>CM068314.1:25110607-25183107 GCA_034766995.1 Acanthacorydalis orientalis | reverse complement strand
ATGTGTACAAAAATACTAAAAAAGTATGTAAAATTAATTTAATTTTAAAAGAAAAATATAAAAGTCAAATAATCAATCATTGCTCACATTGTAACATATTTTTAAATTTTGTAAAGAAACATATATATCAAAAACAAATTGTTTTGAAATTCTAAATGTTTTTAAATTACAAACCTGTTTTCTATAAAAACAGTATACACACACACACATACTATATATGTAGGGTCATGTATATACACACATAAAATTAACTTAGTCACACAAATGTACCTAATCCCACATAACAAATATATGCATGTGTATACATATATAGGTATATGTATACATATATAGGTATATGTATATACAGTGAAACCTTCATAACGAACTCTTTTATTACAAATTGTTGCTGACAGTAGATTCAACTATATATTGTATATTAATTATTTGTAATGAA
The DNA here is from genome assembly GCA_034766995.1 of Acanthacorydalis orientalis. NCBI lineage: Eukaryota > Metazoa > Arthropoda > Insecta > Megaloptera > Corydalidae > Acanthacorydalis > Acanthacorydalis orientalis. The sequence goes on along the minus strand of CM068314.1, from coordinate 25,182,671 downwards.
TTCTCTCTACAACGAAAGAATTTAGGTGGTAGAAAAAACTTTGTTATAAAAGTTTTACTATAATACATACATATATATATATATATATATATATATATATATATATATATATATATATATATATATATATATACAAACACATTTATTCATAAACAGTACATTCTGTTACTCAAATACTTATTCACTAAACATACCAAAATTTTCCAAAATGCAAGTATATTTAAAGTTTACATGGGATTATATATTATTCTATACTAATTAAAAATTTGGAAGGACAGACTTGCCAAAATGGTATAAAAAATATTACAATACACAATTTAACAGTACACAAAATCTTTACTCATATATCTCACATAATGGCAATTTAAAATAATTAGTTTTGATAATGAAGAAATATTTTGAAAAATATACTAGAAGCTTTACTGTGCCTTTTACCATTGACAACTATTGAAATTGAGTTGACTCATGTTGTTTTTATATTATGGTAGGTATTTATTTTATTGTTTTACTATCTCTATAATACAAACAATACTTACACAGTAAATCACTAATATATCAAAAAATGCTTTGCCTTTGTTATTAATTACTAAGTATTATCAATTTTAACAAACAGGTAACATAAACCCTCAATAATTGCAACTGATTCATTGATGGCAAAAAGTACCTAAAATATAAAGTTAAAATAGTAAAAAAATCATCATAATTTTGTTTTGAAACACAATTCACATCTTAATTTATCAGTATGGACTCATTTTTTAAAACAAAACTCTTGTATTTAAGATTTGATATACAAGTAACAAAAAAAAGAATGAATAAATGTGTTAAAAAAACTTCATTGTTATATTTGATATTTTTAATTACCACACATTCTTTTAATAACCTTTCGAGTTTCCTTTATTAAAAATAAAATGCATATTATAATAAACTGTAAATGTGGAACATAAAACAGAAGAAATATATTTAACTATTTAGTATTCATCAGTATTTACATTTTACTCCAACAATTTGTTAACAATATAGATCTTAACGAGGATTATTAATAACTATATTTGGAGGACAAAGTTTTTTTGACATGTGTATGTATGTATATATGTATATATGTATATATGTATATATATATATATATATATATATATATATATATATAATTATACACATATGTAAATTAGTATTACCAAATATATATAGTATTTCAATCTCATTTTTTCATCCTTTTACATACTTGTTACATTCTTTTACAAAATCATTATAAATCAGTTAAACAAATATTATTAAACATACTAGATTTCATTTATTTTTCAAAAGAACAGATTGAAAATAATTATCACAAAAATCATACAAAAAATTAAATATTGCAAATAATATGTCCTCACTTCATAATAACCTAAATCAAAAAACCAATTATTTTCATAAAAAAGCAAAAATATAATAAAAAGATCCAAATCTAGTGTTTATTCATTTTAATGAACAATTTGAAAGCTGCTTTGATTTCTTCATCCATTTCTGGATCAGGATCCCATAATGAATCCGGATCATCTTCCCTAAAACAAATACTTTCATTAACACAAATATACAAATCATTATGACACATGTACATATATATATATATATATATATTTACTGAACACTATCATCAATAGTTTGATTATCTGCAGTAAGATTTTCTGTCAAAAATGCATTTTCTTCTGGAGATATTTCAATACCATCAGGACCATAAAAGACAGGACCTCCATCAGACCATCGTACATTATTAATTATAGGTTCAGCTACATTATCGACAATGGGTTCTACTGCTGGTTGTTGAAAATTTCGACCCCATTGAGAAGCACGCAAATTTAGTACACTATGCAATAAAGCTGCATGTGATGATGATAATCGAGGCATGTGCGATTCTAAACGTTGAATGATATCATCCAGGCCATTTGAATTTGCCCTTTCTAAATAAAGTCCTGTTAACTGTGAAATGAAAATATAAATTACAATTAAACCTTAATAGAAATAAATAATACAAATATACCTTTAATGCTTGACAAACACACTTAATATCTTCTGGTTGAGCATTAATAAGTAACCCTTGCAGAGCTTTCATAAGACAAGATCCAAATAAATGATCCCAGTCTAACTGTGAAAATGACTCAGCTAAGAACATTGTAAAATTTCGAGATTGTTCGCGGTTGGTAACATCAAATTCCAATTCATTGCAATGATGTAACAACAAAAAACGGAAAAAATGTGAATGACCGTCTAATAATGTACACAACCTTGCTCCTGTATACCAAAAATTATATTCAGCAACAGCCTATAACAATATAATAATAATATTTTTAAAAATTATAGAACTTTTCAAAATAAATTTATAATGTCTTCTGATAAATTATTAAAATTTAACTGAAAATAATACTTCATAAATAGATAACACAAAAAGATTGTTTTTATTAATAAGATTTTTTATAAAAAATAGAATTATTTCATTAATATATTATAAGTAGATAAAAATACCTTATACAATACCACAATTTAATTTTGTGTAAATTAAATATACACTAAACAATTTTCAATGCAAATTAATATTATTCTTATCACTTTTCAGATATAAACTTTATTTCTTTAAATAATTTAATTTACACAAAAACATTATTAAATTTAAAATATGCTTGTATAATATAAAAATTGAAAGATAAAATAGAAAAAAAATATTATCTACTGATTCATAATTGTTTTTTTTTTACACACACACATATAGATAGACAATACTTTTTCAGATTTGTATTGAAAAATAATTTATTTAATTTTTTCACAGTAATTATTCATTTGCTTTTAAATATTTAAACTGCCTTTAAATCAATAAGGCAATTAACTTTGAATTGAAAACACATACATACACGTATTGACAGGCATATACAGAAGCGACACAAATATATTTGTAAACCTGTATATACATTTAAGAATGAAAAGAAATATTTATTTTTTTATTCATTTACGTCATATATTATATCATACTTTAGAAGAATGATATTTTGATTATTTACTAGGAGTTTAATATTTTACATTTCTTTAATGAACTATCCTGTTTTTGTAAATAAAGTAACAAAACCTATTTAATACAAAAATAAATAAATAAATGCATTTTCACAATCTTCTTAACAAAACATTAAAAACCAATGTTTATATAAACTTTTTTCATTTTGTAATCCTAATTTTATATACAAATCTATAATACACTTTTGCGAGACACCTATAAATACTATATTGACTTATTTTATAATTAAATTTTGGAAATAATTTAAGTTATTAACAATGAAATAAATTTGTTTGTAAAAAATAAATGTCTCTATTTATATATTAGTAAATACTGTTATAATAAAAGCATTAAAAATAGACAATTCTTCATATTATTATAAATAAATCAAAAATATTATATTCATCTAATAACACTATTTACAGATTTAATATTAAAGCCTATGAAAATTTTTACATTTTAATTTCTTATATGTAAAAAAAGGTCTAATTACCTTGATTTATATTATAATAATACAGTAACTATATAACAAACCTGTGTGACAATACATTTAACAGCACATTCCATCATTTGTTGATTATTTAAATATGGATTCAAGCTATCAAGAAGAGCTGGTACAGCATCATCAAATTTTCCAGGATTAGATGTTAGTAACACAAGTACCTCTCGAAGATGTTCCAATTCTATTTCATTGACATCATTAGCTATTTGCTGTTGAGTAGAATTTTGATTATAAACCACAGGTCTAATAAGTCTATTTTGAACTGATTTATTTGTTCTTTGATTATTAGTTTCTTCCAAAGATTGTAAATACCCAGATGGGTACCATTCCTTAGCTTCAGCGGATAATTTACTTTTAGAGGTACATTCTGGTGGTGGCACACCATTCTCTTCATCTGGATTCATCATTGGCTGTCGTAGAACAGGTAGTTCTTCATTTTTCCACAACCCTTTTGAACAATTATCATCCATATTTAACGTTGTTAATATTACTTTAATTAAAAGTAGTAAAATAAATATTTAAAACTGCGTTCAAACTGTACATACGACACGAACGACAATGAACTTTTCACATACATGTTCCCTGCATTGCTACGTGAAGGTAGTACAGTTATTTTGACATTTTTGGCGGTTGTTTATGTCAAGCATAGAGTTCTACTGCGACAAATATAAATTATATATTTTTAACAAGTGTTAACTACAAATTATATATTTAAGATTATATATATATATATATATATATATATATATATATATATATATATATATATATACATATATAAATATATATATAAATATATATATATGTATAAATATATTTAAATATATATATATATATATATATATATATATATATATGTAGTAAAGAAAAATAAATATGGTTTTATTAATTTTCCTATTTTTTGTTATAAATAATGTTTAATAATAAAAAAATATAGTTGGTGTTTATTTTAAATTTGAAAGTAAACAATAAATGTTTAAAAAACAAATATTACCCATTTTACTATAATTAAATATTTAAAATTTATCGACGATTTATGTTAAATTTTCTGAAAATAAATATAAATAGTATATTTGACATTTAATTGGATGCATTTGTATTATTAGTACTTCAATTTATGATTTGGAAATACAAATGAATCTAAGTATTAATAAATATTTATTAAATATATTTAAAATATACATAATAATGCATGGACGTACTTATTAAAAATATACATGTTTATTAAAGTTAGATTAAAAATGTTTTTATATTTGATATTATCGGCATTAATTAAAAAATGTATGTAGTGAAAAATTGTAAAACAAGTATTCCATTATTTTAATTTTATTTATTTTTGTATTTAAAAAATTGTTATTGACCTAAACTACTTAAATTTAAAAATATTTATATATTCTTCATATTTGTTAAATATTGTATTGGTTAATTAAATATTTTTCACAGAAAAATTATGTGGGATTAAAATTATTTTATTTTATAACGTTAACCTATTTTCATTATTATACCTTTTTTTACAGTTGGTATTTTACGATATATTATTAGAATAATGACCAAGTAAACAACACAATTATTTTAACTAAGAAGAAGAGGAGGCAACGTTGATACTTACCAATACACACAAAAGGGATTATACTTTATTAGCGGTGAACGTAATGTGTCTGAGATGTAATATGTGAAATAGTATTTTAAATATTTATATATATATATATATATATCAAAAGAAGTGTATATTTAGTCAAAGTAGATTTTAAGAAATTTGAAAATTAAGTTTGTTTGAACATATAGCAATTTAAAATGTCGAGCACTTCTCAAAAACATAGAAATTTTGTGGCTGAACCAATGGGAGAAAAGCCAGTGACAGATCTTGCTGGTGTTGGTGAAGTATTAGGTAAACGCTTAGATGCTGCTGGTTTTGATAAAGTAAGAATTATTTTTATATGTTTAGTAATTAGTTGAAATTAATTTGATGTTTTATTTTAGGCATATGTTGTTCTTGGACAATATCTAGTTTTAAAAAAAAATCAAGAACTTTTTCAAGAATGGATGAAAGATATATGTGGAGCCAATTCAAAACAATCTGCCGATTGTTACCAATGCCTTAATGATTGGTGTGAAGAATTTTTGTAATTTAAAATATTTTGGTTATTATAACCAATAAACCATTTAATGTAAATAATTTTATCAAATTCAATAAAATATTTTAATATTTTTTTAATAGAAATAATTATTAAATAATTTTTATTAATTTTCCCTTCCAATTTCCTTTTTAAGTTCCCATTTTATTTTTATAGTGATCTAATAGTACTTTTAGTAAAACTATAAAAACCCTGAATCAAAACGCACGAAAAAGACTTATGTTAATAGAGATAGCTATAATAGGTGGAGGAATATTGCCAACAGTCTTTGTGTGATGGAGTGTTTGCAGTTTAGTTACTATCTTATTAAAAATATGTATTTAGAATCCATGGTTTTAACTTATTTACGGCAATGAATATATATTTTTAATTTCTTAGTTTATAATTATAAATAACATTGTAAAGTTTTTCTGATGCACGTAAATGCTATTTAAGCAATATAGTTATGTGAAGTAGTTGTAATGGTGGCCATGTCATGAAGATACCAAGTCAGTGCAGCGCACCTACAATGGAAGATAATTCGGTTGTCAATCAAAACGGAGGCCAGTTAGGTCCTCAGACCGGCTCAGTTTTAAACAATAAACAGTCTGAAGAAGGAAGCCAAATACCACAGTATTCAATACCAGGAATATTACATTTTATACAACATGAGTGGGCTAGGTTCGAGTTAGAACGTTCACAGTGGGAAGTCGACAGAGCTGAATTACACGTAAATTTTGTTATTTTATGAAGTTTTTATTATAGTTTTGTTAGAGATTATTTTTGCTGTCATATCGACATGATATTTATATAGTTTCATTTATAGTAATCCATTTTAAGTTATCAAACATACTTTTCTGTATGTTTCATTTATATATATATATATACATCATACACACACATACATACATACACATATAAATAAATCTTTTCATAAGCAGGGGCTGGATTTGTATCACAAGGGTGAAATAAGTAAAAATCTCACAATAATATTCATTGTTATTCTAGAATTGAATTAAATATCACGTATATTAAACTATAATTAATTACTCTATAATTTGTTGTTCAATAGATTTAATATTTTTCTCATAATTACATAAAGAATAATAAATCGAAAATCTAATTGAATTTATCCACTGTGAGATATCGAATTTGATCGGGGATTAAGGGCACATCGACCAACACCTAATTGAATTTAAAAAAAAGTTAGGCAAAATAATTGCTTGCTGAAAATTTTTTGTTAAAATAGTAGGCCTGCAACATTGAAATTCTTTCATTGTTGTAGTATCTGATATATTCTAAGCCTCTAATAAATTTTCTATGTGCCTAACTAAGTTAAATTCTTTCTTCATTTTTCTCACAACACTTCATTTGATAACAAGTCAGGATTATTCACTAAACATTCTTAAATTAGGATAATTTTATTATCATCTTATTTTTTATACTGTATAGCATACAACTCCATCTTGTTGAGAAATATATTATTTAGATTGTAACATCTTAATTATTGACAAAATATCATCTTTGTGTATATATATTTTTCAGCATTAATTATACCATTAATGAAATATAAACTGCCCATTACATGTGCAGACACACCTAAACCATAAACGAGACAGCAAATTTTATTTTTAAATTTAGCTAATCATTATGGAATGCCTTATCTTTTGTTCTCAAGATCTTGTTTTTAAGGTCTCCCATTATTATTTTGAATTTTGATTCATCACAATACAGTTCCAATATTGTGGCTAAATTTACTTTTACAACTGATTTTTTGTTTCATTCTACAAACCATAAACGTTTTTCTGGCCAAAATTGTATGAAACATTCCGATGTCCATTCTACATCATCAGAGTGCCAAAATATTACTTTAGCCCTCTGAGTCATCACTTCAAATAATTGAGCTCATTTAATGTGGTTTCCAGCTTTTGCAAATAGTTTGATGTAAATCAGAACTATTTTGTTGCCTTAAAGTAAATTTTATTTTTTAGAACAGATTATTTGAATTTAAATATGTTTTAATTTATATTATTTAATGTTTAAAAATAAAATATAAACATGTTGTGTAGTTATAGAAATGTAATTAAATCTATGAAAGTATTTGAAAACTGAAAAAGAATATATTTACTTTGATTGGAAACACTACAAATAATCTATACAATCATCATTAATAACAATTCCAAAAAACAGCATTTTTTTATATAGTTTTGAAAAAAAAATATTTAAATTTTTTAAAATATAATTGTATATAATTAAATATCATTTTCAAATAATAATTTTTCTGATTTAATTTTCTTTTAGGCACGGATTGCTTTTCTACAAGGTGAACGTAAAGGTCAAGAAAATTTAAAAAATGATTTGGTTCGAAGAATTAAAATGTTAGAATATGCATTGAAGCAAGAACGTGCAAAATTTCATAAATTGAAGTATGGTGTAGATTTACAACAAGGGGATATGAAACCTCCTGTAGATGATCCTGCAACAGAACTCCCTGGAGCAGATGCAGAAACTCCATTTAGTTCAGTTTCTAATGTTACTTGGAGGCAGGGTAGGCAGCTGTTACGTCAATATCTTCAGGAAATAGGTTATACGGATACAATTATCGATGTGCGATCAAATAGAGTACGATCGTTATTAGGCTTAAATAACAATGCTGAACAAGAAGAAAATTTAAATGGAACAAACATAAACAGTAATGAATCTAACAAAAGAGCAAGTGAAAATCCAGGTCGACGCACTCCTGCTAAAAAAACACAGCCTGGATTATTAGCTGAAGCCATGATTTTAGATACTGAAGCAGCTGTAATGGCTAACTTTGAATTTTTACAACAACAAGATGATATGGATGATGAAGATGACATGTCTGATGAACTAGATCTTGATACACCAGATGATATAGATGATGATGTTCGTTCTGCAAAAAGAAAAGGAAAATCAACTGTAATATTAAATGAAGATTTAACTGTTGATGTTGATGCTGAAGCAGAAGAAGTTTTAAATGAACTTAATTTATTAACAGAAACTGAACATGCAAATGTGAATGACCTACGTGGCCAAGGTGATTCAACTCCTGATTGGAGTCAAGGTATAGGTTTTCAAATGGCAGGAATTCCACGGAGACCACTTGGTGTTAGAGACGAAGAAAACATGGTAGATGGGGGGCTTGGTCTTGGAGAACTTGCCCAGTTAACCGTAAATAATGATGCAGAAGCTACTTATGATATCACAACAAATAAAGAATCATTTCGAAAGACATGGAATGCAAAGTATACGTTACGAAGTCATTTTGATGGTGTCCGAGCACTTGCTTTTCATCCTACTGAACCAGTATTAATTACAGCAAGTGAAGATCATACACTTAAATTATGGAATTTGCAGAAAACCGTACCAGCCAAAAAATCTGCTTCTCTTGATGTTGAACCACTGTATACTTTTCGTTCACACGATGGTCCAGTTTTGTGTCTTGCTATGTCAAGCGGTGGCGATCAGTGTTATTCAGGAGGTCTCGATGGAACAATTCGTCGTTGGACAATGCCTCATGCAAATATCGATCCTTATGATTCATTTGAACCTGATGTACTCGCTGCTACTTTAGAAGGCCATACAGATGCTGTATGGGGACTTTCTGTACATTCACAGCGATCTCAATTATTATCTTGTAGTGCTGATGGTACAATTAAATTATGGACACCGCAATCAAAAGCACCATTGTTAACAACACTGTCATCAGAACAGGATGGTGTTCCAACATCTGTTGATTTCGTAGGCGATGAAGCAGGTCGTATACTTGCTGCCCATAGTAACGGTCAATGCTTAATTTATGATAGTGAAAAAGGAATTCCAGTAATACGTTTTGAAGCGAGTGCTGATGTTACGGGTAGTGCAGCTGGTAGACAGATCAATCGAGTTGTATGTCATCCAACATTACCACTTAGCGTAACTGCACATGAAGACCGTCATATACGTTTTTGGGACAATACTACAGGGAAATTAGTGCACTCAATGGTTGCACATCTAGATGCTGTTACAAGTTTAGCAGTAGATCCAAATGGACTATATTTGCTATCTGGTAGTCACGATTGTTCGATTCGCTTATGGCATCTTGATAACAAAACATGCGTTCAGGAAATAACAGCTCACCGAAAGAAATTTGATGAGTCTATTCTAGATGTTGCTTTTCATCCATCACAACCATTCATTGCAAGTGCAGGCGCTGATGGGCTTGCAAAAGTGTTTGTGTGAGAAGTGACAAATCGGGTTCTTGCAGCACCTTTACCCTTGTTTACTTGCTGCAAAATACCTACCGAATGCCACATTGCATAGTGACATGTAGTTTAATGTCATTTTCTTTATTTATTTATTATTTTTGCTTTTATAAATGATTTGTTCGTACTACTTATTCAGTTTATATACAGACTGTTTGCAGATCGGTGTATTTTTTAAATTTTATTTTGTATGGAAATATTTATGTTGATCTGTATTTTTTTTATATATATTACTTTGACTTTATAAAAGGTGTAAATGTGACAGTCCTTCAGTTTTATTGTCTTGGGCATATATGCTTGATACAATAAACGAAGTTTTAATGCGATTGTGAAAACAATGAAATATTTGTGTGTAAAGTTATAAGATCATGCAAAAAACTTAATATTAGTGAGTAAGATTTAATTTTAAAAATAAGTTATTGTGCAAACTACTTTCATTCAAATTTTATTTTGGCACATTATGCATATATATATATATATATATATATATATATATATATGTATGTATGTATGTATGTATGTATATATATATATATAAATATGTATGTATGTATGTATATATATATATATATATATATGTATGTATATATATATGTATGTATGTATATATATATATATATGTATGTATATATATATGTATGTATGTATATATATATATATATATATATATATATATATATGTATGTATGTATGTATGTATATATATATATATATATATATACAGATATATATATATATATGTATATATACAGATATATACATATATATGTATATATATATATATATATGTATGTATATATATATATGTATATATACAGATATATACATATATATGTATATATCTATATATATATATGTATGTATGTATGTATATATCTATATATCTATATATATATATGTATGTATGTATGTATATATGTATATGTATATATATATGTATATATATATACATATATGTGTATATGTTTGTAAACACAATCATCTAAGACTTATGATGTGGTTTCGGCAGGTGTGATTTACTTGTAGATATTATATGTTATTTAAAATGTTTGTCGAATATTATAATTATGACAAATTAAGCGATCAGTACGTTAATTTGTCACAAGTCAAAAGAAGAATTTGCAATTAGATACAATGATATGCAAAATTTGTGTTTATTGTAACATATTGTATTTAAGCAATTATAACTACTATGTAGCTAGCCCATCTTGAGCGCGTGTGTAAATGAGAAACACTGTCCTGCATGTGTATATGTGCATATTTATAAATGATTATATCGGCCTGCACTTTAAAAGCATATGCGTGAGTGATTTTCAGGTAATTGTATATGTTTTAATTCATTATAAAGTTTCTCTTATTCTTTACCATTGTTCTATTGGTAAAATTGATTTTATTTCATATTTATATATATATATATATATATATATATAAAATTTTCTTTCTATAAATATAAAAAAATTGTATGTCATTCATCTTTTATTTCAGTTCATATGAATCTTAATTTTTCTATGATTGAAAAATTAGATATGTTTCCAATAATTGAATTTTAATCATTCTTAAAAAATATACATTAAGATATATACAAAACGAAATAAAGTGGGCAAAGTAAGAAAATATACAAAAAAAATTCAATTTTAAAGTATATTTGACTATATATACAAATGTGATTGATATGTGCATGAATACATGTATTATATTGACAAAATTTATGTGTTAATAATAAGTGAAAACAGTAATAAATTACAGCATAAAGAATTTTTTCCCAAATGTTTTTGTTAATTTAGAACATATTCTTTCTTACTTTTGTTTTGAGCATTTAAAATATAACGTATTATCATTAATGTTTTGAGTAAGTACTAAATAATTCAAAATAAACATTTTACATAAATTTACTGAGTATATATCTCAGCAATTTCGTATGGGACTGTAGATTTAACATTTTATTACAGTGCGTAGATGAATCAAGGTTAACGTTTTGAGATTTTTTTTAAATGTATAGTATTGAATTTCATTTAGCAACAGTAAATGAAAGTAATATTTATACTCTTGTTTTGAATCATTTCTAATTCCAGCTTTGTTTATGTGAGAATTTAAATAATTGAATACAAGCAATTTATAAAAATTTAATTAATCAAGGCTGCCTAATGACTAGATGTTACCAAAAAGGACATGTTACTTTTAGATAAACATATAAATAAGGAGTGAACATAAAAATTCATTTTCATTAAATTATGGACAAATTCTGAGAGTTAATCTCTTATTTTATATCTAAATCCACTTGTATAAATAAGTTATTTTTGATTTAAGATGGTGCACAGAAATAAAATAAATGTTATCTTAAAAAAATATAAGTGAACAACTGTTTCTTTATACTGTATTATATGCTATGTACAGCAACATATTTCAAAATTTAATAAGTAAAAACTAAGTAAATTTTATGTGAAATATATAATAACAATAGAATAATAAAAATGTTTTCATTTTTCTGATAATTTAAATCAGTATGTTATTAATTTCAACTGTATTCATTTTTAATTGATAAAATTAATTGAAATTAGAAAATAATTATTTAAAACATAATCCACATTAAAAATAACAGTGCAAGAAACATATGTTCTTAACTAACTTAAATCATAACACATGAGCACTGTTCATGCAAAATATGAGTAGTTTAAAAACTCCACACACAGTATACTGATCATGACTGTTGGAGACAGCAGGAAGAACTAGAATAAAAAGTAAGAAATGGTATTAACTTCCATAATTAAAACAATTATCAGAGAAAAAAGTAATTTAAAACAGGGCAAAACAATATATGATATGTAACAGTAAGTTGTTTTACTGTGTAGTTTAACTTTATTTTTTTTTAATTATGAAAGATTTGTTTTACATGTATGCATGTCTATTATATATCATATAATATTATTTCCAAACCAAGTACAGTTAATTTGCAATTATGTCATTTTAATAAAATTTCTTTTGTGAAAAAGTTACAAAAAAATTATTTATTATTTGAAAAGTTTAATTACTTCTTAAACATCAAAAATTAATATTCTTTATATGTAAATAAAAAAAGTATATACTATACTAGGAGTGTATGATTTGATTACAAACCCAATGTTATCTGTTGACAGCAAGCATAGTACTCAGTGTTAATTTTAATTTCAAAAATAATTATTTAATATATTAAAGTAGGCAAGCAAAATTATTAAAAATAAATATATCAACATTCCAAACATATATATCTATACATAAATTCCTGATCAAGCTATTAGCTGATTGAAAATTAAACTTTCATATGTCAATAAACTATTAAGTGTATAACTGTTATTTTAATTTCACATTTTTTATAAACTCACATTTGTTTTACGAGTGAGTTCATTGAAAACAGTAACTGAATGCTTTAAATTAAAAAAAAATATGACAACTCAATTTTAGACAGCAAATTATTTTTTTCCAATATAATATTTCATGAAAGTAGTGTTTTTGTGTTATTCTTTTATTTATTTGAAAAGTACAAAACACAATCTAAACAAATGTATAAAAAATTATTTATTAAGTATAATTGGTAGGTTCTAACTTCAATTCTTTACATTCAAAAGTTATTTAAAAACGTTTGGAAATCCTTTATTTTATAGTAAATTTATATATATATATATATATATATATATATTGTGTGTGTGTATGTATATGTATGCATACAAACATGTATATTTAAAAAAAATGAATAATTTCTTTATAATATATATGAAGGAATGAGAATTAATTGCTACATGGTAGTCAGAATTTTATATAAAATTTATAAATACCATTTTTAATACATTACATTTTTATTCTCATTTCGTAGCTTTCATAATGTCACTATATTTATTATTTGTAGTTGTTTTTTGTTTTTAGGTTGCATTCTCAATAGAAGCAAACATAAACTTTCTATACATTCTCTGATAGTTGCCACATACGTATGTAATGTCACATCTGTCAATGCAATAATTTCACCAGTTTGATAAAGTATTGTGCTTATTGTTCTAGTTTGGTGTACTATTAGTAATTATTTGTTATCAAGTAATGATAAAAAAAGGATAGAATTTTGAATTGTATATTAATTATGCAATGCCTGCACGAAGACGATTTCACAGTAATTCAGAGGATGAACAAAGATCATTTTTCATGATAAATGCTGAAACATCCACAAATTGGCCTTTAAATAGTAATACGTCAAGTTTCACAGTTGAAAATCAATCAAATAATCGAACAGTATTTAATAATTATGAACAAAATAATTGTTCAAGTGATAGTGATTTAAATCGGTTTTCTGATTTTGAAGAAATGAATACATCTAGAGATCGAACGAATGAATTTATTAACACTATAAGATCATTGCAAAGTCGTAATAATAATATAGCTGTAGTTATTAAAGATCCTCGTAAAGCAAAAGTTATTCAAAGCCATTCGGAATTCATGCTTATTGCCAAAACAATAGGCAAAAATATAGCTAGCACATATACAAAATTAGAAAAACTCACACTATGTAAGTTGAAATAAATTTAGTAATACAAGAAGGCATATATATATATACACACACACATATACATATACACACACCAATGTCAATAACATATCCCTACATTACATACCTGTTGGTTACAGTTAATTTATAACTTTAAAAAACTAACATTGATAGTTTCACTTCCAAAAATATGTTACATAAATTACATATTTTTGAAGAAAATAATATTTATGATACTAGTTTAATATATGTATTAATAGTTTCCATTTGAAGAGTAAATACTTATATTCAAATATATTAGTCTTTACAATATAATTTTTACAAAATATTAGTATATTGCAGTGAATCATTGAATTTTATTATATACTTACAATATCATATTACTAAATATTAATATATAAATAACACCACATTATTGAACAGTATTCATTGGAGAAATACATTTATATAAATTTTTTTAATGTAAATTGCATTTTAAATAAAAAGTTTGTTAGATCTATTAAATACAGTTGTGATTTGTACTTAAAAAAAAATATAAAAATTGCATTTTATTTTGCCACTTTACATGAATGTAATGTAAAAAGTAGCATTTGTATATATATATATATATATATATATATATATATATATATATAAAAAGATAAAGATAACAAATATGGTATTTATGAAAGTTTAGTAAACTTGTACATCAATGTAATCTTTTTTTAGTGACAGTGCCAATGTGAAATTTTATATTTATTCCAAATGAAAAAACTTTTTAAATATTTTGTGTAATAATTTTGAATACAATTTGTATTTTTTCTTTGCTGATTAAAATTTGTACAAAAACATGAATTAAATTAAAATCGTTAAGGTATGAATGTGGAAAAAATATTAATAGTTAAAACATACACAAGTTGATGATTTTAGACATTGAAGACTCAATTCAATTATATATTAGAAAGTAATTTAGTAAAATTAAATGTATTTTGTAAGTGGTATTAA
Organism: Acanthacorydalis orientalis; assembly: GCA_034766995.1. NCBI lineage: Eukaryota > Metazoa > Arthropoda > Insecta > Megaloptera > Corydalidae > Acanthacorydalis > Acanthacorydalis orientalis. The sequence continues at coordinate 25,167,280 of CM068314.1, read as the reverse complement.
TGTTATAGTAATTTGATGTGATTATAAAAGATGTAAACTTTTATAATTTTAAATTTAAATGAATATATCTTGAAAAACTTTGTTTTAGTGGCAAAAAAAAAATCATTATTTGATGACAGATCTATGGAAATACAAGAGCTCACCTATATAATTAAAGGAGATCTAAATAGTTTAAATCAACAAATAGCAAAGTTACAAAATATATCGAAATTAAGCCAACATGAAAATGTAGGAAAACATTTACAGTCTCACTCATCTAGTGTAGTTCTTGCATTGCAATCTAAGCTAGCAACTATGTCTACAGACTTCAAACAAATTCTTGAAGTTCGTACAGAAAACTTAAAACATCAGAAAAGTCGCCGTGATCAATTTTCTCAAGGGCATGTATCTAAAACTCTTCCCCCATCTGCAATTTCTGGTCATCATCAAGGAAGTGTTTTATTAGCAGATGAACAAGTAAATTAAAGAAAATAATTATGAAATATTATAGGGTGATATTTATAAAATTATCAGAATTAAAATAATTGCATTACTTTCATTTAGTTATGAAATATGTTTTTTACATTATATTTTTTTATACAACCATACCTCTATGTGGTTAAAAGACATATTTGTATATATTTGTGTTAAAAAACTGTTAATTTGTTATTGATCTTTTTAACTTTATTGTTGCTTTAGGTTAGCATTGATGTTGATAAAGGATCTTATTCAATTTCTCAAACCCAACAAGCAATGATTTATGATGAAACTGATAATTATCTACAAAGTCGTGCTGAAACAATGCAGAATATAGAATCGACAATAGTTGAACTGGGTGGCATATTTCAACAATTAGCACATATGGTAAAAGAGCAAGAAGAAATGGTAGAACGAATTGATACAAATGTACAGGATGCAGAACTTAATATTGAAGCAGCACATAGTGAAATTTTGAAATATTTTCAGTCTGTGACTTCTAATCGTTGGCTAATGATTAAAATATTTGCAGTACTCATATTTTTTTTTATATTTTTTGTTGTATTTGTAGCATAGAGTATTTTTATTATTAAAAAGCATGTAAAAGAAAGTTATTATTGTTATTTTAAAAAAGATGTACGAAATTTTTTTTCCAATAAAGCTATTTTTTCAATATTTGTACAAATATTTCTTGTAGTTATTAAAAATAATCATATTTTTTTCTAATAAATCGAAGTATGAAAATAAAAATATATATTAATAAAATATATAATAAATGAAAATAAATTTTTATTAATAAGAGAACATTCGTTCAAATTTTGTATGTTAATATGTATGTATATATACACATACTCATATATGCTGAGGAACTATTTTAGTACATTTGAACTATTATTTATGTATCCCTCATAATTAATGCACTATAGAGCTGTGTATTTTACTAATTGCATCTAATACCTTTGAAAATTGTTATTAGCATTTAATTACTGAGATGGTCTGGTGTGTCCTGTAATATTCTGGCATTAATTAAAATTTATGCCTACAAGGCTATCTTGAAATTTTATCCATCTCTAGTGAATACTACAAAAGAACTTTTAGAACAAATAAATAATGTATGTAGGATCATTAAGATAAACAGGAATATTTAATGAGAGTTACTAAATTTTTAGATTAAAATGAAGGTTGTATTTTAGAAATATATTTCGTAAAAAATTATCTGCATTTTTTAACTATGCAGCATATTAAGTAAAATAGGAATCGAACAAAATTATGAAAAAAAAGTAATTTACACTGTGATGAAAATAAAAAAATTCCACTTCTTTTTGATGAATGTTCTTTGAATTAGTCATTGTCCATGCAAATGTTGCCTGAATTCTTATCTATTAATAAATATATTACAATTTTTATACACATCTTATAGTTACTTGATATTAGAGTTGAAAATTTTGAATCATTTAAATAGTAGTCTCAAGCCCAGCTCGACCTTCAAAAATTAAAAATAACATGTCCCTATCAAAATTTTAAAAGACAATCATTGACAGATTTAAAATATTTACATGTGATATGATTTGTAAACTGCAACAAAACATTTTTAACACAATTTTAGATATCCAGGCCCTCATTCTCATTTAGTACTTCCTTAGTATAAATAAAGTGTCATTAAATAACAGAAAAAATTATTATTTTATTTTGGGTTTTAATCAAATTGTCTGAACAAAAAGCATTTTAATAGGTTTGTTCATGTGTAACAAAAAAATATATAGATTTTTTAACATTGCTTTTCTTATGTGAAGAACTATCTGCCATATCCAAAATACAAGGACTTGATTGAAATTTTTATTGAACCCAACGTCATGTACAATGAAGTAATATAAAACCTTTATAATTTAGAATTGTTTAACGTTGATATCTGATAATTATCGAAATGTACACAAAAGTCTTACTCACAATAGTGAACTTATTCTTTTATGCAATTTCATCTGTGAATAACACATATGAAAAGTAGTTTTTGTTTTTTGATAAAATATATCATCCATATAATTGTTTAAAGAAAAAAATGTATTTTACTTTTGTTTGGATTATTGAACTTGAAGATCTAACGATTCTAACTAACAATATTTACTCACAGTGTTAATAATAATCACAGGTTTAATAATAATCAAATTATACTGATTTATCTATATAACCTATGTATAAAATTGTGTAATCAAATTCAGAAGGAAGCTACAGCAACAGGGAAAAAACCTGCCAGGAGTATAAGAATTAAATGAACTTTAATATTAATAACTATTGGCCCTTTTTGATATAATTATTGCATATCAGTAACACTAATTGTTATAATCTGTTTAATATATTATACAATGCATAAATTTCAACTTTTTTATTACATCATTTTATTATACTATTTTAATTTATGATTATCAATTTATTTTATCTTATAAAAAAATTTTCATAAGATATCTATATCATACCATAAATAGATTTTACCATATTTCTGCTGAAATTTTAATGTAAACAATCACTCACTTGTGTGTGTGTGTGTATATATATATATGTATAGAGAGAAAGACAGAGAGATGCGCACTCACACACATTTCAACAAGTTATCATATAAAATGAAACAAAAATAAAAAACATGATTACATTCTCATTTATTTTTGATAACAAAAATACTATATTTATTAAGATTTAAATTTTTCTTCATCACTACTTGAAGCACTTGAATTGAATTTTGCATTTTTTGAAGGTATAATAAAAGGAAATGGTTTGCCATTTTTTTCTACACCTTCCTTAATCCTTAACAGAGCTGTTCTATTTATATTTTCAAGGCAAACATCTTCTAATGCTTTATTTAAAGTTTCTAAACTTTCTTCATAATTATTTTTTGCTACAATTATATCAAGTAAACAACTATAAGCATTACCTATAGCACCTTCTGTAACTTTAGTAGCTTTTAGTAAATTTATAAGTTTCCAAATAAGATTTTCATCTTTATTATCTCTGGCATGTTGAACAATACGTTGGAACATTAATCGAGGACTTTTAGCTAAAAAGTCATTCCATATAACTTGGGCTTTAGTATTCTCATCAGAAATGAAATATTTCATCCATAACACATTTATTGGTGCCATAATCCCTCGTTTGGCATATTTTATTGCAATTTTTTCAACTAAAAAAATGAACATAATTTTCAATAAAATATTGCAATAAATGCATCATAGTTTTTAGAACGGTAACCAATCCACTTTAACAGATTAATCACTTTACATCAATCAGAAAAAAAATTTCTTATACAAATGTTCAATAATAGGTTATTGTTCACTTTCATTTTGGTTTATATACTTTTTAATTGCAATGCCATCATTTTTTAAATGCAGAGGTATAGAAAAATTAGTGATATTTTTGTGTAAAATTCATCTAAGCCAAAATTAAAATGAATAATATTTTTTTCTTGAATGTTTTAATAAGATAATTTTATTTGTGGTGTAGAAAATGGTTCAGTTGTTAAGGTGAATGGATTACATTTTATTAATATAACATTTAACAGCAGTAAACAATTCAAAACATGTTAATTGATGCTGTAAATAAAATTTTTAATATTAAAATATTTGTATATGCATTTAAATTATATAGTATCTATATACATGCATACTTAAAATAAATAAAGTATAATTACTAAAATCTATAAAAAAACTAATATAACACAAAAAGCAATTCTATAAAATAGTGAATAATAATATTTTTCTACATATAAAAAAAGTATAAATTATTTCAAAATTTGTATACTTACAATCCTCTATTAATTCTGGATGTGTTTCTAAAATTCCAATAATACCTCCTCGAGGGAATTTATCTGCTAACTGTTTTAATTCTTCATCTTTGGCATTATCAATATCTTTATTTAAATGTTCCAAATAATCTTTTGATTTACCAGCAATTATATTGGCATGACAAAGTCGATTATCATATGATATAATTTTTTTTATTTCTGGGTTCAATCTACTTCCAACATTCTGAATAGTTTCTACATCGCCAACGAGAGCTAGTTTATTTAAGAAAAAACGAAATATCCTTGGAAGTGGATGTGTATTCATTTCGAGCATATTGATAATTTCTTTTTTTGCTTCATTGAGACGTTCTGATTTAATCAAAGCTTCAATTAAAAAAGAATGATCCATAACTGTTAAAGTACTTGTAGTAAGATTATTTTTTACTTCAATTGCTTTATCAATATTTCCCACTTTAATTGCTTGACGAAAATTTTTTAAGTCATCTGATACCATTTGAGTATTTGTCATTTTTATTATTTTATTATCAACTGTTTTTTCAGATGAAAGATGAGTTTCTTCATTTGATATATTATCTCCAATTTTGTTGGGAATTATAAAAGGTACATTTTTACCAACAGATTTTAAATAAAATCCAAGTTTTCTGAGAAAATCATCTGAAGAAGGAATATTTTCTTCTTGCATGCGTGTCCATAGTCCAATTGCTTTTTCAGAATCATCATTCTTAATGTAGGAGTTTAACAAATGATAAAATATGTCAGATCGATCAAAATAATTCAAATCTTTTGTTGCTTCTATAAGTCCTTCTAAGGACTTAATTTGTCCCTCCTGACTGTAACGTTCGCATACTATATTGACACGCTGTTGTCTACTTCTTAGTCCTGGCGTTTCTAAAATTTTCCGTGCTTGGCGTATACGACCACATTCTACAAATGCGAACACTAAATCATATAAACTATTTACTTCTCCATGAACCGTAGTACTCAGATCAGTAAGTTTCTGGAGATTAATTGCATCTTCATTTTGAATTAATTTACAAGCAAGTTCATTTTTCCATGGAGTCATTCTATATTCTTTACAACACCATTCAAACTGTTCCATGGCTTTATTTAGATTATTATTAATTATGTGAACCTTTACAAGTGGTCCAAGCATTACATTTGAAATAGAAATATATTCATTTTTTAAAAGAGTATCAAACAGAATTTTTAATTCAGTTTCTTTTCCTTGATCTGCTAATGACATCAACAATCTCCAACATATGGTAGTATAACTGAAACTATGTTCTTCAAGTTTTCTTTCTCTTGATTGTTCATTTAAAAATGAAATAGCATCATTAAAATAGTCATTTTTTATCAAAAGACTTACAAATTTAATAACTTTTGAATCATCTAAAGCAGCATTGTTATTTATAATCTTTAACTTTTCATAGTACTCTTTTGCCTTTTCCAGATGTTCATGATGTACATATAATTCTATTAACTGTGCATACATCCCACTTGTCCAATCAAAATTTTCATTTTCTTTTAATAAAGTTTCAACTTTTTCTAAATCTCTGCTTCTACAATATAATGCTAACAATTGTCGATTCAAACTTTTTAAGGTTTCTTCTTTACCTTTAAAGTTTTTTATCATTCGTTCTAACTGCAAAATATCTCTAGGTAAAGTTGTTGACGGAGTTTTTTCTAAAGTTTTTAAAATAAGTTCTCCTGATGTTAACTTTCCAAGTAAAGTGGAAATTTCCGGTGTAAGCTGCTCCCCTAAATGCTCTTGTAAACGTTCAGCCATTACATTGCTAATAGTAAAACCATGTTCAACAAAACCGTTTAAAACATAAGTTACATTTTCAATCACTTTGTTTCTACTTTTAATTGCAATTTCCATTACTAATTGTCCAATTATATGAGCAGCTTCATTTCGGAATGAACTAAATTCACTATTTATATCGTTCAAATTATCTTCTTCTTTTGAATTGTTATTCTCATTTCGTTTTAAATTATCATGGATCTGCCTAACCACTAGTATATATGATTCTAAATCATTTGTTTTCAGAAATGCAGAAGTCAAATGCCTCTTTAATAAAACTGGAGAATAATATGCATTATATCGTTTACAAACATCTGCTGCAGTTTTCAAATCATTTTTACTTAAAAGATCATAAACACAACTACTAGCTGCTGAACCAGTAGATATACTAACATTATTAAGAGCTGCTATCAATTTGTCAACATCTTTAAAATTTAAATTTGGAATCACATAATCTCGTAATGTCTCTCCTGTTACCATAAGGTTGAATTCTGAAATCATTTTACGTAATATGTTTAAAATTTCTTTATCATCTTTTTTTGCTCCACTAGCAATAATCAAAGGCCAAAAATAATGCTGTCTTAAGGGAAATCCATCTGCTTTTAATTTAAGTAAAACAGGGTATATTATTTCTGAATTAGCTTCTTGAATAGCAATGTCTGCTGCTATTGAATATGCTTTCTCATTGAGCCCTTCATCTACTAAATATTGACACATGGATAATATAGTATTAACTGGCCGTTTGGTTTTAACAAGTTGTTTAATAAAGAAAGTTCCAGTTGGTATTATTTGTCCATCAGATTTATTAACACGAGACATAGTCTTTAATATTTTCAAAGCTACATCTTCTTTTTCATGATTTACAAGTTTCAAAATTAAGTTTACTGCATCTTGATTATAACCAAATGATTTTCTTATTTTATCTAAAAGTTTAGGGATATATTCTTCATGATTATTAATTGCTAATATATAAATTATATCCAAATAATCTTTATCCAATAAAAAAATATTGTTTGAGTTACATTCCATTAATATATTTTCAATAGCATTTACATCTCCTTTTTGAGCATAGCCACATAATAAAGTGGTATAAGTGTCAGCACTTGGATGTAGTCCAGCTTGCTGCATTACTGTTAAGATACTTTTAGCTGAATCCATATCACTAAAAAATGTAAATACATTCCATTCAACTAAATAATTGTGTATCTAATTATGTGTATCTCTTTCTCTCTATGTGTGTGTGTGTATATATATATATATATACATATACACACACACATAACACATGCATGCTTACATACATATACATTCATATTTTGATAGAGAAAAAATAATTACTCTGCTCGTGAATGCCCCATAATTAAAGCATTAAATACATTTTCATTAACAGGTAACTGTTTTTCTCGCATAAATTCCAAAATTCGAGTAGCGCCTTCTATATCACCCTCTTGACAATACCTAGCAATTAATCTTTGGTATGTTACTCTGTTTGGTTCAATTCCTTTTGCTTCTAAAATCTGTAAAAACTCTGTAGGTGAAAAAGAGTATTCGTTTTCTAAATAAACTCTTAATAAAGCATTATAATGTGATATATCCATTGGTATATTTAATTTGATCAATGTTTCCCATATTTCTTGCACTAATTTTGTTCTCACATCTGGTAGTTCTTCAGGCACAAGGTTACCACAACAGCGTATCACTAAAAGAGACTGAGAACTTGATGCAGTTCGTGTATGTTTTATTTCTTCAAGAATATCTTCAATATCTCGCCGAGATATACGACCTGACCTTCGCACATCTTGATCTAATCTTCGTAAACTGCGTTCTAATGACTGTTCAGTTGGTATATGTTGGCTAGCAATCTGAGATGTTAAAGTTCTGTTGAATAAAAACTATGTTTAAAAGAGTATTACATTGCTATTTGTAATTAAAGTTTGGTATTACCGGTTCATATAGGTTACCAAATAAAAAAATCTATTTACCTGTTCAAAAGATTACATAAACAACTAGTATTTTGAAAAAAATTATTTTCTATTTCTCTAGACCGATTTAATGGGATATTATGAGCAAAACCAGCAATAATTCTAATAAATTTCGATGATCTAAGAATTGAAGCCATTTTTCAGCCAAGCAAAGTTTTCTCAATGGCAAAAAATGAAATATTCCTACTAGTTTATAACAAAAAGTACATCAGAATCACGGTATGATCACGGTCGTGCATACATATCTGGCAACGACGGTCTGAACACGGTATCGTTGAGTATTAAAGGATATTAAAGTAATTTGAATTTTAAAAATATTGCGCACTTGTCCACCACATTAACGTTAATATATATTTTAAATTCGCGTTATACTATGAAAGATAAGGGAGGGAGTGTATCCCTCTATAGATGGCGTCGCGTGTTGGCGGAGATTGTTATTAAAAAGTTTGACTGACTTCAGTGACGTCGTCACTGAAATGTTCTTCGTTACCAGACCTGTATACATGACCGTGATTTATCACATATACCGTGGTTTAAACCATAAATTGACTCCCGTTTAAACACTATTCTGATCTTCGAAAATAAATTCATTCGTATTGAATAAATTAAGGAATGAGTATTATTACGATAATCTTTTTGAAAGATTTCTTTTTGGTGTTACAAAATTTCCTATAATCTTATTTTATTAAAAAAGTAATTTTTGAAATATCAAATTATTTCTATACTTTTTATTTATATTTTATTAATTTTTAAAATATCATTTTTCATTCGAATTATTTTTTCATTAAATACCAATTGAAAATTTCCATCAACAATCAGAAGTTCGTTTTTATTTTTTGAATTATTGTTATCGTAGTTTGATAGATTTAATGTGTAATTTTATAATTTTATGTATTAGATAACATTATATATATATATATATATATATATATATATATATATATATATATATATCAAATTAGGTGATACTATATTATCATCTTATTTTTGGCATACAATCTTATAGCCTTTTTGTTGACATATTACTTTCTTTCATTTAATTCATTGTTATTTTCCATCTATTACATTGTTTTGTAATTTAATGGATTGGAGTTCGATTTTATATTATTTTTTTATTGTTGGTGTCTATTTTATATTTCAATAAATTTTATTTTTTTTAATATTACTGCTTATTTTTTGTTCTTCCTGACAGCAGAACATTTTTCAGTTTTAATGATAAATAATTGAGTGGCAAAATGTAATTTTATTTTACAGTTTAAATCTTGACATTTAATACTATTTAATTTTTTTACATAATACAACAAATTCTACTAATACGAAGGACAAAACCATCAATGTAAAACTCCACTTGCATATAGTAATTCATAAAAAACAATATTCTTATGCAATGCTGTAAAATTTGCTTGCATATGATGATTGTAAATTGTTTATAGCGCTTCCAAAGCGCTGCAAAATATGGACAAATATTCACCTAACCAAATACAAATTAATGTAGTGATGCAAATATGCTTGTAGACATCTAGACTAAAAATAAAGGTTTTTTAGGCAAAATTAATATAAAATAAGAAAAACATTTGTCTAAAATTTTTATTTCATAAAATTATGAATATTTTTTGAAATAAATTTAAATACCCTTTTTACTGCGAATTTTATTTTAATTATTTTGTGTCTCATTTATTATAATTATTATACTCTATTATTCATTTACCTGTTATAATAGTTTACTTGAAAGAAACATTTCAAATAGATTTAACTTTATTACAAAAACTTATTTATATATATATATATATATATATATACACAGAGAGAAGTTTTCATATTTGTACAAAAAAACCATGCTTTAGTATATCACAGAAAAAGGGCTAATTACAACATTTACATCCACTTTACATCTATGCATAATTGACATTAATTTAACACATTCATGTGTTTTTTATATTTAATTTATATATTCATTTTTATATATTTTCTTTAAAAAGTAAAATTTTAATATGAAAATAATTAAATATTAAAAATTGATATAAAATATCAAATATACAGAAATATTCCATATTTATACTTTAATATACACTATATATATATATATATATATATATATATATATATATATATATATAACAAACTATTTTATTCATTCGTTAATTTAATTGACAATGCAATTTACTGAGCAAAGTTAATACATTCTTAACTTATTTGAGTCAATTTCACCAAATTTATTTGGATCTCTGAAAAACTAAGTTCTGAAGCCTCTTCAAAATGTTTACCGAATCAAAAATAAATCGTAGACTATTGAAAGATAAGTCAAAGAGAGCACTGAAGAGAATATTTCAAGTAAAATAAAACAAGAAGAAAGATTTGTGGAGAAACAAAAAACAAAGATCTAAGAAATACAGAAATCAAACAATTTTCATTAGATCAAAAAGAAATGGAGAACAAGGAATTATAGGCTTTCTACCTGCTGAGGTCAACTACCTCCAGATCAGTGAACCTAATGGCCTTTCTGCCATTAAACAATATAACGGAACAGTGACTAAACACTGCATCTAGATCAAATACGTTTAAGATATCACATCAAGGACTGGTAGACATCGTTGATCGCGAGTGCAGCTTGATTAGAGATGGAATTATCGCTTTTAAGAAAACAGTGCCTTGCGCGATGTTCTATTACTATGTCACTGAATATTTCAGGGTGCATATCGTGGCAATAAACTCACATAGAAATATGATTATACACAAAATAACTGGCTATTTAAGTATTTTATTAATACACAGTTTTGTTACATACTGTTATTTCAGCGTACCTACCCACTATAGGTGGCATAATCGATATGGTGGTAACTTAATTCACTAACACCAAAGGAACTGACGGAATGAGATGTTTTTGTAAGAGTCAATGTGGATACTCACAACTTATATGAATCCACCTCTACACCAAGAATCACTACTCTGGCATTGAAAAATTCAGTAACTTACTCACAAGCTAACAAAAACAGACTATGGGATTTATGTATGGATATACAATACAAGGATTCCAGTAAATACTCTCGAATTGGAAGAGGATGAACTAGCAGGTGAGAGAAGTAAACAGGAAAATTTACGTAATCATCCAATTGTTAATCTGTTAAAACAGATGTCTAATGAAAGAATTCGTGAAAAAATGATTACTGAATATGAGTCTTAGAGTGTACGAGGATATCATGGACGCATCAGAAGGAAATATATTTATGATGAATGTATTATGAACCATGTTGCTGACTTGTTGAAATATGCTAAATTTGAACTCAACCTTGAACTATAACGATGTATGTATGCATGTATGTGTGTATGTATGTGTAAATATATGTAAATATATAAATATGTATAAATATATACATATACATACATACACACACACACACACAAATTAAAAAAAAATAATATAACTTAATAGTTCTCTATAATTTATAAAATTTTACTAAATCATTATATTTATTATGGAAATTTATACTTTTATACATTGAAAAGAAGATGTAAATCGAAATATATCACTGCTTATGCTGTTTGCACTTTTAAGCTATACTATGTAACATCAAACAAGAAGAAAAATAATAATCAACAATAAAACAGTAATATGTACATTTGCACATTATATATTTATATCAAATTTTGTAAAAAATAGGTACTTTCTTAAAAAAATAAATTAAATTAAATTATATACACACGCACATACATACACAAGCACGCACACACACACACACGTAGATATATACATACACATACAAATTTGATATGTGTTTTAGGTCAAGTGAAGATGAAGTAAATACTCTCAGAATTTTTACTGATTAAAATATAGAACTGAATAGTTTTTTCTAATAATTTGAAAACTTTCTTATAAGAACTAATATGTTTAAAAAATTAAAATAAAAATTAAATACTTACTATGTAGTCATTAAAAACTACATAGTGAACAATACATACATACATCCATATATATATATATACATATACATACACACACACACACACATATATATATATATATATATATATATATATATATATATATATATATAAATGTTAGGTATTTATAAGTTAACAATAAATCTGAAATGTAATGTAAAATTAATTATAAAATACATAAATGCAATCATAGATAGGTGCAGTATTTTAATATTTTAAGTAACAAATATTTATCTCTTAAAGTTGTATATAAATTAGTATATGAATGGTTTTATGTAAAATGTATATATTATTTAGTTTTCTTTTTAATTTCCTCTAGACAAATAATACATTTACATCTATCACATCAAAAATTGTAAAATTTTTATATTTATTATATACTATGATCAGTTATATTTGATTTTTTTTAAATAATTGAAAAGTCTATTTTAAAATATAAAGTTCTCTTCAAATTAATAAAAAAAAATGTTTTAATTGCTGACTTTAAATTGGCCTTTAATAAAATAAATTGAAATATACCATAGGGTATTTACATTTACAATTATTATTAACTATGGACAACTATGTAAAAGATTTTGTAAATATCAAATATAAAATGTATTATATTTAAAACTAACATATTTTTCAAAAATTTCAAAATAAATGTTACATATATGCATTTATTAATAAATTAAAAACTGAACTTTCCTCTTACTTTAAAAAAACCTAGAGCATTTCTGTTATGTATGATGGATCCAATGGATATATAATTTTGTAAAATTACTGGCTTATGAAAAACTTTACAAAGTGAAGAATTTTCAACACTTTTCATTTGTATACGTTCAATTGCATCAATAATTCGGCGAGCAAAATCTTCAATATCATAAGTTTGACGTCTGTTATCTTCACATTCTGAAATAATAATATACATTTTTATGAATAATTTTACTATTTTTTGTTAGCTTTATAACAAATCATCTGCACTAATTTACATTGAGATGATTCATAAATATTTAGTACAGAAAATAATTATTTATAAATTAATTCCAAAAATGTTTACATATTTTAGAAAACTATTTATATTCTGTAATCATGAATTTTGTAAAATTTTATACATGCAAATAAATTGTTTGCTATTGTGTATGTGTATATGTATATAACATTTGCACACACACACACATTATATATATATATATATATACACATACATACACACACACACACACACATATATATATATATATATATACAAATAGTAAACATGCACATATAATTATAATTACAAATAATTAGCTTACATGACGATTATATTATGACTTATAACTATCAAAGTTACCATTCAACTATTTGTTTCTTTTTATAATTTATTAATAATGTTGTTACCTTTATGCCAAAATAATGGATGAGATGAGTACGTGCTTAATGGAATATCTTGTGAGAAAGGATTCCAAAGTTTAGTTAAAGAAATTGGTTGTCCTTTATTCCACATTATTCGGACACCTTTTGTTCCTCGATCCCTAATATAAATTTTCTAACTTTATTATCTTTTATAAGTTGATATTTTTATCAAATTTACTTTAATACATGTAAAGAAAATAATAAATAACATTTATTTAAAAAAATAATAATGACTTGAGAAAACAAAATTTAAAATGTGCAATTATAATTAATTCCATTTTTTGCATATACAACCCAATATATTAAAAAATAATATTTTAAATGTCATTAAAAACTTAAATTATTCGTTTTCTTAGTAGTAATATTTTTAATTAATTTTTTAATATATAATATTTACATAATTTGAATAAATACATCTAATTTTATGTAAAATAAGAAAGCTGGCAAAGTTTCAGAAATAATTTAATAAATTAAAAAAATATATATTGAAATTTATTACAATACTAAATTTAGTTATAATCTCAAAAAATGAAAATAAATCAAAATATGAATTTCAATCTACAAATTAAGTGTAAAATTCTATTGTAATTTATAGAAGTTACATGTCTTTGTTGTAGAAAAATATAACAGACATATATATATATATATATATATATATATATATATATATATATATATATATATATATATATATATATATATATATATATATATATATATATATAATATATATATATATATATATATATATATATATATATATATATATATATATATATATATTAAACTCAAGTAAAAGAATTAAATACATTACTATTTCATTAGGTGTTCAAATTAATTGTGTCTTTAAATTGAATCAACCAGAAGTCTGTTTTAAATTAAAATATTTTCTCGTTGTTTTAGCATTTTGAAGTGCCAATCTTAACATTTAAAAATACTATATATCTTAGCCAAGCAATTGGCATAACCTCACAAAACAATAGTGAACTTAATGCCATACAAAAAACAGTATATTAGGTATCGCATACTTTTTGCATTTTAGTTGAAAAAATACTGCTGAAGTCGAGGTAATGATTTTAGCTTTGGGATACGGTATTGTAACGCGTAAAATATGCAAAAAAATGGTTTGCAAGGTTTCGGTGTGGTGATTTTGAACTTTCCGATCAAGAACGTTCCAGACAATCAAAAAAATTTGAAGACGAGGTCCACTCAGACTGAACAGGAACTTGTACAACAATTTGGAGTTACTCAGCAAGTAATTTCCTATCGTCTACATCGACTGGGAAAAATTCAAAAGCTAAATTAAAAAGAAAATAATTTTATTCATTCAAAATTTATTTTATTATCGGACTAAATTCTGCAACAAAATAAGGATTGGACTAATGTGAAATATATAGTGTATCTTATTTCAAATTTAAATTTGTAATAGTGAAAGAATGAATATTTTCAATATTTTTTATATGCATTTTTTTAAATAAATCATGATAAGCAAAATGAACAATTATTTATAAACTATTAGTTATTTGAAAATAAAATATTTTCATTAGAAAGCATACATTTTATTACTTTCATATTCCATGGATACGAAATCTTTGTAAGATACACTGTACAAAACAGGATATGCCATTTGCTAAACCATTCAATCGACTGGTAGTACAATCAAATATTATTAATTTTTATTTAATATTTGTAACTAATATAAAATAAAAATCATGTAATATATGTTATGAAGTTAATAGTAAAATTATTTACTTACTTGCCACATTTAAAGTTAATAAATCACACTTACGGAACAAGTGAAGTTGAAGGATATATTAAATCTCCAGTGACTATAGTATCAATTTTACTTAAAAATACTTTACGACATTCCAATTGTTGTAACGCAATAAAGTCATATTTTATAGTAATTATACTATTTTCAGTTAATAAAATTAGACGTTCTTTTTCATTATCCCATAAACTAATCCTAAATTATAAGATTAAACATGTATATTATACATTAATGCATAAATAATAGTCAATTAGAAAGAAGATTTAAAAATAGTATAAAATAGTAAAAAAAAATATTAAATGCTTTGAGAATTGTAGAATTTATGTAGTTTTGAATACAAAAAAAATATCAATATTATAATTGAATGTTATGCCAACTACATCATTGCTTTAAAATTTTACAATAATTTATATAAATATGATAACATAGAACATATCGATAAACTAATGTTCTGAATATATTAAATAAAATTTTAATTCATTCAAACATATTACATTAAAATTAAAAAGTAAATATGACCAAAATTATTAACAAAGGTACTAAAAACATTAATATCTAAAATAGTAGTAAACATTTCTACAAATTAATCTTTACAATAGCATTATATAAATAACAATTATGAAAATTTAATTAACAATATAAAAAATATTTTCATTACTATTAAATTTAACTTACTCAGTAAGAAGCCAAGATCCAAGAAGCATTCCATCATTATCAACAATTAAGTTTTCAATACATTCTTTAACTGCATTTTCTATTAAACCATCTCGAAAAGTAAAAAAATTTTTTGGATTTTCTTTTTCTATTTGATTAGATACAGTGATTTCTAAACATGAGGGTTGAACATGATTATTTTTAATTTCATTAATATTTTTATTTTTAGCTTCAGAATTTTTATATCCCCAAATAGAAGCACTTACTGAAAAATATTTGTTTCAAAAATATTGAAATATTTTCTTAATTTTCTCAAAATGATTTGAATTAATTACTATTTATTATAAAATAAAAATATGAAATACATTACAATTCATTAGTAAACGATTTTTAGCACTGAATATGTTTGACGTTTTTATTATGAAAAAAATAATATTTAATAAGAATAGGATGATTTTCATAAAATTATTTTGTTTATTATAAAATATGAAAATACTTTTTGTTTAACTTGTTGGTTGTCAAACAATATAGTTTGTTGGATAGTACATTAAGAAATTTAAGAAAATTTGTGATTTAAAGTAACATCTACATAAAAGGCAAAAAAATCAATATCCACAACAAGATTAATATTACAAGATAGAATACAATAATTAATCAATATACATATTTGAAATTAAATAAATACTAATTTCAGTTATATGTAGTGTCCAAAAATATCTATAATTGTATTTTAATAAAGTATTCTAATTTGCTTTTAATTTTTAAACACATACTTTTTTTTGGTAAAGATGTAATTGGTGATATAACCTCAGCTCCAGTCCAATTTGCCGGTTTCAATAAATTGTTATTCGAATTTTCTTTCGGGTTATTATGCAATTTATTACAGTCACCTTCAGATGATAATTGTTTTTTTGAAAAATTTTCTCCATTACTTCTTCCTCCCACTTTAATGGAATCTTGAGCATATGTATCTGCTGTAATTCGTAAAGTAGCACCTTTAAATTCAACATTAAGATCTTCTTCTAATGATTTATCAGTATCCATAATTTATGTATTTTTTTTTATGAATTATCAAAATATCTTCAACCGAAACATTCATTTACTAGATTTTTTTTAGTTAAGTTCCTAACCAATAGAAATAAATACAATCACTTTTCTTAGATGGTGCTAACATCAGCGGTGATATCAAAAAACTATATATTTACTATTCATTATTTTAAAATCTATCCACATACAGACACACACATGTATATATATGCATTAGTGATTCAATTTAGGGTTCCACAGGAAAGTATTAAAAAAATAACAAAAATTAAAAAAATCTTGTCATTTTATATTTAGTATTTTAGTTCAATTCAATACTAAAGTACAATTGAATTAAAATACTAAATAAAAAATAAGATATTTGTATTAGTATTTTAACATACGATTTTTTTTAATACTTTCATATAGAAGCCTAAATCTAATCACCTCTCCCCCGCACTCTCTTTATCTCTCTATCTATCTATTTATCTATATATATATATATATATATATATATATATATATATATGTATGTATGTGTGTATATATATATATATATATATATATATATATATATATATATATGTATGTATGTATATGTGTATATATATATATATATATAGCACATTTTAGAATATTGAATAAAAAGATTAATTTTTCATTATGAGATATTATTAAATAAAACTAGATCTGTATTTATTGATTGAAAAAACATGTTATTAATTATTATCAAATCAATAATATGTATAAGTATGTGAAAAAATATCAATGCAATATTTATTTACGTGAATTGTCTTATAAAAATGTCATTACGTTACATATTAACAAATTTACATTTAATTCAAATAATTTAAAATAAAATTGTATTTTTAATACTCTTTTTGATAGAGAACCAAAACATTCATTTAGTTATTAATTACAGTTTAAATCAATTTTTGTTTTATAATATAAATTTTTATTTCAAGAAATATATGATTTATATTTTGAAACATATTTTAATGACATACATATATAAATATCAAAAAGATACATTTTTATATTTTTAATAATCCATTTAATTAAATATATGAATTGATAAAAAAATTCTTTAATGGCATGAAAAGTTCTAATACAATACAAATGTCAATCATAATAGAGGATAAAAATAAACTTATTATTATGTACAATATTATTTAATTTATATATAATTTCAAAAAATTACAGCAAAAAATCGATTTAAAAATCTGATCCAATTTTATTAGGCCCAAAGAAAGTAAAAAAAAGGTTGATGTAAATTGGATGGTATTAGTAAAATTAGGCCATATCAGAGAAATTTCATCTAAATTAGAACAAATCAGACAGGATAGATAATAAAAAAGCACAATTTACAATTTAGTATTACATAATAACTAAAATTAAACTTAATATATTATTTAAAATGTAAATATAATAAAATCATGAGCTGTAACTTATGATTATGAGTGCTCTAGCTTTGAACATCTACATAATTCAGTGACAGGTGTTTCAATTTCTTGTTTTAAAAGGGTGCACTGAAGGAGGTGGTAGTTGTAACATGTAGGAATGCAAAACAAAGTTTTGGGTTTATTTCTTCTTTTAAAATTTCCCATTTAAGTTCTTTAATAATTATGCTTAATTATTTACCTTAAATTGTACAACCTGAAATACTTTTTTCGACAAAAAATATTACATTTTTTTCAATTTGTTTGATATAACTTTTTCAAGTATAGATTCCTTGTTTCTCAATACCGCAATAATCTGGTCTTATTAGTACAAAATGAGCTACTTTCAATATTGAATTACAATCCTTATTTATTATAAAGTTTAGTCTTAGTTTTACTTATATGATTAGCAATATACTCTTCTTATAATATAAAAATGCTGTGATGTTTATGTGAAATATGTCATTATTTCTATTCTGCTAAGCTGAAAAAAAAATATTTTTTATCTATTAGTGGTATATTTTTTAAGAGTACTCTTCAATGGGTTCAAATCAATACAATTGCAATTTATCCAATTAAAAGTTAATGATCTAAGAGATCATTAATGAACAAAAAAGTGCCATATGTGCAAAAGTAATATTCATCAAAGATTTAATCAATTTAATTAAGTTGATGATATTCAAGAATTATCATCAAACATTTAATCAACATTTTTGATTAGGATTTTTTTTGTGGTTTGTGAGATGAAAAAAGAAGAGACTACTTGATATTCAGATAGTTATGCAATCATCTTTCATCTGGTTAACTTATTTATGGATGGGCGTTAATGACCTTAGTTGCCAATGCACCCTTAAACACTAAATAACATTAACTATAGAATTAAATAAAACATAATTCTTTTCGAAATTAAAACACTTTATTCATTTAATCACATTGCATTTCAATGTCTTATAATATAGATACAATAGACTTATAACAACTGAAATAGCTGGTATAAACTTGAGACTATAAAGTATTTAAATATTTTTTGAATATGACATTGATAGTAATACTTGGTACTACTATCAACTAGACTAGTGATCATACATACAGGCTTTATCTATGATACATACCTTCTGTTTCATACTACTTCTCGTAGTGTGTACTATTTCTGGTATTCTTTTAATATTGCATATATTGTGATATTTCCATATTGTTTTTCGTTACATTCAGATTTTTCCTAGTAGATTTATTCACTCAATGTCAAAAAAGATGCATAGCATAAAAGTAATGTATGAAAATGAATTTAACCACAATACAAGAACTGTACTTCAACTAGCTACAATACCCTCAGGTAATTTTGAAATAACTGAAATTTCATCAGTATATTTTGTATTTTTTATATGTAACTAAAATAATTATATTAAAAATATTTTTCTATACTTACACATTTGTATGTACTCATATACGTACATACAAACATGTATACACACAAACGTGCACACATACGAACATATACATATATACATAAATACGTATGTGCGTACGCACACAAACACACACACTCACGTCCATATACGCATACATACACACATGAAAACAAACACACACATATGCACACACACATACATATGTGCCTAAATACATATATACAAAAAATTAAAACCAACATCAACACTATTCAAATATGCTGGTATTTGTTTTGTCATTCTTATTTAATCTATCTTAAGCAACTTATATCTTTGGTTTATATATGATATAATTACTAATTAGCAGTATTGTTTTATTATTTTTTTATTCATTTTACATTATTGTTTAATTATATTTTTACTGTATACATATTTACATTCACAAATACATATAGTGTAAAAATAGACATATTTTTTACTACGTCTTATGAGATTAAACTTCATTTACATTTTTCTTATGAAAGTAACATTTTAATGTCAAATAACTCAAAATTACACATACACGCACACACACACACACATTTATACACATTCCTACATAATATACACAAATATATATGGTATGTATCTTTGAATGGACACATGTATACAAACATGTTCATGTTTAAATGTATACAAGTTTCTTGTTTTTATATAAAACGATATAAAAATTAAATTTTATTTAAAATCGAAAGAATTCAATTTGCCTACTATTGCAAATTACATTTTATAATTCAATACCTATGGTTAAAAATCTTGAAGTAAATTGTTTTGATTTTACAATATATAAATATTGAATTGTATTTAAATTTGATATATGAATATTGGTATCTTTAAAAAATTTATTATATTATTCTCCATTTTATTATTTTATCATATGGAATGAAAAATATTTTTCTAACATTTTTATTAATGTTGTTAAAGTTTAAACAAGAATACATATCCTGATATGGCAATATACATAACTTTTTATACAACTTATTTTTAATTACTTTCAGTCCTCATTATTTATATCCATAAAAAGTGTATACAATCTTTCTTCGTACATATTTTTAGCATAACTAACTTGCTGTGATACCCATCGTGCTAATGATTCAGAATCACATCGAATTCGTGGTCTTCTTACTGGTTCAATATAAGCTACTCCTGCAACACTAGTACCACTAATGCGAACAGCTAATTCAATATAATATAATGAAATTCCAGCTTCATTTGTTGTAACTGGTGTGCAATATATCAAATCACTGTAAAAATTATATTAAAAAAAATTGGGTAACTGTAATTAATTATTTATTTATTTATATATATATATATATATATATATATATATATATACTACACACATACACACGTGCGTGCATGCACACAAACACACACACATATAACACAAGAGTTAAAGTATAGTATTTAAAATAAGTATATATAAAAATTATTCTGAAAATTATTAATTTAATGATTAAATTTAAATTATATTTTTTATTACTCTAATAAAAACTACAATATTATAAATAAAGCACTTTTAATAAATATTGTACTTTACATTATATGACTTGATGTAGTATTAGTGACAATAGATGTCAATTAATATTTTCAAATTAAATATATATACATATATGTGTGTATGTATGTATGTATGTATGTATGTATGTATATATATATATATATATATACATACATATATATATATATACATATATATATATACACATATATATATATATATATATATATATATACATATACATATATATATACATATATATATATACATATACATACATATATATATATATATACATATATATATATATTAGGTTATTAAGTATGAAATGTCCGATTTCCTTAAGTACTAGGTTTGACAGTTGCCATCTCTGACATTTCTTATTTTTTTATTGAGAAGGTATAAATCTTCATTCTTTCAAATGCACATTTTGGCTCGTGTTTAATATTTGATTAATTTTTAGGGAAGTTTTTGTGAAACAAATATTCCAACAAATCGAAAAAGTAAAGAAGCTGGATAAATGGGTTTTACATGAACTAAAAAACGTCAGAAGAGAAATTGTTTAGAAGCTTGCCTTTCTTTGCTGTCATAATATGAAGGAGAACCATTTCCACACCTTATTGTTACATGTGATGAAAAATGGAATCTTTTTGATAATTACAAGCATTCAGCACAATGGTTGGATAAAGATAAAGCACTGAAACACAGTCTAAAACTGAATATTCATTAAAAAAAACTAATAGTGTCTGTTTGGTGGTCCAGCGCTGGTATTATCCATTATAGTTTCATGAAAGCCAGTTAATCAATTACAGCGAATGTCTACTGCAACAAAATGGATGAAATGATTAGAACGCTTGCAATTAAATAGCCAAGATTGGTCAATCCTCTTGCAAGACAATGCTTGACCACATGTCACAGAAACAACACTGCTCAAACTACAGGAGATGGATATGGAAACTCTCGGTCATTCACTATATTCACCAGACCCTGTACCAACTGACTACCACTTCTTCCAAGGTTTGGATCACTTCTTATAAGGAAAAATATTCAATTTTCAACAATCCTTTCGTGATTTCATCACCACTAACTCCTCAGGCTTCTTCGCTGCTAGTATAAACAAGCTATCTTAAAGATGATAAAACTGTGTTGATAATTTAAGCACATACTTTGACTAAAGCGCATATTTTGATTTGAAATCGGACATTTCATATTTAATGATATATATATATATATATATATACACACAAACACATATACACACACACACACACATATATATATATATATATGCATACAAACATACATACACATGCATGTACGCATTTATATATTATATATAAACACACGCACACACACTCAATAAATACCTTAAATGAGCTTCAATAACAACTGCAAGTACATTACTTCCACCAGCACTTGTAACAATTCTAACATGCTCACTAGAAACAATTATACGTAAGTCTTCAGGAGAACCTCTGAGAGATTCATATATAACAAGAATTTCAGAATAATTTCTACGATTAAGTGTGTACAAGTGTTGCTGTCCTATTGCTTGAGCTTTTGAGTATAATGGCAACAAGCTACCAGGTCCTATTACACAACGGGGGGGTCTATAACGAAAAGGTGTTGCTCGACTGAAATAAAAATATTTTTTTTACATAATATTTTTCATTTATTAAATATAACGATTTTAGAAAAACCATAATGTTTATATGTTGACAAAAAATCTAAGAATTTTATAAAAACTACACTAAAGCTTATTACCTTCGACTTGAATCACGAACTGCTCGTGCAGTTTCAGAAGCAAGATCTAAAACACCTACAACTGGTTTTGTCACAATACCAACTAAACCTTTTCCAAAACCAGAAAAAAGCCCTTGTACACCTTCATTAGAAGCACCTTCATAAATTTGTTTAAATATTCCTGTTGCTCCACCGAGCAAACCAAAACCAAGACCTTTAATACCAGCTACAAGATGATCTCCACTACTACCTGAATGAATTTGCCGAATTCGTAATCTCATTTCTTGATGTGCATCATCCATAGTGACTTTTCCCAAACCATCCGATAGAGATTCTATTATTATGAAATAAATAAATATATTTTTTATGTGTATGTGTGTATGTATGTATATATGTGTGTATGTATATATATATATATATACATAAATACACACATGCACATGCGCATGTACATATACAATTCAGTTTCAATCGTTTAATAATATTATTTATAAAAATCTGTTTTATAATTTTTACCTGTAACTTTGGCAGCTGAATTTGAAATACCATGAGTCACATTTTTTACTAAGGCGCCAACTGAACCTTCATAAATAAGACCACTTACACCTTCTGAAACATCATTTACAAAACCTAAAGGATTTCCAAGAAAATCGACAGAACCAAGAATTATTGCTGCTTGCCATTTAAGCTCCTGAAAATAAATAGGGAAAAATTAATAAAATAATATTCACAACACTTAGGTATATAATTTTGTTACCTCTTTAAAATGTTTTAAAATAGACTGTATTAGAAACTGACTTGTTTCAAATGGATGTTGTTTTACAAATGGTTCTAAATCAACAGCTGCGTCCTCAAACTTAATTAATGTTAAACCTAATTTTCGTTTAATTGCATGTAAATGTTTTGGAAGCTTACTAGCTGTGAGCATACTTAATCGAATCTAAAATATATATATATATATATATATATATATATATATATATATACATGTGCAAATTTATGTGTGTGTGTATATATATATATATATATAAGATTGTGTTAATTATTTTTGCTTAAATATCACAAATACATAATTTCTTAAAATATAATATTTGATTTTTCTACTTTAATGTTTTTATGTATTATTCTAGTAAAATAATAAAGAAAATACACATTTCAATTATTGTACACAACAAAGTACAAACCTGACTAGGAACTAATTTTATAATTCCAAAATAATATCTCTTTGCATGTGTTCCTGTTACTTCTGTTAAAATTCGTTGTGTTTCAAAATCATTTTCATCAACATCAAGATGTTCTTGTTCAGTTTTATTATATCCAGCGAATTCAAAAAGTTTTAACATAAGTTGTTCTTCTAAATAGATAGCTAGTGGTTTTAATGTTATCATTAAATGCTAAACAAAAAGAATATTTTTACTAATCTATATGTATATATACTATTAATAATATATATATATATATATATATATAGATACATCTTACTTTAAAAATAACTGCATTTTCATTAGGACTTATCTGTAATTCAGTTGTTATTTGTAAAGCTGGTAATAAATGTTTCATATGTTTATCTTCATCATTTCTTGTGGGTTTTGTAACATGCAATAATATTTGACTTGGTGCTTCTAATAACTAAAATAATAATTAGTAATTTTTTTTTATTATTATACTTTTTAATAATTTTCTATGAGTTTACGATTACTATACTCTATTTTATATAAGTTACATTAGACAACATCTAGTACTATAAAAATTATTTATAAAATTAACTAAATTTCATATTGATAATACTCAGGACTCAGGACTTATTAATTGTATTATCTAATAACTAATAAAATTAAAAGAAAACCTTTGAGAAAAATCATAATAATTTTTATAACAATATATGATGTACTTTTGCATATTTAAAAAAAATTAGTATTTCATTACCTGATTATCACATTGAATATCTTCTACACTAACATCTAGCGTTTTCGATATTGATGTTTGAATAGTTTCCAAAATAATTCCTTTAAAAAGAGCAAATACCAGTTCTTCAGGTGGTCGACGAGATATCAAACTCAATCCAACACCACCTGCTAAATGAATAGTTATTTGTATTTCTCGACTATCTTTAGTTACAAATCCACGTTCTGGGAGAAGATTGGGACGTTGAGTAATAGCAATATTTCCCCAATCACGCTCTTCTGATGTTGCATACAAACGCTACAAAGTTTCTACTGTTTACAATTATTACTGATATTTAAATTACATGGATTACTAGCGTAAGAAACATATTTGTAAGATATCAGATGTACTTTTTAAAACATGAAAAATAATATTTAATGAGCTATAAACCAAAGAATTTACATATATTAAACTAAATATGATTCTTGACATAAAATTATTATATTAATTACATTTTATATTGTTTACATTCTCGTATTTAAGTACATAACAAAATTTATAAATACAATAAATAATATTTTTTAAGATAATAAAAGTCAATACATAAATTATATTAAAAAAAACTTACTTTTTCTTTGATATCATAAATTTTAAGTACTCTTGTTGGACCGTCTGTGGTAATTTCTAATTTCAAAAAACCTGAACCTGGTCTCATTTTTTGTCTTCCAACAGCTTGTTCAACAGGAATTCCATTTTCAGTGAATCGATAACTTAAAGATGGCTGAATCATTCCCAATACTGCAGTATTCCCTTAAAATAAAAAGTTCTGTATCAAAAATAAACAAATATTTTATTAACTATAATATTTTATCATTTTATACAAATAAATATGTAAGATTTAATTATGTATATATCTACTTTTATATGTAGATGGCTAAAAAATACTCTAAACATAACAATTATTATAGAATTATATAAAAAAAAGTAACATCAATGATGTTAATTTTATATCAGGTATAAACAACTTGAAATTGAAAACAATAACTTAAGTAGTCAACAACAATATTCAATAAGTACTCAACAACAATACTCACAATAATTAAGTACTCTGTATTATAATACAAAGTTATAATTGTAAATATAAAGTACTATGTAAAATAAAAATATTTTAGTTAAATATATGATACGATCTTATAAAATCCTTTTTTGAAATATTTATTATAAAATATCTTTTTTTTGTATCAATTATTATTTTATTAATAAAACAACATAATAAAACAACAACATCAATCAATTAATAATTGCCAATGGTTAATTGTTAGTGATTTTATATATTAACTGTTTATAATTTATTTTCAATACCTTTTTCTAATTATTAACTTTTAAATAAGTAACTTAAAATTAATTATTAAATATTGTATTAGAAGTAAACACTATTAAAGTATTTCAATATTATTTTAAAAATAAATACATACATTCTGACCAATATCCTATACTATTATCAGAATTTCCTGTAATTAAATTAGTTTTATACATAACCAAAATAAATATGCGAGTTCAATTTACTTACATTTCAATAGTATATATTTTTAAATATATTTGAATGTAAAATTATACCTGCATGTATTCCAAAAAATCCATCGCTCGCTTGGACACACATATTATTGTGTGCACAACATAATCGTCCATCATCTGTAAATCTCCATGTTTGTGTAGATCTTCTTCTAGGGTCTGATCGTCTAAGCATTAAGCTAGTATATGCAGTTGGTTGAGGTGCAGGTCCTTCAATATCCAAAACAAGTATTTTATCAGACTGTGGATAATTGGGAAATCGTGGTGGACTAGATCCTTCATGTTGTAATTGTCCAGAGCTACTCATACGCCATAATTGTGATCGTTGTCCAGGTTGTTTTCGTGCAAGAATTATACGTCCTCCAGGACCAATATCCAAAACTAACTGTTGTGATTCAATATCAAGAGGATCACTTGTTGGAGATCTAAAATAAAATAAAATATTTTATTAACTTTTTAGCAAATTTTTATTTATTAATAGATGATAATTTTTTTAAGGAATGGTATATTTTGAATTAAAAATGTATGTTACAGACATTACTTTTCATTACAAATATAGGTAAATCCTTGCATAATGAAATCATGATCTAAAAAATTTTAATTTTGATACCCACTCTTCAGTTGATGAATTAAAATGTCAATTTAATGTATTTTAATTTCGTTTTTAGAAGTTTTTTTATACTTCGCCTGCATATACAGTTTTTGTTTTCCCTAAATTAACATTTTTTTTATCTTCTAAAGGAATACACTTGAGGTACACTTTTTTGTTTGGTGAAATTTATAAGTTACTAAGATTATAACAAAAAAGTAATAATACATCATATATCATCATATATATCATCATTGTGGCACTCATTACATACAATACATATTTGTATGCATATACACACTAATATGATATGTGTTTAGCAAGAATTATGTGTAGAGGCATTTAAAGACTGTTAATGTAAAAGATGTTGAATGTCACAAGAAGATATTTTATCGATAACATTTGAAGATGATCTAATTGGGATTAATGGAGAGTTCAAACAATTTTGGAGAACCGAATCCATTTGTTAAGTATGGTTTACTTATACATAAATATAATCTTACCTATATATACATGATTCCTTACCTTTTAAAAGTTTCAGTAAATACAATATAAATAAAATTTTCATATGTTAATTGCTGACCTTCACCCAATTTATCCATGTCGTAATTTGCAGATATACCACCTGGCACTGTTACAGTGATGTTAGGAGATTCAGTAGGTTCATCAAGGGCATAAGGAACAGAAGAATGTGCTCTTACTGTACAACAACGTGTTTCCTTGCAGCAAGTCTTTAATTACAAAAGTACTGATTATATATATATATATACTGTATATCTCAGCATATAAGACGACTCTTAAAACCTAAAAAATTCTTTAAAAAATAGCGGGTTTTCTTATATGTCCAATACAAAAACAGAATCTTTAAAGAATTTATTGTGCTTATATAGAAATTAAATTCTTTATTTTTAAAAAAGGAACTTAAACTTTGGTATATTATATAAATTAATTCAATAATTCATTTTACATAACATTTTTTAAAAATAAAATACATAGTAATAGCCTTCTAGATAAAATCCATGCACTATATTATAATACACAGTATGACAAAACAAGATGATTCCCCAAATTTAATTTCTGAACTTTTAAATCAAAAATGTAATTCCCCTAATTTCGATTTTGGACTTGAAATTGTATTATAACATGTGAAAGAAGTGTTTAATGTATATGGTGTGTGTATGTATATATATACACACATATATACACCCACATAAACATAAACAATTACATAAACATATACATACAAAATATATTCTTTTTATAATTCACCTGAGCAAATGTTAAAAGAACTTCCGAGTAATTATCAACACGAATTGGTGGAGGCATCGTATCTGCATCAGTGAAAACTATAAAAAACGTTGCACCTTGAAGTACAACATCAAGCCTTAGAAAGTACAAACGACTTTGTGAATCTCTGTAATCAATGTTTATTTTATAATGCTTTTATAAATATGTAGATAAATTATAACAAACCGTATATTTATGTGCGATGAATAGTTATGATTTATAAGAAGACCTCCAGACCAACAACAGTCAGAAATATCAAGTAACCGCACACACAACAGTTGATCTCGATCTAATCGTGGCCAATGGAATGCCATATGGCAATTTGGAACAGCGCGGAGGTAAGTAGATTGTGCAACTGGATCTTTCTGAAATAATGTTTTAATAGTTGCTTTATTTAACCTCTTTGATACAACGCTCGTTGGCCACGTAATGTTACTTGACGACTAAGAGTAAGTGTGGGGCGAAATACGTACACAGTCAACTAAAGTAGCCGATCAGTCGTATGTATTCACTTCGTGGCTGTCGACTAAAGTCAACAATCATACCAAAGAGGTTAAATGTTAAAATATATTACAAATTAAAAAAATATGTTTTTATAATATCTACAACATTGTACATACATACATGCATATTTTTAATGCTTCTAGCCCAGTTCCTTTTTAAAACTATACCAGTGCAGTAAACTCAGTTTACTACTAATATTTTTTTATGAAAATTACTATTTATGAAAGAATAGAAGGATTTTTAGTTAGTTGAACATCAAAGTCAATCCTTACACTAGCGATTAATATCAATAGAACATGTGTATTACAAGAAATATATTTAAAAATATCATTCTACTTCCTCACGGCAAACATTTGAAAATCAGTAAATTGATATTTATTGAAAAACACATGCGTACCAGGGTATCATTTGTGCAGACCCATGCATAACATACAAAATATTATATATGTGATGATTTTATATATACAAGTACAATACTTCATGATTGAAATATATCCACAAAGAAAAATAAATTTCTTATCATGATTTATATATTCAATGTTATTTTGATTTCTTTCAATATAAATTATTTTACTAAGAAATATTAGTGTTCTGTAACAGAATGAAGGGCATTTGCAAATAAAAACACACAGTCAACTGAGTTTACTGCATCGGAATGAGAGAGTTAAAAGAAAAATACTAAATAAAGTACATATTCAATTGTTAAATGATAATCTAGAAACATAGATACATTATAAATCAAGTTATATACAGATTAATATGATTAAGATACAGAATTAGAATAAATGTAGTTAATTTAAACATATGAACACATACAAGCACATGTACACACATTCGGGTTTTAATATTTTTTTTAATTATTTTTTTTTTATTGTATATAAATACTAAATACTTAAAAATATTTATACTTTTGAAATGAACCATTATAATATACAAATATAACACCTATAAAGGTATTTATACATCTAAATATATATATATATATATATATATATATATATATATATATATATATATAAAATGTGTAAAAAAAATTTAAAATTCAATGTTATATATTCAAATTATTTGAAATTACTTACTAAAGTAGTAGCAAAACACTTTTGAGAAAATTGTAATTGGAATGAACTTTTATTATGTAATTGATATTTTGGTGAAATAATAATAATATTTGTATCTCGATAGCGTCCTCTTCCTGTGCGTACATTAATACCCATAACATAAATAATATCAGGTCTATTATCTCTTAATGAAATCCTTAATTTTCGAGTTTGAATTCCTGGTTGTAAATGAAAATGCTGACACCACTGAGGATTACCAGATGGTATAACTCCATTACCAACACGAGCTACAATTGTTGGACTTGCATCTGGATCTGCAAGACTAAAAAGAAGTGGAGCGACCATACGTGCAATTTCATGTTCTTCA
The DNA here is from genome assembly GCA_034766995.1 of Acanthacorydalis orientalis. Taxonomy (NCBI): domain Eukaryota; kingdom Metazoa; phylum Arthropoda; class Insecta; order Megaloptera; family Corydalidae; genus Acanthacorydalis; species Acanthacorydalis orientalis. The sequence continues at coordinate 25,137,113 of CM068314.1, read as the reverse complement.
AATTGTCCTGCAGTTTCAATAGCTACACCTTCTTGTCTAAATACAAGTGGAATACCTGTTTTATTTATTATCCAATACGGTGCTGTTACTGTCATCTACAAGCAAAAATTAACCTAGTATAAACAACAATTAAAACCAATTATAATTTTGGACACTGTTCATTCACTTTCACAAATGAAGTTTCACTCACCGTACACAACATACACATTTTTAATCAAAAATATCAATAACTATTATATATACTATATATTATTATAGAACATTTTGATTAGAAACCTTTTTTTAACATATACAATGTGAAAATTAATTTATGAAAATGCAATCAATACAAAAAATTATTCATTACATTTAATGAAAAATTTAAAGTAACTTCACTTAAAATCATAATTTTTTTTTTACTTACTTCGAGTCCACATCCTCGAAATTTTTTAATAGTTATATGAAGAAATATATGTCTATTTGATTGGTCTTCAATTTTAATACGACAAGAAAAGGATGATGACTCTGGAAGAATAAGTACACTACCTGCACCCGGAAAATTATCTAAATGAACTGCAATTTCTAATGGCACTTCCAAATTAACCTACAATTCGAAAATATACTAAATATTACCAGATAAATGTGTTTAGCTTGAGTTGTTTATATCAATGGAATTTTTTATGTTACATTTAAATATAATTGTAAATTTTAGACTAATTTTCTATATAACATAATTTATAATGAAATATCACAAACATTTAATAATTTTATTGCAAGCTATAAGTGTTAAAAACTATACTATTATATAATTTCCTTGTACTTATTTGTACTTTAAACTAGGAAACAAATTATTGTCCATAAGTGTACTTATATATAAATATATATATATATATAACATATTTACCTCGAGTAAAGATATTCTTCCACCAGGTGTAATTCTACCTTTTGAACCTTTTAATATGCAATAATGTAATTCATGAGGTAATAAATTAACAATCAAAACTGGAGGTCGAAGGGTTAAATTATGGCCTGGTTGAACGTATGTAGTAGAAGATGATGAATACCTATCTGCAGGATAATTTTCTCGTCGAATAGAAACACAAAACCTAAAAATTAAAAATTTTGAATAACATCTAGATGTTCATGTATGTATATTTGAATGGTAAATGAAATTAATTGAATAATTTAGAATTACTGAAATATAATTCACTTTAGATTTTATATTATCAGAACAATAACAGTGATATGGAATGAAATTAATTAATTATAAAAGCACACTATACAGAAACGTTTATTTATATTAATACCTGTATATATCATCATGACTTTTACAAACTCGTAATTCTTGAATAGAATCTCCAGGTCTAGTTATATGTGACCATCGTATAGGATGACTACAGAAAAGATAATTGTATTTTGAATTGATTGGCCGAACAAATATATTTGCATTTACATGTGATAATGGAATAGACATTGTACTATTACTTTCAAGAAATAGTGTTTTAATATTTGAATTTGAAGTTGCTAAAAAAATGATTAGTTATCATTAATGAGAACTGAAATAACAAAGTCTTATATTTATACCTGATATGACACTAGTTAAATTTTCTATTCGAAGTTCTGTCATATCTGGTAATAAATTAGTAACAAGAAGTGCCGATCTAACAGTTACAAGTTTTTGAGCAGATCCTTCCAATGCTACAGAGAACACAATTCGAGCTCTTGATGTTTCAGTGTGCTGTAAATATTTTTAAAACATTTACTTCTACTATTCATATACATTTTGGACTTTGTATTTTTATATACACTTATGTGCAAAATATATATAGATACACACATGTGTATATGATATGTATATATATAAAAAAAGGAACTTACAGATATGTACTTCAAGTTGCAATAAAAAACAAACAAATACAAGTGCATCAATACATAAAAAATATATTATTACACAAATCACTTTACATCAAAACAAACTATTAAATAAATTCTTAATAAATAATTAATCAATTAAAAAAACACACTTACACTTCTTTGAATTTCAGGAGCAGCATGACGAAAATATACACCTACTTTATCAACTGAAATTGGTTTTATTGGTCGCCAACCATCAACTTTAACTCCAAGTTGATGCATTCTAAGTTTATGAGTGTCTCTATGTCGTAGTTTTCCTAGAATGAGGGCATTGAATATCTTTACAACTCTCTTCCATATATATTAAATATATTCAAATAATTTCTAAAAATTATAAAGTTAGGAAACTAAAAAATATAATAATGCTTTTACTACCTCTTCCTTCAAATGTAAATGGTACAGTACAACCAGGTTCAACAAACATCCATGATTCATTACATTGAGGTACATTAATTTTATCTCTATCAAATACATTATCGGAAGTAGTAATTATTGTAGTAAACCACATTTTTGATCCAGTTTCATTTTTTAGTGCAAAGGGTACAAATGGTGATCTACGCCTATATCCATTGGGACTATATCCAGTTTTGTCAGATACATTTAATTCTTTCAAGGATAAATTATAGTAATCTTGTGTCCATGTATCTTTAACCTTACTATACAAATCAATCAAAGTTGATGTAATATTAAAATTTAAAACATCTGGAGATTTAATTTTCATTTGAAGTCGATTTTTTTGCATGGATGCTGTTAAACCATATTCCCATTCGATTTCACACCTGTATAATAATGAAAAATGGAAACTATTATAACTATTTTTAGTGATTTATTTTTTGTGATAGTAAAAAGTTCAAAAACTATTGCTCTATTTCTTTTAAACATTATTTTATAAACAAATTTATAGACTAGTTTAAAAAATATTAACACTTGATAAGGTTTGTTTGTGAAATCATTATATATAATGAGTATTATACTACTCAAATAATAATATTTGTAATTATCTGTTTTTAATATTCTATTCATGTTGGTAAACGATTCAGTTTCCTCTCCAATAAATTTTATATCATCGAAATGGAACAGGTGTACCAGTAAATTATTCAGTCCCAAATATAGTCTAATTAATCAATACATCCATTATTTCTATTTTTCATTAATATCAGAATTTATAGTTTTAAAAATAATTATTATATAATTCATAACTTATTCTTTGAACAAATCTTTTTTACTTTTTATTTTATAATGATACCACGTTATTTATTAAATACTTTTCATGTTATTATTTAAATATTTCATTACATCTTACAGTTCATTACTCAATGTAAGCAGAATGGTTAATTGCCATTAAATAATTTTAAATTTGAGATAAATCATTACTTTTTAGGTAAAATATTTTTTATATAATTTCCAAGATATACTATTATGCAAATTCATTAAGAACAATAATAAAAATAGTAAAAAAAAGTTAATTTGTTAAAAAAAAAACAGAAATCATGTTCTCTTTGCAAATATTAAATAATAAAAATAAAAATGAATAACATAAATGTAATTAATTTCTTATAAATTATGGACAATTATAATTTCTATAATTAAAAATCAGTCTCGTGCACACTTTTTGGAAATTTTATTCGTGTTCTAATTTGTTGATGGATCACGTATCTCTGTTCGGATTGCTTGACATCAATCACATGTATGTAGCTTTTTCACGGAGTACAATAAAAGAGGATATATGATTTCAGTGTAAAACCAATAAGAAATTTATTCAAAAAAATTGTATTCATTGTAGCTTTAGAGTAAAAAATTGTTACAAATTGTATTTTGTTGTTAATTTTTATAAACTTTTCCAATAAAAATTTTGATTTAATTTTACGAAGATTATTTGTGAATATAATTTGTTATTTGTTAGAGGAGAGCCAAGGGAGGACCCTCAGAGGTAGAGTTCAGCAAGCAGGAGGTGGTTCCCCCTGGTCAATATAAAATTATTCTACTATTAACAGTTAAACAGCTAATTACTGTTAACAATTTATTAAGCCAATTTTATTTGAACTATTTGAAAAAAAAAAGTTCAACTAACCGCCAAGGTTCAATAAATGGTTCCCAGCCTGAAAGAACTCTATTGTAATAATCTCCTCCTAATATACATTCCAGCCATCCATTGCCATTATGATTAGAGGAAGAATAAGACTGTGGAGACTTAGTGATTACATTTGTGTTATTTGATGTACCGAAATAATTTTGTTCTGAAATGTCTCTAATTTTTTGGCTTAGATTCAGTTGTGATAATGACAATTCTAATAATGGAACATCAGCATCACGACAATCATCGATAACACATATGGATAGACAATTCATTTTCACCTAAAATCAATAAATATAATATCAAATAAAACTTCCTTTTACATTTATACATAATTAAATGATGATAACAATTTGTTATTTTATTGTAATTATGTTTGAATTAAGTTTTAATCTTATTACATTTTTTACTTGATGAGTGCTTAGTTAAAAAAAATTTTTTTTCAAAAGTTTTAAATATATAGTAATGTATTGTACTAATCAGAGATACTTTATCTATGGTACTAATTATGTCTCTTGCAATATGTACATACACACACTTAAACACAAACATACATTATAAAAACTAATATTTAATACATACATTATTTAAATAGAAAAAATAAACATTTTGGTTAAAGTAAATCCTTTTTTAAAAAGTAAACTAGTTGATTTTATTTAAATAATTACCTCTAAAGCTAAAATTGAAAGCGGAGATTTATTATTTATATTTTCATTAAAATATATTAAGGACTCATTTGCAGTTGCATTTTGAGTAAGCCATAAGGCAGCATCATCTAAATGTCCTTCACATTGTTCTAAGGCTTTAATACAATCAGCATTATCAAATCCAAGTGCTGATAACTTTGAAATTTGACCTAAAGATATAAGTAACATAAGAATTGAGAATTTATATTAAATTTTAAAATGAAAGAGTCAAATATAAACTACTATAATTTTTAAATAAACTTATTTTCAATCAATTGATCATTAAAAAACTTTATTAAAAAAAGAAAATCACTCTTAGAGGTTTTTGTTATGCTGGAAATTTATTTTTATAATTCTTTTTGTTGTATAAAAAATAATAGATATTTGATTACTAGAAATATAAAGATATTATGTGCTCAGAGAATAAATTTGTTCTACTTTAAAACCTTACCTTTAATGTTGGCGGGTGGATTATGAGTATGTAATTTGGCCCACTGGGTTTGTTTAGGAAGTGAATTAATAATTTGTAGAAACATCATAACATCATGATAAGACAATCTAATATTCATTTGATGTAACTGTATCTGCAAATACATAAAAAATACTTTCACGTCTAATTTTTCATATTTGTTTATATAAAAGAGAAAATGAGCAACTAAAAAATAAATATATAGATATTATTCAATTTCTTAGGGCTATTCTTTTTAAGATTTATTTCTTTAATTATAATGACTTGAAATTTTTAGTTTTTTACTACATTTAATATATATTTTATAATATAAATATAATTATGTAAATAACATACAAATCCACCTTACTACATACACATGAACACACATGCATACACACACACACACACAGTTTGTAGTTATGAACAAATACAGATGTATAATCTTATTTTACCTCCAAAACTTTATTTTTATTTATCTCCATATTTACTGTAATTGGATCAATAATTGATAAAGCTGTTTCGTCTTCCATGCCTAAGACACATGAAAACATTTCACAGTGATTTAAATTACAGGAGAGTGGCTTTTCCAACATTGATGGTCTGTACGATATCACTGTAGTACTCTAAAATTTTTTGATAAAATTGAATAATAAAAAATAACATTTTTTTATAATTCATTACAATAAATACATTCGGTTGATTTTAATGTGCAGATTCACGTCATATAGTAACTATATTTTTATAGCCATTAATATTTATAATGAAAAATGTGTATTAAAGTATATGTAATTTATTAACATTGATTATGAATAAATTCTACATACTTTATTCTTTTTATCATTAGCTGTATTATATTTTCAAAAGAAAAATATAAAAGATACATTATTCAAACAGTATTGAATATCTATTTCATAACTTCACTATAATGCAATTTTGAAAATGTTAAGACATTTTAAATTGGTTTAATTTTCAAATATAAACAAACAAAAAAGTAAAAAGGATATTGCACAAACTTTTAAAATAACTGCATTTGTATCCCACTGTGATGTATCTTCAACCACAACAATTTCAGAATCAGTAATATTGAGCTTCAATTCAAAAGGCACATCAGTATTATGATGATTTGTTGACTGACTAAGCATTTCATTTGAATCACAAACTGAAGTATGTATTGAATTACTTTGTGGAGGTTCTGGTGGTTCAAATATAAAATCTTTAATATTTTCCCACCAATCTAATATAGCCATTAAACGCATATTATTTAAAAGTATTGTAAATTTTGAATGGTCACGACGTTTTCTATAAAAAGAAATTTATTTTTTAAGATTGATTATATGCATGAATGTGTATATACAATATGTATGTATGACATGTATGTACAATGTGTGTATGTGTGTGTGTATGTATAATATGTATGTGTGTGTATATGAACAATATGTGTGAGTGTGTGTACGGATGCGCATGTATGTTGTTGTTATATGGGGTTTTAAGGCACTTCAATAGCTAAGGTCATTAGCGGCTGTGATATATATGTATGTGTATACACACACACAAATATATATATATATATATACACACACACATACATATGTATGTACATATACAAACAAACAATTATTGTTTATTCTTTGGGTATTCCCTAATAATTTAATACATAAAAAATACCTGCTATGAATTTCTGCTTGTACACTATCTACTTGTGTGGTGTGAATTGGCTGCAAAATATTAGTAAAAACATTTGTTCGTTTATTTACAGGCTCATCACAGAACCTTGTATCAATTAACTGAATTTCTTGCGATACCAAATCAATATCTTCTGTAGTATCACTAAACATTTCAATAGTTAATTTTGATTTAATAAAATTAATTAATGTTAATGGTGCTTTGTCATGATTCACGAGAAGACGTAAAGTAACATTTAAAAGATCAAGTCTGATAGATGACAAAGTCCAAATTTCATTTAAAGTTGACTGAAATCAAAAATAATATATATATATATATATATGATATATATATGATATATATATATATATATATATATATATATATATATATATAATATTTATATATATATGCTTTATATATATATATAATATATATATATATATTATATATATATATATATATATATTAATATAAAATAATAAACAAAATAAAAAATAAAAACGAACTATTATAGAAGAGACCACACTTCTTATGAGATATAAGGGTTAGTAAGTTATAGTCTAAAATGTATCAATGAATATTATTATTTGCTCACATTATTATTTTTTGTTTATAAACTATTGAAATATTCACAATTTAAAATCTGCACATATTTTGACAAGATTGCTGATAATTACAATATATGTTCAAACTGCCTACTACGTTTATGTAAATACAGTTCAGCACACTTAAGTAGTTATTGTCTAGTTATAAGTAGCAAGCTAATTTCTCTTATATTTTGACATGCTTTCATAATTTTATATTTCAATCTATCTAAATAATAACATAGTTGATTCTACATGATGGATTTGAAATGAATCCATAAGAAAAAGGCTATAGGAATCGAATACGGTGATCAAAACAATCCAAATCTTTTAAGTGTTTTTCTAATTTGAGAAAAGTTGATGAATTTAAATAAATAATATCAATAAACATTTAGCATTAAGTCTTACTGCATTATAATTTCTGTTAATTTCCACGAATCAAAATCATATTTATTTTACTCTATTACTAAAAAGTAACATTTTACAAAATGCAATCAATACAAAATCAAATATTTAACAAAATTCATTTATTATCCTAATTTTGTATTTATAAGTATCATTGTTTCCACTGATGAAAATAATAATGGTTTTAGGCTTTTATAAAGGCTTTTAATAAAGGTAACTTTCATGGGAAAAAAATTACAACTAATAAATTCAATTGTGGGCAAATTTGAAAATGTGAATATTAGAATAAACAATACATATTAATTTGGGTGAGTAAATATATCATCTTTGTTCATGTATTTTAGATTGAAGATTATTAAGTTAACTTTTTTAACTGTTTTCAGTATTTTATTTTTTAAATACCTTTAATCTTATACTCCACAAACTATATGAATTTAAAAGAAAACTAAATTGCTTAAGCTATAAGAAATTTATTTTTTTTGTTTGTATTCTTTATTTGTTTTTCAAATTATTTTATTTTTAATTTAAATATAAAATTAAATAAACCACTATTTACATAATTCAAATATCTCATACACAGCATGATAATTTGCTTATTATTCAAAAAATCGTGCTTTCACGGACAGATCCGTTTTTATACTAATTCAAAACATTTTTTTTTTGCACTACTTACCAAAGGATGATGGCCTTCTTTTACTTCAGTAAAATTCTTAATTTCCAATGGAATTAAAAGATCATCAGAATTTTCTGACAAATTAAATGCAAGAAGTCCTCGAATTAATTTATATTGAGTTAAATCTAATGATACATCTAAAGTAGATAATGTTCCATGTATACTCATATCTGGAACTAACAGTTAAATGTTAACATTAAAAAATTAATAACAACCACAATATAATTGTTTAGCAATCAATATTAAAAACAAATAAAAAAAATGATTAACATTATAAGACTTTTTCAAAAACATTATTTAATATTTGTTTAAAGGCTGATGACATTCCTTTTTGGAAAAAAATCATTTTTTATATAGTGTCCTCTTTTGATTAACAATCAAAATTTTAATAAATTTCAATTATTAGTAAAAAAAAAATACATTATAACACCTATTGAGAGCATGAACATAAAAATTCATTTATAGTGCCACTTTCCAGTAACATGTTTTTAATAAATTACACATTCAGCAAATACAAATTATTAATAGAAGCATATTGTGTGTATATGTGTATGCATTTTATATATATATATATATATATATATAAATTTGGTCACACACAGACTTACTACATATTTAAAAATGTACAAGTTGAAATATACAGCTTGTACTATAATTATTAATATTTTTCTACAAAAATAAATAAATAAATAAATACAAAAGTTATTATTAAAAATATAATAAAGTTTCAAAATTCTTATTATAACAATTTTGAAATCAATAAATATATAAAGAAATTTATTAAAGAAATATTTTTTTTCAAAAATCTTAAAATACAAATAATTCAGTTTAAAATAACAAATTTATTTAAAAAAATATTTACCATCATGACAATGTGATAAATCTAAATTTCTTTCCACTTGTACTTTCAAATAACATTTTTTTGTTAGTAAAGCTGGACCTTGTTTCATAATATAACATTCTCCTAAGTCAAGTCCAGTTTTTGGAAAATTTGGAATGTTATTAGACTTATGTGAAACAAATATATAGTTTTTATCTATACTTTCTCGTTTTGCTGTATACAAATCCATATTTATAAGATCAATGTGCATTATATTTAATAAACAACTGGTAGCTAAAATATATTGTTAATATAAATTTAAAGAAAAATAATATAATAAATTAAAAATAAAAACTTTTCTTCTAATTTTTCCATTACTGTATTAATAAATAATGATCAAAATATTTATAAATGTACTTATACCTGCACTTGTATTTTTCATTGAACTAATTGTTCCTGGTTTACCAGCTAAACAAAATCTATTTGTAACTGTTAGTTTTCCTAAGTCTGCAACTAATAAATCCGTGGATCTAGAGCTTACTGGGAGAAGAATAACTGGAGCTCCGGCATGTAAATTAAGTAATAATCTTGGTAATCGCTGATTGCCAGTGTGTATCTAGTATTATTTTTGAATTAAATTCATTATATTAATTAATATCAAAACCAGCATACAAATTAACAATATTATTAAAATATTGTCTAATATAATTTCTTATATAACTTATTATTATAATAAATTTATTATGAAAATTACTATTGTATAATTCTAATTATATATATATATATATATATATATATAAACAAGTAAATAAAAATATATATTAAAAATTAAATTATAAATAATGGTAATTGTTTTTAAAAAAGAGAAACACTTTTATAAAAATATTCTTATATATTCACTTACATATTGTCCTTTTGCAGCTGCTCTAATATTACTCATAACTGTTAATAATTGTGAAAATCGTGCAAAAAAACTTTGAATTTCTGTTACAAAACGTTTAGTATGAACATAGATAACTGAAGACATTTCCAAATTTAAACATGCATCATAGTCTAAAAATTCAGTATCATTTTCTCTCATCCTACAAACAAATGTATAATGTTTATAAATAATATATGTTCTTGTATAATTCAAATAAATGTTTATAAAATGCACATATAACATTTATATAGACATGTATGTATGTACATATATATATATATATATATATATATATATATATATATATATATATACACACACACACACACATATAAATTAACCCAAGATATCAGAAAAAAGAAAAACAGTAATTTTGACTTTATTTATCTAGTACTATCCATTAAAATTCACTTTTTTGTATACACTGGGATACAACTTTTGAATCTATACCTAGAATGTCAATAAAGAAATCTACAATACAAATTACAGATGTCATAGAAATAAAAAATTCAAAGCTCAAAATTCAAATACTGTTAGCTCTGATATAGTAAAGATTTTAAGTGTTATTTATATAAACATATGTAGGAAAAAAGTAATAACCATAAAATTACCCACACATTTCAAGTAACTCCTGTATGTATGCCTTATATATATATATATATACATATATATATATATATACGCATATATATACATATATATATATATATATATATATATATATATATATATATATATATATATATATATATATATATATATGTACATGTAGACACACACACACACACACATGTATTTATGCACATAATATTTATTTAACTAATCATGTAAATTACTTTGAATAAAATATTTTACATACCTTACATAATTAAAATTAAGTGCTTGTTGCCCTGATGAAATAAACCTTTCTCTGTAGAGATATCCATGAGGAGTTAAATCAAATAAAGACACAGAACCCAGTTGACCAGCTATTATCGATTTACTTTCAGCTGGGTAATCTGAATTTAATTTCATATTTGAGCCTTTATTCAATACAGTAAAAGATAAATTTGATATATTTGCTTTAGCAACTTCTCTTTCAGGCTGTATTAAAACTAATGTTAATGACTTAATATCAACAGACAACTCTGAATTTCCTTGTCGAGTTTCTATAAAAATGTGTAACATGTGTTATATATGTATGTATGTATATAAGAATAATTTTTTTTTTTAAAAACAACATAAATTAGTAAATATTACATATAAACATACCTAGACTTTTCTTTTTAATATCTGGTTGATGAATTTGTTGAGCATTTATACCTGTTTTCTTAGTTTCACTTGATCCAACATCAAAAAAATCTAATACTACAACCCAAGATTCCACATTTATTACCATATCCAAAGAATTAAAATCAATTGAAGTACTACGTTCTAACTGTAAAAAATGTATGTGTAATCCATAAATAAAAAAAATACAACAAATGATTTAAGATTGTTTCAGAAAAAATAATATAATTATTATATAAAACAAAATTATATATATATATATATATATATATATATATATATATATATATACTATATATATATATATATATATACATACATACATACAGCTAGTTAAATTTCTTTTTTGTTCCCTATTGAAACACTAAATGTAAATTATTGATATAACTAATTTATTACCACTTACAGAGTTATAATACGATACAAAAGTTGGTGCTAAAGGATCAATAATTAATGAAGATATAAGTACAAGATTATCTTGAGGTCGTTGTTTTCGATTTGGCGAAGGTGGAGGTGTTTTAGGACACTGCATTTTCTGGTTATAATTTGCATCCAGTACTTTTTGTGTTTCAAGGTGATCAGGTAAAGATCCTCTTGATGTACTCTGAGTAATAGGATTAAATGTCAGATCTGGACATGATTGAGATAAATAACAAGTATTATTAAGTAATTCATTCTTAGCTGAAGACGATACCATTCGCCTACTATTTGAATCATATGGTCGTAAAAGATCTTCAATTAACAAAGAACGAAGAGAAACCTAAAAAGAGTCATGATGTACAAAAAAAATTACAACTGTTTTTTTTTTAATTTTTACCTGTATACTTGTTTCAAATTGATGACATTTTTCATATTCAACAAAAAAGTCCTGAAAAGATAAATTAACAAGACCTTGTTCTCCTGAACCTACATTTCCACACAACTCTATTTGAAAAACTGGTAACTTGAATGAAACTAAAATAAAATACAATTAACTGGTCATTGTTGCTATATCATTTTTAAATATTATACATATAATTTATGACTGACATGTTTAAACTTTAAAAGTGATTTTTTTCTAATACAAATTATAATAATAATTTAACTGTTTAATAACTTATATCTATTAATCAATTATAAAAAAGTAATTAATTTGTATAATTAAAACAAAAAAACACAAATAATAGCAGACAGAAAGAGAGAAAATACATTAAGTTAAATAAAAAAAGTATGTATAGTTTACAACACTTAAGAATACATTTTTTAAAAGATAATTTAATACAGAACTAAAACACTTAAAAACATTTTATCAGTAATACCAACAAATGTCTTAATACCTTTCAAAATCATCAATGTATCCTTTTTTTCTTGCTTGCAGTGTTCCACATTAGTAAACATTCTTGCTCGTAATTGTGGATCCATATTTAATGTTGTTACACCTATATCTTCTTCAGGAACTTCTCCAAGTGTGGAAAAAGTTCGAGTATTTAATGATAAGTCAGGATGTTCACAAAATTTAGTCGTAACAAGTGTTTGAAATGTATCTAATAACTGCTCATATTGTGATCGTGTCATCGACAACTTAAGAGGTGAAACAACACATCCAGAGACCTATATCATTGCACATCTTTTTAATACTATTAAAAATATTACTATTAAAAAAAGTATATATATATGATTCCTTTCTTTCTTCTATTTTATTTATAATAATTAGGATATAAATCAACTAATACGATTAATAATCAATTATACTTATAAGTTTATGTAACAAAAAAATTATTTTCACCAAAATTTTACACATATAACATGAAATTTGACAACAGATATTTAAATAGCACACCTGTATATTATCAAATAATTTATTTTCATGCCTTCCTTCGTCTACAAATATATCATTTGTCTCTTCAGAATATAAAACAGGAAAATTTTCTTGTTCCAATTTATTAGAATGAATTTTCCTATCAACTGTTAAATGTATCACTGTATCATGAAGAATTGGCTGACCTGCTTTTAAACATGAATAAATATCTTCTGCACGGCCCAACTGTGAAAATCCTGACCTAAAAATATTATAAATTTTCAAATATTACATATTAAAATTTACATTTTCCACATTTTTAAAAATAGAATATACATGAAAACATTCAAATCATATATATTGTAAAAATATATTATTAAAGTCATATATTACTTAAATCATATAAAAACAAACAAATAGTAGTTAAAAAAATTATAATATTTCCAAATAAATGAACTCATGTTATTGATGAATACCAATATACAAAAGTGAAAATTATTATAATTATTATAATGTTTCTAGATATTAATAGATTTATATACAATAATGTTTATCACTACTTACTGACTTGTTTTCCTACGATTTGTAATATCTAAAGAGTATACATTCATGTCTCGAACATCTATATCAAATCGATCGCAATATGATAAACTTTCCCATAATGTCTGTTCAGATGATGGTTTATCGAAGTCATGATTATTTATAGTAATTTTACCTAAATGTGCTACAAACACTTGTGGACTGTTAGAAGTTCGTGGTAAAATAACAACAGGACTGTCCAAAACAATATTTAACCTGAAAAGTCAAACAATACATATTATTTTCGTAATTTCTTCTTTCCAATGAATATGTATTACATATATACATTTCTACTTAACTAACAAATAATTTTGGCCTATATTAATTTATTTATTATAAATTGTTAAGTATAATTTGTACTTAAATAAAACTACTTTCTTCAACCAATTTTACTGTTTATATTTATTTCATTAAATTAATCTTACTTTATGTCAATAATACTTTTATCATCATCTTCTGGACTAAAAGGTGTTTGTGGAGCTGTACCTTTCAAAGTCTCACAATTAAATGAATTTTCTGATTGTTCAGAAAACTGTGAAAAACTTTTTTTACGTTTTTTTGGAGATATATCTGATGTCATACCATGCAATGATGAAGAAATTCGGGAATTTATATATAATGAATGACCAAGAATCTCTGACCTGAAATATTTTTCACATTGTGTATTATGTTTTAAAATACCTTTTAAAAATTAGTTTTCTACACTCATTTAAATTAATCATTTATAAAAAGAAATACATTTAAAAATATCACTCGCTATAAATAAAAAAAAACTTCAATAAAAAAATGTAATTATTATTCATTTCTTTATGAAATAATTATTTACATCTTTATATTTTAATAAATTAATTTAAAAATACCAATTTCAATAAAAAGATAACTACCTATTCAAAATAAAAACACTAAGCATTCTATATATATAAATATTGTACAAAAATGTTTAATTAATTGGTTGATGAAATCCTCTCAAAACAATTATTTTTTTCATGAAATTCAAGAACATTTTCGTTCTTATAATTATATTTTTATACACATATATTTAAAGTAATCAAAAATTATTAAAAAATAATGAATCAAACAAACTATTTAGTATAGCTATTGAAGAAAAAACATGTTTCTAGTATTTTTATGTGTATCTGATATACAATTATATAGATACACTCACCTTGCATGAACAAGACCCATTGCCATATCAGCTGCAGCTGATTTAATAGATTTTGCTAAATTTGTAAGATATTTTTTAAATTCAGTTGCACAAGATTGTAATTCCATAAGGAATAATGGAGAATGTGTATACCAAACCGATGCCATTCGAACTTTGATGTCAGCTACACCTGATAAATATTAAATCATTATACATCTACACTCATAAACTTATAAACACACACTAGGTTTATAAATATAGCAACTTCAACTGCCTGAAACAATACGTTCCTTTTCATGAACGTATATAAAAAATGTGTATATCAAATGATTTTGGACAGAGAAAAACTAATCTATAAAAAAACATTGTTCTATTAATAAATAAATTAAGAATTTACTATTAAAAAATCATTATTTTTAAATTTATTTTAAATGCTTTTAATTGAAATGTATCAAATAGTTGAAATAACTGAATCAAAATTTTTATTGAATTTATTTAATTAAATGCCATTCAGATATATTTTTTACTTACCATTTTGCTTACAATTTATTTCTCTTTTAACAATAAAACTAAATGCACGTTCATCTATTTCTTTTTCAGCAGATAAATTATGCCCTACTGTATATAATTCTGAATTTAAACTGTTTAATAAATTATGCTGTACTAATTCAGCTTCAACAAGTGGATCTTTGCCTACACTTATTATGCGTTGATGCATATGCCCTTCTGGAGTTAGATTTAAAATCTGTAATCCACCTAAAGAACCTTCTATAAGAAGCATTGAATCTGAAAATAAAATGAAATAGCAGAACATTCTATTCATGATTTGTTTTCCATAATTTAGTTTTTAGATGTAAATATTACTGAATTATGTTATTAGTCTTTCAATGTGTGTATGTATGTATGTATATATATATATATATATTTAGGTGTGTATGTATTCATGTGTGCATGTATGTATGTGTGCATATATATATATATATATATATATATATATATATATATATATGTGTGTGTGTGTGTGTGATTGTATGAATGTATGTGTGTGTGTGTAATAAGGTATATATGTGGGTTTAGATGTGTGTACAATATGTACAGTACGTACACACATGTGCACATATACACCCACACACATCATACATATATACAAATATACACACATGCACGCACGCACACACATACACCCAGGCAAACACAAACAACTATTCTCATAAAAACATACCAATAGTTGCTTGTATTCGTGCTTCACTCATTGTAGCTGTAGCAATTTTTCTCCCCTGAATATTACCATCTTTAATTATAGCTCTTAAAAGTAAAACATTTAGTCGGTGAAAATCAAAAAATATTTCAGTTTTAATTACAGTCTGATTTTTTATATAAAAATCTGATTGATCATTTAAATAACTTGGTGATACTGATGGTGAATATTGTTCAGTATGAATTATTGTTTCAGGTACACTCCATTTATTTGAATATGTGGATGGAAAAACTCGGTGCATAAATCCAATTAATTCAACTATTGTTTCTTGGTTTGCTATAAAACAAGAATTTAATAACAAGTCAAATACAAAATTTAAAAATAAAAAATTAAATTGTTCATTCTTTTTTCATATTTACTTTATAATAATCAAATGTAAATTTACTTTTGTAAATAATATACATACCAATAATATCTAAATTATTAAACTGAATATTGGCATGACGTAAAGGCTCAGCTCCACTAACAATTAAAACTTCAACTGAAATAAGTGCATCCATGTCCAATTGGTCTAGTCCGATAAAAGATCCTGTAGCAGGTAAACCAAATGATCCCAAAGTATTCTCAACACCAATTCGATTTGGAGATAATGCTAAAATAAAAAAAGTACATTAAAAAATAATTTTTGAAAGAAACAACAATTAATAAACCACAAATATTGTGAGTAGGAATTATTTTCCTTTATATTATAAATTTGAAAAATATTCATGCACACTCATACTTATATAAACACATATATTTTATTTTCTGATACACATAAAAGCAATTACTGTGATTTTATACCTCGATTTCCAGTAACATCTACAGTTAGATTTGATAATGCTTGGGTAAGAGCTATAGGTGAAGTAACTTTAATTTTTGATAAGCTTGGGTCTGGAGATCCTGGTGATGTTGGACTACATGGTTCACTATCACGGAGACTTCCAGACACAGAGTCCATTCTAAATAACAAAATTAGACTTATTATTTTGGTTTTCAATATTTCTTTACACAAAATTTCACCATATTTAACATAAAATATTTACATTTTTTTACAAATATCACAATACAAAACATACAATAAACATTATTTAATTATATATATATATATATATGTATGTGTGTGTGTATGTACATATGCATGTTCATGCATACGTATTCATGCGTGTATGTATGTATATAAACATACATACATACATGCATATATATATATATATATATATATATATATATATATATATATATATATAATTGTTGATATTTTACTAATGTCATATATTTACACTGAAAATAAAATTTCTACATGTTTTATTTAATCCAATCAACTATGTGTTTTTCTTCAGTTGAAATAACTCTATTCAACCTATATATAAACTTTTTGATTCCTCTTTTGTAATAATATAGCGATTTTGAATTAAAAGATTTATCTATTTGTGATTTCACATGGCCCAAATATTTTTTGTTTTACAAAATACTGCATTGATAGATGATGAACTGAACCACACTTACTGATTAAAGTGAGATATTTGCCTGCTTAGTTTTGAGACATTGATGGACATTATTGTGCTGTAATATAATGCATCTTCCGTTTATTAATATTGATTATTTTTAAACAATTCCCCTTTTAACCTCTTCAACTGTTAGCCATAAAACAGTTATGAGTTCATCAGGTTCCAAGGTCTCATAATAAACGGGACACCAACAATCCCACCAAACACTTACTATTATTATTTTTCTTAAGTTTGGTTTTAAAATTGATTTTGCTACTTGTTCTTGGATTGTCATTTCCTTCTTCTACTGTCATACAATATTCTTTTTTCATCAGTGGTAATAAGGTGATTAATGAATAATTCATCATTTTGAACTTTCAAGTCTGCCACACGTGTATAATTGTACCACTTTGTTCTCATGGTCAAATTTATGTGGAACACAAACTTATTGTCACTGGACCTTTCCAATTTTTTCATGTGACAATTTACAGCAAAATATGGTCATCAACTCTCACAAATTGATTGAATCAGACTTTTGTTTGAATTTGTACAATAAAATTTCTTCATTAAAAATCACTGGTTTATCAAAACATGATTCATTCTTGAGATTTTAATTTCCAGAATAAAATTTTGATATATATATATATATATATATATATATATATATATATATATATATATATGTATGTATACACATTAACCTATAAGTATATAACATAAAAGTACTAGTGATATCACTTAAGTAATTGTACAAAAAAAAACAAAAGTTTAAAATAACAATTTTGAAAAAACAAAAATAAAACACAAATAGATTCATTCTATTAAAATGACTTCATACCCAATCATTTACATTGTATTATTATTATAGTGTGAAATGATTGCCTAATTATTATTTTTCTATAATTTAATTTTACTACATTTTCTATAATTTACTTCTTATTCTATGAAAATTTTATATTTTACTCAACTTACCCAACATGTTTGTGACTAGCAACAAGCAATTCAAAATCAGCTCCATAAGTTTGTAAAGCATCAACCAACAATAAACCATGTACACTGAGTAAAATACTTGTATCAATAACACGCTGTGTAAATACAATTTTTACACCTGCTACTTGTAATTCTGCTATACTTCTACCTCTAGACTGAACTTCAAGTGCTAAATGATCAACTGAAAATTGCAGCATTACAAGTCGTGATGGTTCTGGATTTGAATCCTGTATACTTTCAGAATTGTGACTCAGTACATCAAAATCAGCTGTATTTTCCAAATTTTCTGCATGAGAGATAACTTGTGGACTTTTAAAAGGTGAAGGAAGTCCAGTTTTTATGATTATGCTATGAAGTTTTTTTATAATTGTAATTTTCTGTTCATTAATGTGTACCACTAATTTTGGTAAATTGGCATTCAGAGTTAAACTTGGATATAATGGATCAGATGTATTTATGCATCGTCTTTCAATTTGTAAAGATATGTTAAAACGATCTAATACGTGTAATGCAGAAGTGCCTTTTGTATGTGCAAACTTCCAGTTATCACGTACTTTTCCAACCAAAATCTGCAGGTCATTTAATTCTACTGAATACTTATCATACAATTTTTCATAAAGTGATATTTCATTTAAAGTAGATGCAGAAGGTATAGTTGCTTCTCTAGCAGTAAACAAAACATTTGGATCTGAATCACTAGCTTCACTACCAGGTGGAGTTGAACAAGGTGTCATAAAATTTTCTAAACAAATATTAAATATAATTAATTTAAATATTTTTAATAAATAAATTAAAATTAAACTCTTTAAAAGTATATAATATTTCAAAGATTAAACTTTTAGAAACATTTAATATCACTAAAAGATGCATATAATTTATAAAAACAAACAAAAATAATACTATACCATCATCTTCACTTTCTCTATGTTCTATAATATTTACTGCTACACTAGATGCTGGTGTTTTAATTGTATCTGAATTCATGAGTTGTAAACGACCAAAATCAATAACAGCAACTGCAGCATTTTTATCAGTAAACTGTTCAACAAAAATTATTTGTGGTGCTGATATATCAAAACATAAATCCCACGATTTTCGTTCACTCTAAGAATAATAAAATGATTATTTCAAGTATATATATATATGTGTGTGTGTGTGTATATAATATATATATATATATATATATATATATATATATATATAAATTTCAATTACTCTTTAACCAACAAGCACTTTATACACACACACGCACATATATGACTGTAAAATACATACCAAATCACCTTCTAAAATTTGTTCCCAATTTCTCATTAAATCTGCACTAATACTAGATCGTGTTGGTAAATTAATACGCTGTTGATATGGTCCTGCTAAAAAATTAGAAAGCCATTGTGTAACCTCTGGATTGTACACTATATCTAAAGATTGCGATTTGACATGTAATCTGAAATTTAAAACAACAATTATTAAACAAATTGTTTATTCTTTTATTATAGTCCACTTGTTTGCCTTCTGACTTAAATATTTTTAAAAAACAAACTAGACATTATATTTTAAATACTAATGTTTAAAGTAGAATATTTCAGCAGATATTTTTTACATTCCATAAATTTTAATCAAATTACTATTAAAAATGTAAGAAAATACAATACACTAGTATCAAAAAGAATCTAAATAATCAATATTTGGTATTACATCAATATTTAAACTGAAGACAATTTAAAGATAATTTAACAGTTATTTTAAAAATTATACTTCTTTTCTCCTATCAATATGCATGGGCTTTTAAAATCAAATAGATAACCATAACTAATTAAAATTATTACCTAGTATCCACATTTGAATTGATTGGTTTTGTTTCATAATACAATTGAAATAAAGGTTCTGAACTTCCAGAGCAACTTATGTTTGATAATTTACTCAATCGTGGACTAAATATTTTTATTCCAGTTTTATTAAGACCTATACTATAATCTCGACTTTGGGGAGCTATTAAAACCGGAAACTGTGAATCATTTGTTAAATGATCTTTTAAATAAATTGCTCCTAGAATAATTTCAAACTTATATGAAGCTGTTCGAGGTCGAGTTTCTACAAACAGTTTCACATTTTCATATTGAAGTTCAATCATAGGTTTCCTATAAAAAATAAATCTTTAAATAAGTATTATGCACATTGTTTGGTTATTTTAATGAATTATGATCACCTTTCAGAAGAAAGTTTATTAACATCACATAAGTGAAATGTTCCTTGTTTCAATCGAAAATTAAATTGTCCAAATACAGTATCACGCTTTAGTAAAGTATTATTTTCAAATGTGTCAACAAGAGCATCTAGAATTTCATCTTCTAATTCAATTTTCTTTCCAGAAGTATCGTTATCTAATTGAGAATTTGATGGTGAAACACTTGACTGAACTGGAGAAGAATACCAACTCCACCATTGTGGAAACCACTGTACAAGCATACTTCGAGCTTGTGATGTAGTTGTGATTGCTATAGGATGTGGAACTCGACGCATTGAAATCTAATATTTATATATAACATTAATAAAGTATATATGCATACAAAGATACATAAAAATATAGGATTTACATGCATATATATATATATATACACACACAATACATAAATACATAAATATATATATATAAATATATATACATATATATATATATATACATACACATACACACACACACACATGAGGGCTGATCCTTTAATTCACAGAATGAGCCCAAAAAAATTTAATCTTCATGTGATAAATTATGTGAATTTTTCCTTTTCAAAATATTCTCCTTTGAGGTGTGAGCACTTTTTATCACTGTTTTTTCCATGAGTCATAAGCTTCCTGAATTTTTTGAGGTGTAGAAACAAGAAGAAATCACAAGATACCATATCCAATAAATCTGGAAAATGTTGAAAAACCTTTTGTCCAATTTTTTAATCACAGACTGCACAAGATATGATATATAAAGCTTTGTGTTATTATAAGGAAAAAATCACATCACTTTACAAAGTTCAGGGTGTTTTTTTTCGAATGCCATGGCAAAAATTTTCATTAAAAACTTTAGCATAGGCCTATTTTTATTTACTGTTATACTATGTGGTATGAAATAACACAAAAGAATTCTTTTCACATCTAAAGAAATAAGCATTATTTGTCTACCAAAAGACCAAACTGTTCAAAATTTTTTCAGTCATGAAAAGTCAGGATGCTTCCATTCACTCGACTTTTGCTTTGTTTTGGGATTATAATGATATACCCATGTCTCATTCCCAGTAACTACGTGGATTAAAAAATCTGATCCTTTCTTCTCAAATTGTTTCAGATTCACCTTTAGCAGGTTAACACTACTGTTTCTATCTCAATGATAAACTGTGTAGAATCCAATTATCACAGATCTGTGAAATTCTAAGACACTCTGTGGGAATTTTATATGCATTTCCATAAGAAATTTTCTTTCTTTCAGCCAGCTGTCAAAATATAAATCACCTGTATTCATCCAAAATTTTCTGTGCTTATGAAATTTGCTCAGGTGTTGTGAAAGATGTTGACCAATCTGGTCTTGGATCATTTGCAACAGATTCTCCTCTTACTATGAATTATTTATTCCACTTAAATACCACAATTTTCTTCAAATGCTCATCATCATAAGCTTTGCTCATTTTTTTAAGTATTTCTAAAACCTTAAACCATGCCTAATACAGTAATGAGTGACTTAACACTGTCCTTACTGTAAATCATCCATAGCACAACAACTTGCACACTGATGCCACAGGCACTAGATGTGGAATAAAGATCAATCCAACAAGGCTGAATAAAGTGCTCCTAATAATTGGAGCATGAAAGTTATACGATATTCAAAAATAGAGCTCCATTCCATGAATTAAATAATCATCCTTGTGTATATACATATAATATATATATATATATATATATATATATATATATATATATATATATATATATATCACTAACACACAGAATATACGCATTACAAAAGTTAAACATATTTTATAAAAACTATAGAATCCAGTACATATTTTGATAAAAATAATAGTACATTAAGTTTCATACTTTAAAAACTCTTTTTAAATTTATCTTATATTAATCTAAATGTATATATTTCAATAAATTATATTACTTCTCGCAAAATTTTTAATTCCTCGAAATTTCTATTCCATTCAACAGTGTCTTTTATTATTTTACTTTCAGTTCCAATTGCGGCTGTAGGAGTAGTAAGAATTTTTGTATATAACTCAACATATTTTACATTTTCTATTGCTCTTTTTTGACAAGATTCCCATGTTGGTCGAGGTAAACAAAATGAAGGATGCATGTAAGGTTGCAGTAAACACCTAGTGGCATAAATCCACCAACTTCGAGCATTATCCTTAACTGTACAACTTGGACGATGAAGCCGGTAACGACACAATCGAGCAATATTATCGAGATCTTGAAAACAATTAATCATTTGTTCATATTGTTGCTAAAAAATTAAATAGAAATAAAAAAATTATAAAAAATACACACTTAAACATATATAAATACTTTTCATATGAATTATTTGGTTCTTAGGAGAGGTGTATGCTGCCATTTACCAAATCTTAAATTCCCATGATTAATGTTACTTTGGGAAATGAATTCTAAATAGGAAATTTTAATACTCAGCATTATAATATGTGAAAAGAGTTTTAAATCTTAGTATATACAATTTCTATATTTATCTTCAACATTTGAAAATCAAATTATTTCACTTACATCTGTTAAAGAAAAGTGTACTTCTTCCAAACTTAAATCACATTCAATTCTAGGATTTGATCTAGATCGTAAGGGTTGCTCGCTTCTATTTCGTTTAATCTGAGCTTTTGCACTCACTGGCTTCATAATATATCGATGTAAATCGGGTTCTTTTTGAAATTGACACATCATTGACTATAAAAAATTTTAAAACTAATTAGATAAATATATTTAAATGTTTATTTTTAACAAATTTAATAAAAACGTATGTTCATATATACACACACACACACATATATATATATATATAATATTATATATGTGTGTATGTGTGTGTAGATATGTACATACATACACCTGCATAAAACTTACAGCTAATTCAACTAAGTTGAAATTTTCATAGTTTTGTTTATTACTATTAATAGGATCCCAATATACTGCAAAAGATGACAATTCTACCAGTTTAAATGACACTAATGAATTATCCCATTGGGTGAACCCTGGAGACCAGTTTGAATCACAACTTTGTGCTGATAATGAATTTATTGTAATACCACAAGCAAAAGCTCTCTCTGGTTGAAAAACATCATTTTCATATCTTATATGCACATCCTTAATTTTCAACTACAAAAAAACAATGTTTGAAAAAGTATCTAACACACAAAATAAATCCAAACTAATAATAGAAAATATACCTGTAAATTTTCTACAATATTAGTCATTAAACCAGTTCCATAATTTATCCAGGATGAGTAACTTGTTGCATAATAACCAGACTGTTGAGAAATTTCTGTTTCTGTACGCCAACGAGCTTCTATTGCATCTAAAGCAGACAGTTTAATTTCATGTGCAACTATTTCTTCTGTATCTGCATCCCACTGTAAAAAGTATACTTATTTATTATAAACTACATTTACAGAAGTTTTAAAAATTTAACAATGATTGCCTATAACATAGCAATAAAATCAATTTTTCATATATATATATATATATATATATATATATAAAATGAAATTAAAATTAAGAAGGGAATTTTATACTGTTCTGAATTCTAGTCACCATAATATATAAAATATGAGAAACACTTAAGTAAAAGTCAAATATTTAATAAAAAAATAGAGAAATATTTTTTTATTATTCAACAATCAGATTTATAAAAAATGAGTAAAGAATTTGTTAAGTAAATGACTAAATATTGTAACAAAATAAAATGTGAAAAAAGGAATAAAAAAAAGCAAATTACTTATAATTAGATATGTAATTATATTATCACATTTAATTTTTATTAATTATTTTTCATATACCTCATTTAATTTTATAGGACCAATTACTAGATAAAGCTGTTCAATAACAATTAACCATGGTGCCGATCTTATTTGACGAACAGGAATTTGAAGTTTCACTTTCCCAATGAAACCAGTACGTACTTGAATAGGAAGTCCGATATATCTAAGTGCATCTTTTTTTAAAGGTAAATTTTCAAGTTCCACTTCACCTAAACATATTATAAAATTAAAATTTCTTAAATTTTATAAATGTGTATCTGCATAAACACACATACACATTCACACACAAGCACGCACACAAGCACACAAGCACGCACACAAGCACGCACACAAGCACGCATGCACACAAGCATGCACACACGCGCACGCACACATATATATAATTACACAAAATTCAATCAAGTTCTTATTAAAATCAAATATCACATTATTAAAATTTTTAAAAAATATCATAAAAATGCATTTCCTAGGTTGTGTTTTTTATCTATAATCTGTTAATTAATGATCATCATTCCAATATATCCAAAATTATTTATACTTAAAAATATTTCTAGAAAGCAAACAAAATGTTTAACAGATTTGTAAAATATTCCACAAAATGCATGAACATGAATAAAATGAACAAAACAATTTATATAGAAGTGTGATCTATGTTTTTTCATATTTGTTTAAAAAATAAACACACACACACACACAGGTGTTTCATTTCCTTCCATAATCAACTCATATTTTTTTTACATAATTTTTCATTACTTTAATAAGACCATATCATAATTATAGTTTAGCACTGTAGCTAGATTCATTTTTACAAACGAACAAAACATCAAATTACATTTTTTATTTAATACTTACTTATTTAATATAATTTACATATTCAATTTTATTGTCTACTTTTATTTCATATGCACATTTTAATAGTAACACCATCTTCATGCATTGAAAATCTTTCCTGTGGTTACTATCTAAAAGCGATGGCATTGCCATCGAAATGCATTTCTACTAGGACAATATCCTGCATCTTTTTAATGAAAGATCAAAACCTACTATAATCTATAAAAACCCTTTCGTTCATTTTACATTCTTGAATTTCTATATATAAATTTATATAACACATTTGTGGAACATTATGTTTGTGAGTATGTGTGTGTATGTCTATATATATATAAACACATATAAATAATGAACATTACATATAAATATTATTAAAATAAAAATTACCTGAAAGTAAGGCAATACTCAATTGATCTGTATTTAAATTTTCTACATATTTTCCTAAGTAATTATTGAGGACCCAGGCCACCAGACTTTCTAACATCATGAAATTATAAACTTGTAATCAAACTGGGTACAATTCAGGCATTATACTGAAATGAAAATACATTTAAAACAAAAACTTTTTAGCTTTCATCTCTTCTTGGTGTATATGTGTTACGCGTATGTGTGTGTTGTGTGTATCCCTGTGTATGATACGTATGTGCGTCATGTCTGTGAAGCATTTGTGTTGTGTGTGTAATTTGTCTCTCAGCCTGTCTATTTATCTGTTTGTCTGATCTGTATGAATGTGTATATGTATGTGTGTTTATGTATATATATATATATATATATATATATATATATATATATATATATATATATATATATATATATATATATACTTTTACATTTGTCATAACATAATTTTTATAAAGCAACAAATACTTTCTATATTTTTGTATAATTTTTAAGTATACCTTATGTTATAACACAGTTGTTTACACCTATACCGATAAAATAACTAAAATTAAAATCGTATAGCTGTCAAATGTCAATAGAATTAGT
>CM068314.1:25065607-25108107 GCA_034766995.1 Acanthacorydalis orientalis | reverse complement strand
ATCAAGTGGTAACATTTCCTGGAGGAATATCAGATGGACAATTTGTAACAGAAGATGATCCCATTTTTAATATCATAACCTCTACAGTGCATTTCGGTCAGTCTTGGACAAAACAAAGTTTGGAATATTATTGTACAGATTGTCAAGTTCTACAAAACGGCCGTAATATTGCAGAAAAGTATGTATATATACCAATATCTATATATATATATATATATATATATCTATATATGTATATATATATATATATATATCAATATATATATATATATCAATATATATATATATATATATATATATCAATATATATATATATGTATGTGTGTGTGTGAATGTATATCTTATATGCATCT
This sequence comes from Acanthacorydalis orientalis, assembly GCA_034766995.1. NCBI lineage: Eukaryota > Metazoa > Arthropoda > Insecta > Megaloptera > Corydalidae > Acanthacorydalis > Acanthacorydalis orientalis. Next base: position 25,107,754 of record CM068314.1, on the reverse strand, counting down.
GAATTCTATATACATTTTCATGTATTTTTTTTAGATATTTTGACAAAAATTTTACAAATTTAATTCATTCTATAAATGAAAATGATAATATTACGAAACTGGTAGATGATGAATTTTTAGATTGTGGAAAAGCAGTTAATTTTACTTATTATGATAATTTAGTTGGTATTGCTAATCGTCACAATCATCCTAATGTTCCAGAACCACAAGTAGCATTAATATTTACAAAAAAGAAAAATACTAAAAATGGTATTATTGATTTTGATGTAAATGCTTTAGAACGAAGGCTTAAAAAAGCTAAAAGAGAGGTATGTTCTCTTCTTATAATATCGTTACAATTTATAACAAAAATTATTTCTAGAAACCGAAGTCTGTTCAATTATACAACCAAATCGGTAATTTTTGGCGCATAAAAGGTGATGCTCAGAAATCAATTGAATGTTTTAGAAGAGCTCTAGCAGTTTCCCCTCATAATGCAGAAGTATACAGATTTAAAATAATAATTGTAATTTTACTATAATATAAAGTAATAAATTTAAATATTAATTTTATTTTTACAGGTATTGTTAAATTTAGCAAGAGTGTTGTTTACTTTACAATACTTAGATGATGCAATATATTTAACTCGTCGTTCATTAGAAGTACAGCCTCCAGACAAAAGTGCATGGCAGCAATATTTTACATTGGGTGAAATTTTCAAAGCTTATGGGCATTATCAGGAAGCAACATTACATCTGAGACATACACTTGAATTGCGACCAGAATTTGAACCTGCGATAACAGCTCTTCGTGAAATGGAGGCAATTCCGGAAGCAACAATACATATTTATACATTATTAATTATTATTTGTCTTGTAAGTGATTTTTTTTAATAATAATTATAAGTATACGAGATGTTTATGTACAAAGTACTTCAATTATTTTGTAGGTGTTGGGTGTTCTTCTTGTTATACTTTCATCAGTAGATTCAAGTCTTGATGCAGAATTTATAGAAGTAAAAACTCAACGCCATTTCAATAGAGCCATGGCAATGAGGTCATTACGAGGTATGTCCTTAACGTCTCGCTCATTACGAGGAAAAAAATCTGGGGGAAACAGTTAATGTCATTATACAATTCTTAACTGTTCAATATCTTTGTGTCTGTAGTGATGTTTTTTAATGTCTATAAACATCCAGTGACATATTTGTAGTGATTTATTATCTTTCTTACAATGATGTACAGATGTGTGCCAAATGATCTAATTTTGTGATTTTAATCACCTATTTATTTTGTATGTTTATTTACGCTTACCAAAGAATCTCAAGACTGTAGAGGTTTAAAATTTATATTGTCTTGTGAATCTATATTTTTTTTCTCATTTTGTATATTTTTTATATAAATTTTATTACAATCTTAGGAAAAATGCTCAAGAAATACCATGTATTAACATTATTCATTTTTTTTATTGTTATAATCCTATTTTTTAAGAATATTATACTACATGTTCTAAAAGAACCAATATCTAAATTATAAAAAACAATATTGTCACTTTACTTAAAATAATTTTCTTAAATTTACAAGAGATGAAAATAAAAATTGCAAATTACAATTACAAAAGCATGTTAATAAAATATATTTTCTATTTGGCTACAAATCAGTTAAAAAAGGGGCAGTTCTATTCTATATCAGTAGCCATTTCTTTTTTTGAAAAAATGACCATATTATTTTAAAAAATAATTTAATGGATGCTTATAATAATACATTAACATTTTTTTAAATTTGATAAAACAAACTCAGTATGCCTGATAAACAATTGTAATTCAAGTATTACAAATACCTTCACAATTCATTAACTTTTTAAATTTTGTCAGTAATTGGAATCCTATTTCTAATATTTTATTCAATCATCATAACTTTTATGAGATAAGTTAATATATCTTTTTAAATGAATTTAAAATATTTTTGAGTTGTATGTATAATTTAAATTGGAAAGAAAAAATTAGTATATATTTTATTAATTTTTGTTTTAAAGTTGAATAATTAAATTATTAATATATTTAATTTTTACATAGTTCAGTTTTTCTTTAAAATTTAAGTATGTGTAAAATTAATGTATAAAAATTATATGTGTATCTATATATATGTGTGTATATGTACATATATATATATATATATATATATATATATATATATATATATATTACTGTTCTTAATGAAATTAAAATAATATGGTTTCTATTGGGGATATCTTTTTAAGTTTTCATTAATTTTCATATATATTAAAATATTTTTGATCATTGTGTACATTAGAATTGTTTCATCATTGTAATGTATTACTGATTGTTGTGTACACATGTTAATAAAATTTTTGATGGTAATAATTTTGAAGTTGATTTTATAATTATTAAAATTGATTGACAAAGTATTCAAAATATAGGTAAAATATTTGCATGATTCAACTTTCGTAGATTTTTTTTATACTTTATGTATTTATGTTAAGTTTAAAATATATTTATAAGACTTTTTTGTAAAATATGTACGTTAAGATGTGTATGTACGTACGTACAAACATACGTACACACACATACATACATACATACTTAACATAAACCCATATGCAAATCAGTTGAACTTGGTTATGACAAGCACTAACAGGACCAACTATATTTCCTCATTATAAATATTACAGGTAAATTCCACCTTTTACTGTATAAATTATATAAGTAATACATGTATTTAAAACAATTTGAAAATTAAGACATTCTTATATATCAATATAAATATTTTCATTGCTTTTTTACATACAAACTTATTTTTAATTAACATATCTTTTTAAAACAATATAGTAAACTTATAGACAAAATTTGTACTTAGTGATATAAATGACAATATCTTTCATTTGTTCTAAAAAATGAGATCTTGTTGATTAGGCAATACAGTTCATAGAGAATATGAAACATGCTCAGCATTTCCGTGAATGAGTTTTTTTATAAACATGAATAGAAACATGCATAAACTAAAATTTATGTGAATGTTTGCCAGCTATAGCCATAATTTTTTTATATTTATCCTTATTGTAACCGAACTTGATTATGTATGTATGTATGCTCCGACCCCTGCATGTACAATAGTGTAAGTGAGATAACGATAATTACTCCTGAAAGAATTTCTTGAAATGATTAAAATATGAAGTTTTAATTTTTTGGAAGATGATGGTGAAGCTATCATCTTCATAGTGTAGAAGAACTCAAAAATTTGTACCTTGACTTTTCTGTGCCTTATCACTCTGAAGATAATGACATTATTATATAAATACACATAGCAACATTCAAAAAAATCATCAATAATAAAGTAATGAATATTTTTGACTAGAAAAGTTCTGTGTGGTTTGTGAAGCAAAAAAAATTCCTTTATGAAAGTAATATCTATTAATAATTGACCAAAGTACTTATAATAAAATTTACATGTAATATATTAACACATTGTTGACCAGCAATTTTATGCAAAAACTATCCCATGTCACTGGCTATTTTTCCATATGATAGACTATGGTAGCAATGGTACTACATAACAGGGTTTGCAAATATTTTTTCCTTTTGAAGAGCATATTCTACATGTTCAAATGGGATTATTTTTACACCAGTGTTTACTTTTTCAAAACATGATCTTTTAGGTTTTCTGAAAGCCTAAAAGATGAATCTTTATGAGGAGTTCTTTTGGAGATACCAAAAGAAGTCGGATTCTGTGCTGCATTCATTGGTTGTTCATTGTGTAGCTATTTCTGGTAAAAACTATCATTTTATTTCATAAATTATAATTACAATAAATTTTGAATGTGTTAAATAAAGCACAATTAATGAAAAAGGTCACTTTTTTATAAAATTTTATTTTTTTCTGAAAGATACTGCTGTTCACTAAATATTGGTCAGTTCAGTCGACTTCTTTCATGTATTTGTTATAATCTAGTGTGCACGTAGGTTTAACTATGTCATCTGTAGAATTCCTCTTTTGCTTTCCAGAGGACTTCATATAATCTTCCAAGGTTGTTGAAAGATTATTTTCTGTCCACTTTTCTTGAGAATCTCTGTTGGGTTCTATCATATTTCTTTTTTGCCTTTTTGGTGGTCTAATGTCAGACTCAACTATCTTCTAGTTCCGAATAATTTTCATTCAATCATTTTAGTTTATAAAAGTTATTTTTAAATTTAAATCCTGTTATAGACTATGCTAGTAATTAAGGCTTGTGAGTTTATTTTTAAAAAATAATGTTTAATATTTTTTCATCAATTAGAGAACTTTAAATCATTGAAATTGTGAAGGAATATATATATTTGGTTAGTATACATACTACATCAATTTAAAAGTGCAGCTATGAATAATTGTTATTCTTTTGAACTATTTACTCATAATATTTTACAAAGTATATTTAGTATTGAGTACACAGTGTATTTGGTATAATGAGTACATTTAATAGATTTATAATTATAGTTTACTGCTATTTTAAAATTACTTGTTGAATTATTTTGATCATTGTGATATGAACATTAAATGCTTTCATTTATATATGTGTGCGTGTATGTATGTAGGCATGTGTGTGTGTGTGTGTGTATATATATATATATATATATACAAATAATAATAGTGCAACAATTTTTAATTTGACCTTTAATTCTTTTCAGACACTTTTTATTAGTTAATCTAATTGTTACTTCATATTAATTAAATTAAATTTTATTCAAAATATTTTTTTTTATAAAAGGTTTAGTTATAAAAACAAGAAGTCATAAACTTTAAAAAATTTATTAATCTACATAAATGAAAAGTGACAGATTTATAATCAATGGTATGTTAAATTTCAATTTTTGTGTAATTATTTGTTGATAATAAGCAATAATCTGCAAATAACCATCAGTTTATACTGTATCATGGATACCGAGACGAAATACATCATGCTGAATAAAAAATGAATTTCCAAGTGGTTTTAAAACAAAAATCTGGGAATATGCATGCGGTGGATCTTCATCACACTGAAAAATAAATATTGTGATTATTTAAAAATTTATAATATAAATATAATGTAACTTTCATTTACAGATACATAACATATTTACTATATATTTTTTTTATATATCTATTAAAAACAAGTTTTGTTAAAATTAATGATTATTTTAAATACTAAAAAATTAAATAAATTGAAACATGTAAAAAACCACAATATCTTGTTTTAAAAATGTTGTGGGAATGTCACTTCATTTTGTAAGTGAATGTACATGTAAGTACAGTATTTGCTTTTCTTTTTGATAAACAAAGTTGGTTCAATATATTTAAAATAATTTACTTTCACTTTCAACATAAGTATAATATTTTAATATTTTGTATAAAAAATAAAATAAATTATAAATGGTAAAACAGGAATTAAGTCATTCCAAGAATCACAACGATTAAAATATCGGGCACTATTGACTTAAGTTATCGAAGTGCCTTAAAACTCCAAATAACAATATAACGAAAATTAAAGAAAAAAAATTAGTGAAAACACAATACATAATTATAATTACTTTTTGATAAATCGTTCAGTTCTATTAGTTATATTACTATTTTGTTTTGATCTAGTACATTTGTTACTAATACAACTAATTTCGAAAGTAGTGCAATCTTCAAGTATTTATACTTTCTTTATCTTTAGGCAACATGATGAGTAATTGAAATATAAACATATTGTGAACAGAATTTAAAAAAAATATACATACCTGAAGATAATATATATGCCAAAAGGTGCATGTAATAATAAAAAATATGACACGAAATACGATATTGATATATAATTTATGACATTTTCCATCTTGTTTTATTTTATTATAAGCTTTAGTTTATATTTTACATTTTTTATTTCATTTAATTGGCAATTTATTTGGCTAATATTTGTAAAATTAAATAGTTTGAAAACTGATATCTACACTTAGTAATGAAATTCATACATTCATACATTAGTTGGAAAGATAACTGAGATATGAAACAGAATTTAATTCATTTGTATTAGTAACGATGCTAACACTGGGCAAAAGGTTGATTAAACAAAAATGAAGAATTGCAACATTAGGAGTACATTTTTACTTAAAACATACTGCATAAGCACTCGTAAGTATTGTTACATAAATTGCATTTAATTGAAAATACTACACTTGATTAACAAATTACGCAAAGTATATGAATATTGATTTTTAAACTGTATTGGAATAAGTAAAAGTTTTTTGGTTATGTAACTGTAAAATAATAACTTATCATATGTTTGGCTGATGAACCTGAGGACCTTCTACAGGAATGAATACAAGCATTGGGGTTCATGACTTGTGCTGCTCAAATAGCTTTATTGTCTCATGGTTCAGACATCAAACTTTTATAAAACATTGCCTATGAACACAGACACACACACACACATATATATATATATATATATAGATAGATAGATAGAGAGGTGAACCAATAAGATGTTCAAACATACCCCACCGGGGGGCTGTCTATTTAAAATTGGGTACATTTTGAATATGCCAAAAGACGAAACCTTTTAATTACTATAATACATGTATGGATTTATAGAAAAATGTCTACACAATATTGCCCTTAATTTGCCTAGTACCAAATCCATCATCTTTAACAATTTCATATTTGGTTATGTTAAATTATTACAGTTCATAAATGATAAAAATTTTATCATAGAACATTCAAATAATAATAATGTTACATTTAAATGACAATTCAGAGGTAAATAATATTTAAAATTTACTATATAAACACAATATTGCTGTTTATAGTAAACAATGGTTTAAAATCACTTTCATTATGATATATGAAATAAAATTTAATTAAAAATATATTATCATAAATAGAAACTTGATACCAAATGAATGTAATTTAAAATTTATATTTATATATATATACAGACATGTATGTGTGTGTGTTGTGTATATGTATATATTTATACATACAAGAGGGCTGATCATTTAATTTGTGGAATGGCGTTCTATTTTTGCATACCACATGACCTCTGGCGTCCAACCGCTAGGCCAGCTTTATTCAGTCTTACTGGGTTAATTTACTAAGTTCTTGTTAATTATTTCACATCTCGTGCCTGTGGCATCAGTGTATAAGTTGTAATTGTGCCACAAATGATTTCCAGCAAGAGCACCATTGTGTCATTTACTTGAACCACATAGTCACCAGGGATGTGAGATGTGAGTATATCATTATGATACCAACACAAAACAACACGCAAGTGAATGGAAGCATTCTGATTCCCCAGGATCGAAAAATTTTTGAACAATTCGGTCTGTCAGTAAGCAAATGGCACTTGTTTTTTTTTTACATGAAAGGCATTCTTTTGATTCATTTCGTGCCACACGGGAATACAATAAACAAGGGGACCTATGTCAAAAATCTTAATAGAAAGCTTCATTGTGCCATTCGAGAAAATCACCCTGAACTTTGTGAAGAAATGCGGCTGTTTGAAAGGCTCAAAAAAATTTTAAAGGGGAAACAGTTCGGCTGTGCTGAAAACCTCCACAAAGCAGGTACCAGAAAGCTTACAATGTGTTGATAAGATGGTGGCAAAAGTGCTAACACTTCAAAATAAAACATTTTAAAAAGAAAAACTCACATGATTCATCACATTATGATTAAATTTTTTTTACTCATTTGTATATTAAATAATCTGACCTCACATATATAATGAAAACTTTTTTGACTATGATTTTATAATTTTAAACAAAACTATTATTTGTGCCATGAAAAATTTATATTCTAAACAATTAAAATTAAATAAATAAGGAAACCAATTTCAGAATGCACATTAAGTATCAATACAAAAATAAAAAAATATATCAAATAAAAGAAAACTTACATCTTTTGATATTTCATAACTTATAATTAATAGAATGTTAAGTTCATATGAAAGATTAAAATGCACTAGTAAGCATTAAATAAAAATTATAGCAACTTTAAAACCATGTAAATAAAACTTGATTTATACAAAAACTTAAACATAAGCAAAAGCCATGCTAGAAATATCATTTACATACTGATTTAATTTAATTGTTTAAGCTGAATCATGAAGGACAAGACGAAAAATGTCATGTTGTACGAAAAAACTTCCTTCAATAGGTTTCAATACAAATGTTTGTATATAAGCATGAGGTAGATCTTCATCAGTCTAACAAATTTTTAATTCATTAGAACTTGGAACTTTTTCAATTAGTGCAGTTTTTTATATTATTTAATTAAACATGTGTATGAAAGTTTATTATTATACTTATATCTACCTGTAATCTTCCAAGTACATTAATTAAAACTCCACCATCAAACATTGGTTGTGAATCAACAGCTGTAATAATTCTATTTATTTTTTGAAATGCCAGACTCTAGATAAAAAAAAACTGTTATAAATACATTTTATTTATACATGTGTATGAATGTTTGTACATATATCTCATAAGTAATAAGTTTTACTTACAGTTAGTTTTTCCATAATTTTTAAAGAACCTTGAAGTTGAATTCCTTCAAATGTCATAAATGAACTTTCGGTCTAAAATAATATAAATTAAGTAGAACAGGCTTTTCTTGTGTGACAGTATAATATTAACTTACATTATACATATTCACAAGATTTGGCCGTTGTGCAGGATCATCGAACATCGCATAGTACTGTTGGACAAATCCCTTACCAATGGCTTCATAAGCAGGGTTTAATGCCATTTTTTATATATGACCTACCTAATGATCTAACTTAAAAATTAATACAAATAAGTTTCTGCAAGAAAACCAAGGGTAAAATAAAATATATTTTTTCTAAAAACGGTCATCTATCAACCTTTTTGGTGTGAAATTAACCACATAAATACTGTCTTGAAACCATAGAATATAAGTTTTATATGTAATTTGAAACATAGGTGGCTCTTCCTACATTATGAAATGTTGTAAATGAGATGACGTATACTTACATATGCAAAAAAAGTGATACCATAGAGCGATACGATCATAGGATACGATCGTTGACTTCGGGCTCTTCATAGATCTTTGATAAAATGGCCGGAAAAGTTGTAGGGTTAGCTTTTATATTATTTTCATATTTTATAGTGCATACGTACAGCGCTGGAAATACTTTAGTACTTTTGGACAACTTAGCAATTAAAGAAACGCATTCAATATTTTTTAAATTTTTGCAAGGTGTGTTAAGTTATTTTTGTTATACTCTGTTAACCGGCAAATTCATTTGCTGCCACATTTCATTTTAATTAATTTTAGATCGAGGTTTTACACTTTTTTACAAATCAGCAGATGATGCCAGTTTAGTGTTGTCAAAGTATGGTGAATATTTATATGAACATCTTATAATTTTTGCACCTACTGTAGAAGAATTTGGTGGTTCGTTAAATGTTGATACCATTACTGAATTTATAGACAATGGTGGTAATGTATTGGTAGCTGCAAGTGCTGATGCTGGGGACGTCTTAAGAGAATTAGCATCAGAATGTGGATTCGAGGTATATTGTATTATTAGCAGGCACATGGCATAATAATGCCATAATTATGTGTATATTTATGATAAAAGAGTAACTACAATCTTTTAAACATGCTAGAAAATATCGTCTCTAAAATAAATACATACATATATATATATACATACATATATATATATATATATGAATAAATAAAATATATATATATTAAAAATGTAAATATACTGTATATATGCTAAAATGAAGTTGGTTACATTAATCAGCTCAAATACTTCTGTTACTGTTAAAGTCCAAATGAGCAATGAAAAAGAGTTAAAAATAGAGTTTTTGAAATAACTCTATGCTTAAATAATAAAAAAATATGTTTAAGACAACATGCAATTCTGGTATAGAGTGAATTTGCAATTTAGATTAATATACATAAAACTATTGTACTAGAAAATAAACTATTTGTATGTCTGCCTGTTTTAGTATGGTAGTTTTAATTCATTTTGGGAATTAGATTAATATTATACCAAAAACATTTTTAAAACTAATACTGTTATGCAGACAAAACTTTATATATGATTAGGTACGTGTTAATATTAGCAAAAGTATTAAAATTTACCTATTTAGTTATTTGTTGATTGATTTTTATATCAGTCAGTTATTTAATTGCTATAAACAGTACTATTGGTTTTTTAGTTTCGTTTTACATTTAGTAATATTTCAATTACAAAATAATTAAATAAAACTTACTACAGTGATTGCATTAAACTCATTTCTTGAATAAACAACTGACTACTTGTTTTGATGTGTACATTGTTTCTGTCTTGTTTTTCAATCATAGCTAACTATAAAATAACATTTCTTTGTTTCACTTGGTCAAATATGAGATACTTTTTACATTTAATTGTTAATACTGTACATGTATTATGTCTCAGACTGTATTAGATAATTATTTGGGCATAAGAAAAGTAACTCATTACATAGTTAAATTTTCAGCAGTGATATCAAATTATAACATGTTAACATTTCAAACATAATTGTATTTCAGTATTTGTTATGATTAAAAGTTTATAATTTTATTTTCTGTATTTTAATTGACAAACAGAATTAAACATGCTTTAATTATTTTGTATATTTTTTTCTTGAAATAACAATAGCTTTAATATGTGAGAATGAAAAAACAATGAATCATATTGATCTTATAGATATCTATTAATAGGTTAAACCATTCTGAACATAATACTTTTATTTTTTGTAGCTTGATGAAGAAGGTGCATATGTAATTGATCATCATAATTATGATATGTCTGATAAGGGTCAACATACAAAGATAGTAGTATCAACCAATAATTTAATTAATGCTTCGGTTATTGTGGGTAAAGTTGACAACAGTGGTCAATTACTTTATGAAGGTACAGGAATTGTTGTGGATCGAGAAAATCCATTAGTATTACCCCTGCTTACAGCAGATAGCACTTGTTATAGTTATATTCCAAATATTGCTTTAAAAGAGGTAATTATTATTTATTAATATAATAAAAAGTATATTTAAAAAAATATTACCATCTTACAGTATCCTCATGCGGTTGGCAAAAATACTGTCCTTATTGCTGCCCTTCAAGCTCGTAATAATGCACGTGTGGTATTCAGTGGTTCTTTAGCATTTTTCTCTGATGAATATTTTACTTCTAATGCACAAAAAGTTCATGTAATTATAAAAAAAAATATTTTAAAATTTTTTTTAGTGTTGATTTTAATTAATTTTCTATTTTATAAGGATAAAGAAGGAATTTCTACTTTATCACAAAATAAAAATGTTGCAATAACAATTAGTCAATGGGTATTTAAAGAACATGGTCAAATAAGAGTTACTTCAGTTAACCATCATAAAGAAGGAGAAAAATATCCTCCTACTGCATATACAGTCATGGATAATGTGGTTTGTGAATTAGTCATCATATAGTTAGTTTTTTTTAAATTTTAATTTCAAAAAAGATGTTTACTCATATATTGTATTTTTATTTGTAAATTTATGAGTCTAAAATTTAATACTTTAATAGATATAGACATTTTTTAAATTTATTAACATGAAAATAATACTATACATAATTTTTTTAAGGTTTATTCCATTAACATTGAAAAACTTACCAATGGTGAATGGAAACCCTTTGATGCTGATGATGTACAGTTAGAATTTGTCCGTATCGATCCATTTATAAGAACTACCTTAAAGCATAAACATGGTGGTTTGTATGAAGCTCATTTCAGAATTCCTGATGTTTATGGAGTCTATCAATTTAAAGTTGATTATGACAGAATGGGATATACACATTTGTATAATACAACTCAAGTAAGTATAATTTTGTAATTATAATTTTATTGATTTAAAACCAAATGTATATATTTCCATAGATATGTATATGTTTATATACAGTAATAGATTATATAGAATTTTCTCTCAGTTGAAGAATGAGAAACATCGATAAGAAGTTATGTTTTTGTTTGTTTTTTACTAAGTCATATTTTATTTAATTCGAAACTTCTTCATTGACATATTAAAAAACACCTATTATAATTATGTTTTACATAGACGTTGGTCAAGAAAATAGGTATAGTGCTTAAAAATTTAAATTAAGTATATAATACTTTTATAGTTTTAAATTAAATATAAGTTTATGTTTTGTAAATATTTTTTTTTATTTAATATTTAATGGTATATCTTTTATTCTTAAGCACTAGTTCACATAGTTGAGGTGTTGACCTTTCATCAATGTGCAATATTATTCTGCTAAAAAGTTTACCATGTTACTTGAAATTTACATCACAATTCATCTTCATTTCAATTCGTTTTTTTGCAAATTATTTTTTTTTTACTTTTACATTTTAATTATTTACAAGTTAATTATTTCCAGAAAATAATATACAAAATAATTAAAGCATGTTTAGTTTTGTTTATCAATTCAAATATAGAAAATAAAATTATAAACTTCTAATAGTAACAAATACTGAAATCATTGTCACGTTACAGTGCCCAAAATAGGATCATATTTCCTACAGCACAGAGATGCATTACATTTTTAAGAATATCGATGTGTGTGTTGCATCATAGTCTCTGTTGTGTGGTATATAGAGTCAAAGCCATGCCATGAAAAACAGGCCCATACCATAATATTGTGTCTGCAATATTTGACAGTCTTCCTTGTTTAATGGAGTAAGAGTTCTTTATTATGTGGTTGTGGAATAAATGCTGCTTCATCAAGACCACAAATTAACTTTGATTTCATTTGTTCAAAGAAATTTCCTCTATTTTGTTTATCCCTTTTTTATTATTCTAGTGTTTGTAGTGTTGCAAATTATTTTCTTTGTTTTGTGTGTCTAGAGCTTGAAAGTGGAACGTTTTGGGGGATCTTCCATACCAATTGATTTCATTCAATCTTCTGAGAATTGTTCTAGTTTTGATATTTTCAAATATTACTATATCATTTAAAAACCTAAAAGGATTCACTTTTGAAAGTTTTGCAAAGCATTTTGTTGTTCAAGATGTTATTGGGGGTGTTCTTTTATTTTCTGCCAGATTTTTGATTTTAAAGCATTTTAGATCACATTTAAGAAGCAATATATTATCTATGAAATCTCCTTATATGTTTTTTCTTGATCATATAATCTTTTAATAAGATTTCTCATTTCTGGGCTACAATGTTGTCTGCATTTCACATTTCAATATAAAATCATTTAGTTTTCATTTTTATTATCTTACCAGGTGCTTTTAAAACAAAGTTCCACATGATTATTCAAAAAACTCAATGTCTTGTCCAGTTATCACTATTGACCTATATGTTGTCTATGCAATTTTAATACTTCGAAAATAGGGCAGTGGTTTCATCAAATATTTTTTTACAAATGATGTTTAAAATGATGCAGATACGCAACCAAGTCAATAAATGGCGTTACTATTGCTTAAAAGAAGTATGAAAAAAACTTTGAAATGTAGAAATAACCTTTTCATACCTGTTTTTTTGTCCATGAATCTCTCTCTCTCATATATATATATATATATATATATATATATATATATATATATGCACACATGTATATACATATGATTTCTTTTTTATACTTATTTTAAAATGTATAAGAAAAGATAAAAGGGTATTGTAGTTAATTTTTTTGAGTACCAGGGGTACTGTTCACGTTCGCTATCTTCTAACAAATAACAGAAATTAATAAATTATATGTACAAACAATTTGCGTAAAGTGTGTCGTAATTTTTTTTTGGAAAAGTTTATAAAAATTAACAAAAAAATACAATGTTACACTGTGTTACAATTTGTTTACTCTAAAGCTTCAGTGAATGCAATATTTTGAATAACTCATCAGTTTTACATTGAAATTGTATACACCTCTTTCATTGTACATTGTGAGAGAGCTGTATACATATGACTGATGTCAACCAATCAGAAAAGAGATCATGTAATATCCATCAACCTATCATTGATGATTGGGAATGGAAATGGTTAACGTGCAATTTATAGAGAGTAGCGGGAGGAGTGGCATTGTGAGGAGGTAGTCTATACGAAAAATAAAAAAATTTTGTTTTATGGAAATTTTATGATGGAATTATTTTTTATATATAGAAAAATAGTATTGAATTTCTGATAATTCATGTAATTTATTTTACTCTTTCTGTTATTACTGGTCATTATAGAATCATAAAGTACACAAATGCTCTTTTGACTATTACTTGAATTTATTAAATTCAAAATTAGATCTTAATAGCATTAGTAGAATAGCATAAGTAGATAGATTTATGTGGAAGAAAAGCTTAAAATATTCTGAGCACTATTTCTTATTATCTTTATGAAAACATATAAAAAATTGACATTTTTTTTATATACTGGATAATATTGTAGAATTTTGTTACAAAAGTGTCTTCTGATGTTATCTTTAACACATACATCAGCGGAGCAGTGAATTCTACAAAATATTACGTTAAGTTGCCCATTTCAGAAAAATTGTATTTTTATTACAATTATGGTTTTTATATTCTTACTGAATTTACTTTCGTAAAAGTGAATAATATATGGAGTGATTTGTTTCTAAAAGATACATCACTACATTGTTCAACGCTTTTAGGCAATTGTATTGAATCCTTAATTTCTTTGTTAAATATCAAATTAGTAATTTGTAAACATTTTCTAGTGATTTTTTGAATCAGTACACTTTGTTCTGTTATTAGTTTCAGCATGTGGGCAATTCTTAAGTAGATTTTTAAGTATCATTGAGTTTTGAACACCTAGCTGAGGATGCCACATGTTTTTAAACCAAAAGTGGTAAATAATCACTTATTCAAAAGGAAAAAGACTACTAAAATATAACATAAATCAGATAATGATTTTATAATCTGTAATAATCAGGTTATGATTTTAGTAATCTGTAATTCCCAAATACCAGTTTTCATTAAAATAGAATTAAAAACAAAAATTCGATGAATTTGGCCAAGAATAGCCAATGAATTTTGAATTTAAGTTGGCAAAGGTTAAATTTTAAAGAAATTAATGTGTAATGCCTAAAAAGGCTGCAAGTATAAAAATGTTAAAAATTTAATATTACATATTTGTACGATATTGAAATTGTTTTTTTTTTTCATTTTTAGGTATCAGTACGACCGTTACAACACACACAGTATGAACGTTTCATTCCCAGTGCATATCCATATTATGTGAGTGCATTTTCAATGATGTTTGGAATGTTTATTTTTTCATTTGTGTTTTTAAATTATAAAGAAGACTCAGCCAAACCTAAAAGTGATTAAAATGCATTTGTGAAAACTAAACATTTTTTTTATATGTAAAACACAAATATTTGTTCACTTTTCTTTTGTTTATGGGTTTATGAATATTTTGTTTTAAGTTATTAAATGTTTAGTTTATTTTCATAATCATTTTGTTGTAGATTTGTTAATAATATTAAATAAATGTATTCCTAATTCAATGTTACTAAGAAATAAATGTTTCTATGGAACAGTTTTTTAATCCAGTGTTTTTTTTTCATTTTTACTCCATTCATATATGTATAATTTTTTTAAAAAAATAAGCAATTTGATCTGCTAACATTGTTATCAATAATTTTAATTTATAATATATATATATATATACACATACATATGTACATATAT
Organism: Acanthacorydalis orientalis; assembly: GCA_034766995.1. Taxonomy (NCBI): domain Eukaryota; kingdom Metazoa; phylum Arthropoda; class Insecta; order Megaloptera; family Corydalidae; genus Acanthacorydalis; species Acanthacorydalis orientalis. Next base: position 25,092,098 of record CM068314.1, on the reverse strand, counting down.
ATATATATATATATATATATATATATATATATATATATATATATATATATATATGTGGGTGTGTGTGTACTATCAATTAACATCAATTTTCCTTGATATTAATTCATTAGTATAAACCATAGCTTATGAAATTATAGTATAAATTTCACTTAACTGATATAAAACTATCAGTATTACAATGTTTTTCTGTACAAATATTAACCTAGTATAAAAAAATAAAATGGTAATGTGACAGTAAAAATTATATTTATTATCACGCAGCAGTTTCAGTTTTTATAGGCATAAACTTATAAAATGATAATAAATGTAAAAAAATGTTTGAAATAACCGCTTAAAATTTTGCACAGTTCGTTAACAGCTGACGCTGTATCTGCAATGAAGCGTCTGACAAAATACGTATTATAAACGGCAGTGAGTGGAATTATTGTAATCGGTGATGTCGGCAAAGTACACATGTGATAACATTTATAAAAATCTTTAAATTAAAATATCGGCTCTTAAAGTATACTTAATTTATTAAGTATATCTAATACAAAATACATAAAAGATAGTGTAAATGTGTTTTGATTAGTCCAAGTGATGTGCTTATCTTAATTTAACAAATTCCCCTTCAAACCCCTTGTCGAATTCAGTTTTCTTTACTTTATTGATAATTGTCAATTAATTGATAGTCTTTTTTACAAATAATTAAAGAACTAAAATGATGAAAGGTGAAATCGGTTAAGGTTTATTGAACTCGTAAGTATCCCGTGTCCTTTATTTTGAGTTTCATTTGGAGTTCATCCAAGTTTCGTTAAAAAATGTAAATAATTTATTTATGTTCACACCCATTTCAGAATGATATGTCATTTTTCACTGGAAATACAAGTTTACTATATATGTGATTAATTGAAATGTGTTTTAAAGACCTATTTGCCATTTGACATCTGTCATTTTTTTCCGTATGGTATTTAATATGCCCACATATTTAAAAATGCATATATCGGAATAATATTTTAAATGTGTAGAAAATTATTATATTTTTTCAATATGTAAACGAATAATACATACATACATGCATATATATATATATATATATATATAAATTAAAAAATCATAACACGGCAAAAATGCATGCAATTTTTTACTTGTTACAAAATTACTATTTTATTTATTAGTATTTTATAATATAAATGTCAATATATTTGATACTTTAGTTTGTTTTGGATATTTTGTATTAAAACGGGAATTTAGCCTTACATATAAAAAAGGAATTATCTATATACCATACACTATAGATCCATAGACACTTAATTGTTACACACCAGATATACATATATATATATATATATATGTATAGAGGTGTATATATATATATATATATATATATATACACATATATACATATGTATATATATATATATATATATATATATATATGTATAGAGGTGTATATATATATATATATATATATATATACACATATATACATATGTATATATATATATATATATATATATATATATATATATATATGTATGTAAACTATACACATGTATATGTAAACTAAACGTAAAGCTAAAACATACTCTAACAAGTACTCCATTATTAATGGTGCGGTTTTTAAAAAAATGTAATTAAAAATAGAATTATTTTTTAAAAATAAGTTCCCCAAAATTTAAATTTACGTTTTTAATGCAGTTATCAAATCTACATAATAAAAAAAATACTAATTACAAAAATAAAGAATTATAACGCATTCAACGTATCATAATGTGAACAGTAAAAAAGATTTTTTTCTAAACTACTGAATGCTGAATATTGTGACACCTGTTTATTGACTAACGATTTTTTTAATTTTAACTGAAACAAGTTTTTTAGATATAGTATTTTCAAAATCATTTTATAAGTAACAAAATTTTGTTCGTTGACCTTAAATAACGTAACTATTTTTTACATTAGAAACAATTTTACGCAGAAAAAACCTTTTTTTCTTTGCATTTTGTACATTTTACTTTTTTTTTACATGAACTATTTTTTATAATTTATGCTTTTGCTGGAATTACGAGAAGTGCCAGTGTCATTTGATTTATTTGAAATTTGGTGTACTGTTTCTTTGACTTTATATGCCTTTATTAAAAATAATTTTTAACGACTACCAAAGTAAGTCGAATGTTTTGATAAAAAAGTAGAAAGTTTTTAAGTAAATGGAGATCAGAACAGGACAAATCAGATCTGGTTAGGTTTACTTAGATTTGATCGAGTCAGGTAAAATTAGGTTATATCAGTATTATGTATTGTTTCGTTATAAATACGACATTGAAACTATATTTAATGTACATAGTAAATATTTTTAATAAGTTCATATTTTAGCAATGCTTGACTTGCCTTGATCTAATAATGTTCTTTTCACAAATGAATTCGTTTTTCATTCCACAAACCACAAAAAACAATTTTAGTCAAAAATATTCAATATATTACTGTTGATCATTTTTAATTGTTACTTATGCGAATTTTGATGGCAATGTCATTATTACAGCGCCAAGGTACAGGGAAACATTATTAGTAACTTAGAAGCCAATGACATTTTTATCGAAATGCGCATAAGCAATAATCAAAAATGATAAATAATAATTTAGTGAATATTTTTGACCGGAAAAAATGATTTATGAGAAAAAGAGCTAATTTGTAAAAATGAATTGTTAGTTTTAGAACTGTATTGTGGTTAATGTCATCACGGACAGGAATTTGAAAAAAGAAATTTATGCATAAAAAATATTGAAATGAAGTATTCACTACAGAAGAAGATACATTTTAGAATTGTATGTTTAGAAAATGTAAGTTGACTGTTTTTTGTAATTTCAGTTATATTTAATGGGTCTATTCAACCTGATTCGGCATAACCTATCTGATTTGACCCAATTCCCCTCGTTTTTCCTTTTACTCAAAGAAATTAACATTTTCGGATATTTCTTAAACGAATTAGGGCAAGTATAATGTTACCGAAAGATGTTTTTTTTTTTTTAAAAAAAATCAAAATATAATCATTACCAAAAATGTAAATATGTATATTAGATACATTTTCTATATCGTATTTATAGCAAATAGTACATAATAATACCCCGGAACTGGCGTGACCGAAATTAACATGTTTTGGTCGCATCATAGCCTACTTGATCTAATTTAACTTAAAAGTTTCGCATTTAAAACTCGATTTACTTTGTTAGTCACTATAAATCATCTCGAGGAACGGCATATAAGGCTAAATACAAGTGGTATAATTAATTTCAATTGAATCGACCATTGTCGATTTTCGTTACTTCATCCCTTACATTAACCATTTTTCTTATTTTAATTTTTTTATTCTGAATTGTACTGTAACTCAGTATGATTATATTTAGTAGTCTTGATGAAATGAGCGACGGATCTTCACAGAAGATTTAATAATTCATTTAATTCTTCATAGTACTTTATTAGACAATGCATTAATAAGAGGCAGCCAAAAAAGTAAAATTATTGAAGCTGATTATAGTTTTATTAGTATGACCAATTGTGAAAATATTTTGCATGCTTACATATGTATTGAATATGTGCGTGAGTGTATGCGTACGTACATTATATATATATATATATATATATATATATATATATGTGTGTGTGTGTGTGTATATATATGTATATATATATATATTTTTTGGATCAGTGCAAAAGTTCGTATACGATTCAATAGGTGGTGTTAAGAGTGCCGCATGGTGGCGCTCGTGATTGAAATGTATTCATGTTATATATCGTTTGAAAGGCGACAGTCGCAACTGCCAGCAACAGACGCATTTGTTTCGATTCGATTTGTGTGTAAGAAAGATATACTTTCGTCACATTATGTTGTACGAGTTTCGGAAAGGAATAATCGTCGGCTCGGCAACGAAAAATATTTGAGCAGTTTATTTGGACCATACACCATCACTTCCATTGTGAATAAATGGTTTGCTAAATTTCGACTTGGTGATTTAACCTCGAAGATCAACCTCGCTCTCGAGATCGACGACGATGTGCGCGCTTTAGTCAACAATAACTCACGAATTTCGACGAAAGAGGTTGCCGAAACACTCAACATTGACAGATTGACTACATTTCGGAATTTAAAGAAGCCAGGATTCACGTTGAAGCTTAATATGTGGGTGCCGCGCTCGTTTCCTGAAAAAAAAAACAAGTTTGATCTCGTCTATTCGGCAGTTTTTTTGCTTGGACGTCTCAACAGAGAGCCTTTTTTGGATCGGTTAGTGAGTGTTGATGAGAAATAGATTCTGTACAACAACGTCCGACGCAGATAAATTTAGAAACAAGCGAATGAAGGGGCAGAACCAGTCGCCAAAGCTGGCTTGCGTCCGATGAAGGTGTTGCTGTGTGTTTGGTGAGATTGCAAAGGTGTTGTTTATTTTGAGCTGCTCCCACGGGGCGAAACTATTACTGAGGAGAGGTACTGTCAACAACTAACCAAACTAAACGTAGGTATTAAAGAAAAGCATCCAATTTTTATTAGTCGCAAGGGAGTCATCTTCCACTATGACAACGCAAAACCACATACAGCAAAACTGACTGCAAAAACTGAAGCAGTTGAAATGGGAAATTATATCGCATCCACCGTATTCTCCGGACATTGCACTTTCGGATTATCATTTGTTTTAGTCGCTGCAGAACAGTTTAAACGGTAAAAAATTTGACACCGTGGAGGCCGTCAAAAACCACCATACCACCTTTATGCCGAGAAACCGAACGAAGTCAGATTTTACGAACGAGGAATCCAGCATCTGTCTGAGCCTTGGAAAATGATTGCAGAAAACAATGAATAAAAAAAATTGATAATAAAAGTGTTTTCTGCGATAGTTTCAATTTCAAATCGTATACGAATTTTTACACTGATCCAATAAAAATATATATATATATATATATATATATATATATATATATATATATATATATATTTATTGGATCACCCTTAAGTAATGCGCTATTAATGTATGATGCAATACTTTGCAATTATTGCAATAAAGTATCATATGCATATGGTGCTCAATTGTACGTAATGTTTACTCTGTCTTATCGTGAAAGATTAACAATGTTCACGTAAATTTACCAGAAAAAATGTTAGTTATCATGGAAGTGCCAAATGAGCATATTAGACATATTTTGCTTTGGTAGTTTCGTCTGGCTAACAACGTTACAACTGCAGTGAAGAAATTGTGGGAATCCTCTAAAAACTGAGGCCATTTAAATGGCAAGTTATGACACATACACCATATTCCCCTCGCCTAGCACCATTGAATTATCATCTGTATTGAAGTCTCCAAAATTACACCAATGGAAAACAGCTTGATACAGAGAGTGATGTCTGAAGGGAGATCGAGTATTTCTTTAATGCAAAACTCGAAAAGTTTTCACGTTGGGGTATTGAAAATTTTAAATCGAGATGAGAAAAAGTTGTAAATAATAACGGAAAATGTGTTTTGGAACAAAATTAACGTGCCAATTTTTTTCGCTGTTTCAAAATTTATTTTAAAAAGCGCACTGCTTATAGGATAACCATATATATATATATGTATATATATGTATATATATATATGTATATATGTATATATATATATATATATATATACATATATGTGTATATATATATATATATATATATATATATATATATATATATATATATATATATATATATGTGTATATATATATATATATATATATATATATATATATATATATATATATATATATATATATGTATAATATGTGTGCGTGCGTGCATACTCACGCTTGTGTGTGTGCATATGTATGTATGTAAGTAGGTGTATTATTATTAACAATCAGTATAGTATATAATTATTAAAAAAATATTGTTTATAGAAAGTTACGTGTATATAATTTATTTATGGTTGGATTCACTTGTACTATTTAGATTATTATTTATAGAATAAAAGCATATTTAATTCTTCATGTTTCAAATTTATTTTTAATCACATATTTTTCAACTATTTATTCAAATTTATAATAAAATTGCATTGTAAAAGTACAGTACATTTTTTGTATTTCTATTTTATTTACACATATTTGTTATCTATATATTTTCACGAATTTTACTAAGCTTCTGTGCATTCTTGGCTTAATGCTTAATTTTGTTTGCTCATTATTTATCTTTTGAATTATGTAATATAATAAAATATTGAACAACCAACAATACATAAAAGTATGGTGTTAATAAAATAAAAATAAGCATGATTTTTTTTTATATAATACATGCTCCAAATCTAGACAATGATATTACACGATACAAGAGTCGAATACAGCTTTAATTGAGTTTCATATATAAATTGTACTTATTTAACGTCGAATTAGATAAATAATAGAAAAAATTATACGTAACAGTTTTTATATTTTATATATTTATTTACTGACAGCAGTATTTAATTCAATTTAGTTGTATGTGAGAAACAAGTAGATTTATTGTTTACATTTTATCAACATTTTAAATGAGTTTAAAGATAATTTTTCAGTATTCCATAAATATATGGAAATGTCCCTTTAGCGAAAATACTTATTTATTGTATATTTAGTGTATTTTAAAATTATTACAGATTCAAATATTATTCAGATAATCCATTAGGTAAAAATATTTTCCAAAATCTTATTTAAACAAAAAGATTCAATCCTGTGTCCTACAGATTTGTAATAAATTTTCTGCTAACCAATATAATCATATTTTTTTCTTTTTAGGCTTGTTTTCTATTTCATAGTTCGCAATTAATCAATTCTATTCCCCACTGAATTTTTCCCATCTCATGCAATCGTTTTGAAACTATTACTCAATCAACTTCCAATTGTTCCGCGAGTTCCTTTTGCACCTGCCATGAAATCATGACATATGACGTTTCACAGACTTCGATGCAAACCCTTCAAAAAATTAAAAAGGCGGTCATTTATTTGAATTTTAAATAATTGTACAAGAACGCTGAAAAAATCTAAAACTTACACACACACTTATTGAAAAAAATCTATCTATATATATATATATATATATATATGTGTGTGTGTGTGTGTGTGTATAAAATAATTCAACCATAACATTTCCATAAAACAAATTATTTGTAGATCACCTTCTCTCAACGTCGCTCCACCTCCTACATTCTACAAATAGTACATTAATCATTTCCATTCCCGATCATTTCCGATGTTTTAAAAATCGACTATAAATCAGGGGAGCGAGCGGGGGCGGTGTCCCCCGGGTTCGGCAAGCGTAGCGAGTAGAAGACAGAGCCCCCTGGTATTTAAAAGAATAGATTCAAAATTTATCACTACAGTTGCTTTGTTCAGAGAAATTTACAAGATTTGTTGCAAATTGTCACAAGTACAACATAAAGCATTTTACTTTAAAATTATAATAGTTTGTTTTTATATCTGTGATCCTGTTGATGTGCTGTCTTGAAAGTGTTTGTCTTTTTAGACAATCAGTATAACGTAGTTTTATGTAATTGTATATCCCACTATTTCTTACGCGCTTTGATAAAGTATATTTAAACTCACACGTAAAAAAGTATGAATATTAATTGAAGTTTATAATTTTAACATAAATAATTTAATAAAGTTGCCATTAATGATATGTTATATATATATATATATATTATATTGTATGTGTGTGTGTGTGTGAAGGATTTAAAACAAATTTATTTCGGTATATGTATCACAGCGTTCAACATTCCAATTTTTTAACAGTATTATTCACAGTTTGGATTATTGTTGTGTATTCAGTGTGTGTATTTGTTTATGTTATGTAGGTGGAAGTAATCAGTTCTTAAAGTGATTGTAAATATTGGAATTATATACTTTATGTGAGCTATTTAACTCTTGTGGTCATAACAACGTTGCTTTGTTAATTCATATTGAGGGTTTGTTGCCATTGGGTAACGCCGTGGTGACGTCATGGACAACACCACGGCGGCAGCTGGTGGTCGCAGACGCACCGTTACTAAATCTTCTGCAGAGGACCAAGCTCTCGATCAAATTGCTAAAGAGGTAGGTACTGTATTTTTAAGATATATAAAGATTTTGTGTAAAATCAAATGTGGAAGGGTATAAAATATGATAGATATTAAAATAAATTATGTAAAGAAATATATATGATTAGAAGTTTGATATATACGAGTGTATATATACATACATATATATATATATATATATATATATATATATATATATATATATATATATATATATATGGAGAGATATATACCCATAGCAAGTCAAAATGATTGGAAATTTTGATTGTAAAATATTGCAGTGATAATATATCAGTGATTTTCTATTTCCTAGGGTCATATTAAAGAGCAAAATTTATTTAAACTCAATATCTAAATTGTTTATAAATACAAATTTGGCATGTTTAAAGTAATTAATTTAATTTGTTATTGGAAAAAATTTTTATAAATGTAAAAAAACAATATGTTATAATGATATATAGTTAAAATATGAAGTAATTTTTTATCATATTCTTTGATGGTCAGTTACCAATTAGGTTCCCACTATTCCAATTTTATCAGTTCAATGCATCAGTTTCCCTTTTTTTTTATATTAATATTTGTAGTAATGCTATAATTAATGTCGCCTAAATATGTGCAAATATAAAAATAAGTATAACTACATAAGCTTATAGTCTTTGAACAATTATTAAAAAAAAAACAGGTATTGCTACGAAAAAACGTGAAGACATTACATATATTTTATTTTAACAAAATTAGAATAGAATAAAATTAAAATAAAAAGTTTTAAGATCGCTTCGGTAGATTAATGGATATTATAATTGTAGAAAAAGAAGGTTGATAAGAAAATAATTTCGGTTTGTGTTTTCTGAATTCTAACCTTATGTATGTATATGTGTAACCCTTATTTTTTTCAATGAAAGTGTTATTACATCGTGTTCATATTAATATCATTATGAAGTGCATTTTTCGGTCTGTATTTTAGTATTATCTACTCTGGTTTTATTATTAATTTTTCTTCAAATTGGGCTATTGAATTAAAGATGAGAAAAAAGCAAATAAGAGCAATTTTTTGTATGAGTTCAAAACGGGTGGTAAAGCAGCAGAAATTGCTCGTAAACTAAACCATGCTTTTGGTGTGGATACTGTTACGGAACGTTAGATGCAATGGTGGTTCCAAAAAATCCGTGCTGGGAACGAGAGTTTTGAAGATAAAGGTCGCGGGAGTCCTTCAGTTCATAACGAGAAACTGAAGGCGTTAGTTGAATCAGAACCACCCACAACAATTCAGGAGTTTGCACAAAAGTTATGCGTTAGTCATCCAACAGTTCTAGATTACTTAAAACGGCTAGTAAAATCAAAAAAGCTTGAAAAATGGACGGCACACGAACTGAACAAAAACCAATAAACCGCAATTATTTTTCTACAAACCTAATAGATACATAGATATTTGTGGTATAGCGGCGCGTCTACAATTAAATTTATAGAAAGATAATGAATTATTTTTAATAGTTTTTGATTTAATAAAATTACTTACAATTCATTAATGTGTCATTAATTTTGTATAATGCTTAATCATCAATCAATTATTAGGATATATATATATATATATATATATATATATATATATATATATATACATATAGCTTTTTAAGTGTAAAATTACAAATAATAAATTGCTGTACTTTGATATTTTTATATATAGTAAATATTAATATTATAGTTGATTTTATTTAAAAACATCTCGAATAACTACTACAGTTTAAAAAACCTGGTGTAGATAATATTTACAAGAATGTCTTTCTAATTATAGGTTTTCTTTTAGCTTATGCATAGTTAAGGTAACGTATATATTTTTGGAATGAGATCGCATTTTAAAGTTAAGTTGAATTGTATATAGTTGTCTCTCTCGTTAGTAAGGATGAATTTACCTTTCTTTTCTAATATTTAAAATGTATTTCTGTATTTTCTTGAATGAGCGAGGATAACAAGTTTTATTATATGTCATAACAGGTTATTATACAATTGTCACAATTAACCACCACCAGAATTACAATCAAGATGTATTACACATACACACACACACACACACATATATATATATATATATAATATGATTATGATTTATAATATATTCAAAAAATTAATAAATTAAAAGTAAACATTTTTCTTTAGTTATGTAAAAAATTGTATCCATTCTTTTTCATAGAGCTAAAAAAATAACTATATATTATTGTGTTACATTCTTTTGTCTATATATACGGATAATTATTTATTTGAAACGATTTTTGTAAAGACGTGGCGAAAGTCGGTGTAAAAGGAAGATAATGCGTTTTCTCGAAAAATTACAAAATAATTACTTCCTCTCATATAGATTGTTTTCAAGTACATGTAGGAATTAATGAAGGATATTTATATTTAACTAGCCATCTGAAATTTACTATCAATCACAAATGTTATTTATAATTGCATTCTTTAGCGTGTATTTCAAAATAAGTTGTGAAGAGTATTTTTTAAGTTAGAATTATTTTGTTTTATTAATTTAGAAAATCTAAGTGTTATACAATATTTTCGAATAAGGATATATTTTTTTTAATTTGAAATAAGACAGAATTTGTACAGAAATTTAAAATTTCTTTATTGCAAATAATAGTTGGGCGTATATTATTTATAAATGAAAAATAATATTGTGTCAGTGACGGCCGCATGCTTTCTTACAAGTAACTATTCTTTTGTTAAAATTTTCAATAACATCCTTACACAACTGAGGGTCTATCTCATCAATTACTCTTTTGATTTCACCTCTCACCAAAAATTGTTTTAGAATTATTGGAATAAACTTATCCTTTAACGTGACACCAAAGAAAGTAGTCCAACGGTGTTAAATCGCAGAATCTCGGTGGCCAATTAATGTCTCCATTTCTGGAAATAGCGCGACCAGGAAATTTCTTCCTTAATAAATCAATTCCTTCACCAGTTATGTAACTTGTTGCCGTCCTGGTGGGACCACACGTTCTCCAGATCAACTTCATCCAATTATGCCCATAAAAAATTAGTTATCATGTTTCGATATCTTTCTCTATTCACAGTAATCACTTTATCAGCCTAATTCTCAAAAAAAGTAAGGACCAGCGACTCCACCGACGACTCGACCAAAGTGCGCAGAAAATAGTCATTATTTCTGTTTAGTGTTTAGTTTCATAACAATCGCCCTCGGATTTCATTCACTCCTGATTCGACAGTTTTGCTTGTTAACGCTAACGCTAGAGAGTTTGAAATGAGTCTTATCCCTAAAGATTACTTTTTGAGAAAAACCGTGTTGTTCCAGTATCAAATTAACAAATCTCCGACACAGTGAATGGTCTGCTGGCTTCAATTCTTATGTTAATTGAACCTTATAAGCCTTCATCAATAAATACTTATGCAAAATACACTATGTGGTCGTCTGTGAAAGACCCAGTTACTGTGAACGTCGTAAAATTGACATTCTTAGCTCTTCCGATACACTTTCATGAATCAAGTTAATGTTTTCATCAGAACGAGGACTACGAATGCGTGTCGATGTTTCTTTACCTTTAACCGATCCAGTCTCTTTAAATTTACTCACAAATCGAAGAATTGTTGATTCAGATGAACAAGTATGTCGATAATAAATATCGTAAGTAAATATAATTAGCTGATTGATGTAATAGTGCTATTTCTTGTTACTGTTCACTGTGAACCTATATATTTATATTTATCAACATATATGGACGAGCCAGAATTATTGAGTGTAATGATCGTAATGCAAATAAAGAATAAAACATTTAAGGTAGCGTTATACGCAAATGAGCCTGGGTTCACATGTTTACTTTTCTATCAGTTAATTTTCATTCAGTAATTAGAATATAGTTTAGAAATGATTTAAACGTATGGAAATAACATTAATTATATTTCAGAAAAATCGTGTCACCTTGAAATTATCTTGAAGTTGACTCGCTGGAATCGCTCATTCAGTGCAGTTTCTTATTATTATACGTATTTTTGCTTTCATTTCATTACCAGTTTGAAGTAGCTAGTTATTAGTTTTGCTTTATTATTCTTGAAGATCATGTACACTTTTTAATTATTGTTTAATTGCTCTGATTATTTGACCAATAAATTGTTTAGTGACAACTTTTGTAATTTTTATAAATGCAGTGATATTTTGAAGTGAAATCATTTTTATTTATTTTTACTAATTTTATATTATTCATTCATAAATTATCTGTTGTTGGTATTAAATACATGAATTAAATGGTAATATTTTTCTGATTTAAAAGTTTTAATTAAATGCATAACTATTTGCTCTTATAATATATATATATATATATATATATATATATATATATATATATATATATATATATATATATATATATATACACGTACATACATACACGTTTTATATTTAACTTTTTTAACAATTACATTTATATTATTCTAATTATAGTGGTTCTAGTTCTAAATTGTATACTTGTTGCTAGTAATTTCTTTTTAATTATACTCCAAAAATATAATTGAATATTATCTTTAATTATAAATATGCATTTTTACTTAGAAAGTATTAAAATTATATTTTGTGTTTCCTTGTTGCAATACAAATAAAATACAAATGTATTTACTATAAAAAAAATGATAACCTTTATAATGTTGAAACATATATATATATATATATATATATATATATATATATATATATATATATATATATATATATATAAAGTATAATATAAAACAACAATTAGATTTGTATTAGAGCTAAAATTACGTACATAGATATTTTTTTAAATCTAAAAACCATTTTTTATATTTTTATTTAAATTTATATTTAATTTATATCAGTTGTCTTTATGTATAACTACATTATAATAGACATTGGTATCTAAAATATCACTACATTGTCTTTTATGAAATCACATTTGAAATCAATTTTCTGAATTTTAATTTTTTATTGTAAAACATGTAGTGAGTTTATAATTATGATAAAAATGGTGCCTTACATTAAAAATGAAAATAATGTGTTTGTGAACGATATTAATCATCACTGATTGAAGTTTCATTTTATTTATATATTCACATGTAAATATTTTATTATAGGAATAAAAAGTAGAGTGCAATTGGGTTCAAATTATCAGAGTAAAATTATTTCTATATTCTCATTTTGAAACATAATTTAAAATTTTACCTATTGAAGTAGAGTGCGATCTAGACGACGACGTTGATACCTCAGTGAGTATCAAACGTGTCGACATGGTCGCCCATAAATATTTTGTGCATACATATCGTGGTTGGGAACGACATTTGCGGAAAACGCCTTCTTTGTCTGATTGTCTCGGCGATGCTTCCGATTTGCATACAACCAAAATTGCACTTATTGCTCAAAAAAGAAGTGCCATCATCAATTCAAGAAATCATATTGTAAGTAAATCGTTTTTTTTTTAGTATCTGAAAGAAATAGTGATTTTAAGTTGTTCTTTGTATACAGCGCCCAGTTAAAATAATGTACTTTTAATTGTGTAATTACTCTCAAAGTTGTAACTGTAATAACATCTAAGACTAAATGATGAAGTATTGCACAATTAACATTATTATTAAAAATGTTATTAATTTTTTAATGTTTTAGTAAGAACATTATATATATATATATATATATATATATCAAAAAGATATAATTATTTTCATTCTAAGATTAGTTCACAGATTAAATGATATAGTGCGAAAAATTCACACCTTTAATAGTAACTGTTTTATTACTTTTTTTTAGCCTGTTTGGTATAAATTCGACTTATCTGAATGTAAACTTAGGTCGTATGTAAAAAAGATTGACGACTCTTGGGTACCCCTACTAATATTATGCGAACAATTATAAGCACCAATTCTTTGACTATATGCAATTTTACTATACTTGATAAAGACGGAAATTGCTTTTAATCTACAATTTTTCAACGCTGATTTTTCATTTTTATTTAGTATGTTCAAGTACACATTTTTTCTCACAGTGCTATCGACATATATTAAATTCCACATATTCATGAAAAACAAATGACTACAATTCATTACAATATCCCCTTCGTTTTTTTTTCAGAGGTGATAACTCTATTTGTAAATCAGTATTTTCTTTTCGTTAAATGTAGGATTAGCCATATCAAAAATATTAATCTTGTTCTCATCGAAGAGTAAAATCACTGTCATTAATTTGATATTAATAAGTGAAATTCTTACAAAAACCTTTTTTTAAATTATCAAAAGCTTCTATGCTATTCTGCTACGAAAGTGAGCTTCCTATAAAACTTAAAGTTTCAGTAAAAATTTATAGTAGTATCAGTAATACATGTCTTCCTCATTCCTTTTTTAACTTTAATAGTTAACTTTGTGTTACTCATTTTAGGATTTCACTTTTCATCGTGATTCTCAACATTTTATTAGGTGTCTCTTTTGATTTATTTATTATTAACTTTTCATTCGTATCATGTTCAATTATGTGCTAAACGGTAGATCCAGTTCTACTGATTGATTCTGCAGTTCATCTTTGATTTGCACTGCGTTTAAAACAAAAAAACTATGAGTTCGCGTTTTTCAAAGGTTGTATATAGATCTATATTTTTTATGGATATTTTAACGTTCAAATAAAAGTTATTGATAAATATGCCGTATGTGATACATTTCCTTTTGCTTTTAAAAAAACGTATAAAATCGTCTTTAAGTTCTAAAACGGGATACTCCTTTTTTGTAAAGTTTAACAGTTTTTTAATTTATACTTTTATTTATTCTTTTTATTAACAGAAAACAATGAGTTTTCAATTTAATATATTAAAGATTAATACAATTTTTAAATCAAATTAAGTGTTCTAATAGGTATTTGTATTACGTATACTATAATGCTATTCTCATAAATTATCAAAAGTACGATACTCAAGTGATATATATATATATATATATATATATATATATATATATGTATAATATATAAGTGATAGTTATATATATATATATATATATATATATATATATATATATATAACTTTGTTTGTTTTAGGAAGGTTTTTGAATATTCAAATTATTGATCTTGATAATATGTATATGTATTATTGTTTTTTTATACGATATGTTATTTACTTATGTATGTAATTATTTTTCGTTTTTATTTGTTCTTAATGTTATTAATTACGCAACAATAAATATGTCAGTATAAGTAAATTCTGTGTAATGAAGTGACCGTGTAGTAACAATTGAAAGCAAATTGTTATCAGAAACAAAATCATTTAAAATAAAAGTCCGTTAAAAATGAAAACACATATTTTGCATTAATATAATTGTTTCCATTTATTTTAAAATTTATATACATTTTTTGAGAATTCAATTATAACTCTTATCACTTTACATATTATACATTTATATACGTTACAAATGTGAGTGTAATATTGTAGGTGTGCTTATAATTGTTGACATTCAAATAGCATTTATTTTTAAGTCAATTGTAAATAGAATTTACCGCAGTGATTTTAAAGTATGAAAAAGTCACCATCCTAAATGACTATGAAATTATTTATAATCATTACATCATCATCGTTAGCATATTCCACGGTACGTATATATATATATATATATGTACTTTACAGAATTGATCGTTTCATTATTTTTTTAGTTAATGAAAGTGTAATATTTTTCAAAAATTTATGTAAGACAACTATAAAATACTCACATGTTTTTTTAGATAATGTCGAAACAAGTATTAACTATAGAATTCTTGTTATATTTATATTTTTTGTTTTAAATAGATATCCTATCAAAATTCTAAACAAATTTAAAAATAATTAATGTAAAAATTATAAATATGCTGATTAATACATTTTTTTTATTTTTTTTTGAACGTACAATTATATATATGTAAGGTTGTTTGTATACATGTATATACACGTTTAAATATTACAAAATGAAAAGTTATATTTATATTTATTATACTTTTAAACTATAATGTTTTATCGTACGCTTTTTTACAAGCGACTATCAATATTTTTTTGTTGAACGTTATATTAGTTATATTGATACTTGAATTTCAATGAAGGTAATATGATAGGTAAACTAAATATATAGTTCATGTCTATTGTTTTTGCTGACTGTTTGTAAGCTTGTGTGTGAAATAAGAATACAGAAAATTTGCATAATAATAAGTGCTACTGTATGTGATATATATATATATATATATATATATATATATATATATATTTATATATATATATATATAAGAAAATGAGAATGTCAATTTAAAATAATTAATTTTCAAGCGAACATAAAATAGGATTGACAATTAGATTTAAAATGTATTAGTATACACTTTGAATGGCGTCTATAATTTTCAAATAGTTTTTGAATCGTTTACAGTATGCAAAACAAATAAATAGAAGTTTTATATATTAATTTAATTTCATTATAATGTTAGAAAATAATTTTGAGTTTTTACAATTGATTTGCATTAACAATGTTAGTATTTTTTATTGTTAAATTGATATAACGGAATTTTATTTTAATATTTTTTTAAATAAAAAAATCTAATAGTATCAACAGATTGTGCCCATTTCCAGTATTTTAGCGTACCATTATTTTAATGTGTATTATCACTGTTGCTTTAAATTTAATGAAGACACATTTTAGTTAAGTATATCACTATATCATCGTACGAAACACACATTTGACTTTGTATAACTTCGTGATAGATTTATGAAAAGAAAAGGTAATATTTTTTTTCTATAAAGATATTCATACCATATTTGAATTATAACATACTATTAGGTTGGTAGAAAAATAATTGCGGTTTATGACCTTTAAATTTATATACATATTTTAATTTAAGTGGTTTTATATTACATGTGTTATTTTTATATACATTTTTTAATTTAAGTGGTTTTAAGTGGTCCAGAACTGTTGGATGACTAACGCCTAACTTTTGTACAATCTCTATAGTTGTTATACGTGGTTCCTTCATCTTCAGGGCTCTCGTCCCTAGAACGAAAATTTTGTAACCACCATACTTTCCTTAAAAATATCCACATCAAAAGCATGATTTAGTTTACGAGCAATTTCTGTTGCTTTACCACCCGTTTTGAACGCACACAAAAAAATTGTCCTTATTTGCTTCTTTTCCATCTTTAATTCAATAGCCCAATTTGAAGCAAAATTAATGATAAAACCAAAGTAGATGTTACCAAAATACAGATCGAAAAATGCACTTTAAAATGATATTAACTTAAACACAATGAAATAGAACTTTCATTGAAAAAATTGAGGTTAGAATTCAGAAAACAAAAACCACAATTATTTTCCTAGCAATCTAATACTTTGAGTGAGGTATTCATTGAAACAACTCTCTTAGTACGTACATAATGTATGATTTCATTTCATTAAACATATCAATTTTTAATATTTATTGAAAGTATGAATTAATATTTGTCATTGTTTATTTAGTCAAGATATATATATATATATATATATATATATATATATATATATATATATATATATATGTATAAACATGTGGCTGTTATGTGTTAATGCATGTATGCGGATATATAATGTGAAAGTAGTTGTGATTTATAACTAAATTTAATCTCTAGAATCGTTTACAATTTTATAAAATAAAAACGTATAAATATTAAGTTATGAAATAGAGTCATAATCTGTTAATTATTGATTTTTTTGTGATAAAATGTTTATAGCATCGCCAAGTAGAAAAATGATGTTTTATAATAAAATTAACGTAATTACAGTATAATGAAATAAAAAAATATTAAATATAGTAATTTTCATAAGAGCTTCAAATTCTGTTTATGGAATTATGTTAATGCGTTAGCTTTATATTGTCACACAATGATGTCATTTAATTTTTTTATCTATAGATAAGCATTTGTAATATCTCCTTGCGATTAAATATATTCAGTGTATCCAATTTTGTGTATGCAGTATATAATATATTATATATAATATTTGTGTGATATAAAATGTAAGTTCTGACACTTTTTTTCGTGTTTGATTCTGAAGATTTAAGTATGAATGAAGATCTTGAAGGTGTTTGTGGCGATGTAGACTATAAATTATCACTAAGTAATAAAAAAATAATAACTGATAATGATCACGAAAGAAGGGAAGGTATAGTAAAAGACATTCACTTATCAACCAATGGAAACATTAATGTAATAGAAAAAGATACATTAAATAATGATGAAATAAATAAAAATGGGATTAAAATCAGTCAAATTAGCGAAAAAAATGAAAACGAATGTTTTTTGATGCCGGATGGAGATATTATTTCTGATTTTTTGGATAATTGTAATACACAAGTAATGTATTTTTTATATTATTTAATTTAAAAAAAATATAGTTTTAGACAAAATATATTAACAAGCTTTTTTAAATTAAAATATATTAGAAAGGACGCTTTATATATATATATATATATATATATATATATACTAGGGTGCTTCGCCCCATGCTCGCTGCGCTCACCCACTTGTCAATTATTAGTCTCACATGTAACAACATATTTTTGATGAAACAATGAAATGAAACAACATATTTTTTTAAACACATGTATGTCTATATAATCATTATCGCAGACAGATTGCAACGTTGCTGTTTTCTATATGAGTTAAACATATTTGGGTACCATGAAACCTTAACGTCTCGAAAATTTTTTTATGTATAATTTTGATTATATATATATATATATATATACATATATATATATATATATATATATATATATATATATATATATATATATATATATATATACATATAGATAAATATTGATAGATAAATATATATAAAATAGATATTGTCATATACGTATTTAAATTATGTATATATGTTCAAAAGTTTAATTTCTACAAAATTTAATAAAATTCATTAGTTGCTTTTATAAAAAAAAATCATTAAATTAATAATATACAGTGTCAGTTTAATAATTGCAATTCACAAACAGGTGCTAATGACTTAAGTTGTCAACGCGCCCTTAAACCTCAAATAACCAACCAGTAATTTACAGTGACAACTTTCTGTACAACGAACAAAAAATGTATGTACTGATTCTGTAATTGCACTGCACTGATATTTTATTTCAATGATTGCACAATAGTATTGAGCTTTTTTAATAGAAAAATTGTTCAATTTTTTTAAAAAGAAAATAGATTTATATATGTTGAATTTTATTTTATTTTGTTTTATTAGTCAACATATGTTATAACGCGTAAAAAAAATAAAAAAATATTTTGATAGTTGTTAATTGAAACTATTTTGATGATTGTAACCGATTTTTTTTAATTGTGAGTATTAAGCTCAGTTTCATTGTGGATTGTGTTATTTGAAAACATTTATTGTATATTTTTGTTTTTGCAATTTTAATTTGCCAGTTCTTCTTTCGCTATATCTTTTTACGTTAAGTTTACAATATTTATCTTTACTTCCCCCTGTCTCTCTCAATATATATATATATATATATATATATATATATATATATATATATATATATATATATACGTATATTAATTTTTGAGTTCTATACTATCTTTGAAACAGTGCAGGGATATGCTTATATACATTTTAATAAAATACACAAAATGCAAGGCATAACATTTCCAAACCTTGAAAACATAGATACATGTTTTTACTTATTATACGTACATGTAATACTTGAGGTTAATGTTTATATATGGACATATAGCTCGTTATGTGTATACATATGTGTGTATATGTATATACATATATATATATATATATATATATATATATATATATACATGCACATACACACACACATAGGACACACACACATAGACACACACATTGATAGATATAAGGTGTCGAATTACGTTAACGATTACGTTGCTTCTTTTCGAATCCATCTTCGATATAAATCTGTTTATATATATATATATATATATATATATATATATATATATATATATATATATATATATAAATAACATTTGTTTCTTATATTGTTAAAAGAATGCATTGAATAATATGATTGTCATTTATACAACGCACAGGTAACAATGTAGTTTGAAAAAAAAATAAGAATTATATTATTGTTATAAAATTAAGAATCTAATAGACAGCGTAATGGTATCATTCAGATAAAACAGAAAAAAGATAACATTATTATTTTTATTTATTAGTGAAATAGCCTCTTTAAAAACTTTTACAGTAAATAATCCGTAATGGAATAATAATAAGTGTAACGGGTTAACTCTTTCTTCTTTAGTTCGACAAGAATAAACGTGGGTCGTTGATAAATTTGGTAAATTTATATGGTATGCTATATAAATTTACCACCATTCATTTGGTAACGTCGCGGCTAGCAAGTGTCACTTTTCAAACTAGCATAGATGAAATTTCAGCCAGAAGCGACACGTTCACGATCTACAAATGTTTGAAGCAAGCATTGTAGCAGTTGCCGCAATGAAAAAAAAACGAGCGGGTCATTTTGCGTCGATTCGTCACCGTGGATGAAACATGGATCGATCACTACACACCTGAGTCGAAATAGCAGCCAAAGCAGTGAACAACGACTGGTGAAAATGCGCCGAAGAAGGTGAAGACTGTTTTGTCGGCTGGGAAGGTGATAGCTACTATTTTTTGGCATTTATGAGAAATCATTCTGATCGACTACTTAACGAAGGGAAAAACGATAATAGGACCCTATTATGCAACATTATTGGACCGTTTGAAAGAAAAGCTGAAATAAAAACGGCCAAGATTGGCGCTAAAAAAGTATTATTTTACCAGGACAACGCACCGTCCCACAAATCGACCGTCGTAATGGTAAAATTGCACGAATTAGGCTTCGAATTGAATCCTTATCCAACCTATTATTCGAACTTGACCCCATGCGACTTCTTTCTCTTCCCAAACTTGAAAATTTGGCTCGGTGGAAAGAAATTCTCATTGAATGAAAATGCCATCGCCACCGTCAATGTGTATTTTAAAGATTCGCTGGACCAAGTGTATAGCCCTCAATGGACACTATGTTCAGAAATACAATCAATTTTTGGCCAAAAAACGGTGTTTAATTTGCCTTTTTTACCATACTTATCAAACGACCCACGTGTATTGAAGTTGAATACCTTCTTACGAATGATTATTTGGAGGCACATCGAGTGTTATGTGTCATAGATGAGTATCATAGATGATGTTAAGCTTTTCAGAATGAAATATTTTTATTAAGTTTTCTCGCGGAAATAAATAAAATAAGCTGATTGAAAGTAGAGAAAAACTTCTATGTCTTCTTCTCGAATAAGGTGTGAAATCTTCCTTTAAGCACACGGTAGTCTTTGTCACCGACGGATCTTGCAAATGAGAACAAATAGAAAGACAAACTTATTTGGTCGACCCATCCGATGATTTCTTCCAAATGAAGTTTTTTTTAAGTGTAGGCGATGGAATTTTCTCATGTGTACCACAAAATGTGATGTCATAAGTCATCCATCGGACATAAATGTCAATGGTTGTCTGTAGCATCAAAAACTTTCGTTTCTTTTATTACTTTGCAGTCATTTATATTTATATTTGCAGTCATTTATATCTCTGTACAGTATAAAAAATTACAAATTGTATATCAATATATATATATACATACATATTCATACATACATGTATGTATGTTTGTGTTGTATTTATATATGTACATTCATATAACAGCGATTAAAACTTTTTATTTAAATGAGTTTTTAAATAAAAAGTATTCAGCAGATAATTTACAATTTTAGTTTATTAAAAAGATTTTATATAATAATTCTTTTTTAAAAAAATAACTAATTTGTTGAGCGGTAGAATATGGTCGTGTAAATGTTTACTTTTAAATTTTAATTTGTATCGTATAAAATATTTCCATTTTTATTATATGTATGTGCGCTGTGTGTATGCTTTCATACAAGCATAATCTTGAAATTCGACTAAAAAGGGGTCAGGGAATGGTCAGGCTACATTGGAACTCTGAAAATAAATAACTTGTCGAAAAAAGACAGGATGCAACAAAACAAAAACATAAAATTTAATTAATCAAGGAAATATGAACCAGTATTTATTAACCATTATTATTATTATACAAAAAATATTATTGTTTATATTTGTACTCATGATTACGTTGATGTATTTATTGTTTTATTACGTAAAAGATAAAAACTCTGTTCAAAAAGACTGATACCACCAGAATAACATATTATTATGCAATATAACTAATAGAATATGATATCTGAACTTAGTTGTTTTCTAAAAAATATAATAGTTAAGGTTTGTTTGATTATGCGGAATATCGGATGATCGGAGGTCGGATTATTAGGATCCATGTGTTTTATATGTGTATAATTATAATTTTTATATATGCTTAGCAAATTGTAATACGTTTAAATTGATTAGTAAAATCAATTACTTGCACTATAAATTCCTTCAACTATTACAGGCTGAAGCTCGTCTTGCAGCTAGACGTCAAGCTCGTGCAGAAGCTAGAGAAATTCGTATGCGGGAACTAGAAAAACAACAACGAGAACAAGAAGAAAATGCTGATCGAGTATATGACATGTATACCGGTAATAATTTTAAAAATATACGAATCAGAATTTTTTATTAATAAATTTATCAAACGTGATGAAAATTTTAATAACATTTATTCACTATTATTGTTGTAACATGATGAAGAGAATGGTAATATTAATATAAAAACAAAACTATGGAAATTGTTTCGGGTCTAAGAATTGGCATATACGATAATTTTCTCAGCCCATAATGTTTATATAATTTTTATTATTTTTATCTATTTTGTAATGTATTAATTCAATTACACATCAAAAATCTAAATTTGAAACATACAAACACTTGTTTGTATAGATAAGTGCTTGTGTATTTGTAAATATCTCCATAAGTTAGTGTATTCATATATATTTCTTAAATTATTAAATGTTATTTTTATTTTTAAACATAGAAAGTAAACTTATAAATTTTGTGTTAAATACATATGTTATAAGTCTGTTCTTTATCACTAGAATTAAATCATAAAAATGGGTTTAAGACAAAACTGATAAGAAATAATTTCATTATAATATTAATTTAGACTTATATTAAGTTACATATTCATTTGTGATTTTTAATTAATTTATTGTAGATCCGGTGACTCGAAGTACTGCGACTATTAGGGCTGGAAGTGGTGTTTCTGGACGAGCCAGTATGTTATCCAACAACAGTTATCACTCTAGCCGTAGAAGTTCAGAAGATTCTCTTGAAGACACAGGAAGTTTAAGAGATCTAAGAGTGTGTACTTTTTTTGAAATTATTATGTACTTTGTAATTTTTAATGAATTATAATATATATATATATATATATATATATATATATATATATATATATAATTTTTAGAAAAAATTCAATCATTATATTTAATTGACTTTGGATATTGATTGTATTCAAATAAATTAATATTAATAAAGTAGTCCCACGATTTATACATAAGTGCAAATTGTTTTTATGGCCAGTTTCTGTTTTACGTGCCATATATTCGATTGAAGCAATTATTTTTTTTATTGTTTTAAACTTTTATGGTTACTACTTTTCCTATTTTTAATATCATAATAATAATTTATTCATAAATTAATGCACAAATAAACTAAAACAGTTGATATTTTGTATTTTTATGTGATAGTATTTTAGTTAAGAATGCAAATAATGCATCACATTATTTTTAGTATTTATGTAATGTGCAATTTTTAATTTACATAATGATTTCTAGAGATGCATGTACAGTTTAAATTGAAGAATTTATTTAAATATTTATATAGAAACAATTATTTTACTAGTTTATACATACATCCACTAGATGAGGTTGCCACAGAGGTATCCTATATACTTGTATACATATTGTGGGATATTTATTGTAAATTCTTATACTTCATTTGATAAATATATAATAAATGTTCAAATTATCATTCAAATGTTTCTAAATATGTATTCTATATGTGTGTATACATATATATATATATATATATATATATGTATATATATTTATTTATATATGTATATATATATATATATATATATATATATATGTATATATATTTATTCATATATGTATATATATATGTATATGTGTATATATATATGTATATTGTGTGTGTGTGTGTAATAAATAGTGAATTTATTATTCTTATATAAAATTGTATGGTATACATTACAGTTTGAAGTACGTGAATTAGAAGAAAAATTTAGAAAGGCCATGATTACAAATGCACAATTGGATAATGATAAAGCTTCATTTACATATCAAATTGAGCTGCTTAAAGATCGTTTAGAAGAATTAGAACAGGATCATTCACAATTACAAAGAGAACATCGTGATAAATGCCGAGAATATGAACAACTGAAACGTGCTGCTGCTAAATTAAAAGTATTTTTTTTACTGAATATTTTTTAACTCAATATTTTTTGTGTTATTAAGTATATAGTTAATTTTTTAGACTTTTACTTTAATTTTGTATACATAAATACACTTTTTGTCCAATTATTGCAAATAATAATTATTTAAGATTGAGTAAATAACTGTATTTTTTTGAAGAAAAACATATTTTATATTTTAGGATGATTTCGTGTGTATGAAAGTATTACTTGAAGAAAGGGATACCCTTATTTCAGAAGCAGGATTAGTAATTGTTCAGTGTGATGATGATGATATTACAGATGAAGATGAAAATGGAGGAGGGGATAATGACACAAATCATAGGTCTAAAAAGGTACTTGTTAGTGTTGAAAGTGCTCAAGTTTTACAAAGTGCTGGTGAAGGAAGTCTTGGTAATTATAATTATATTATATCTTTTTTAAAAAATTAAATTTATTATATATATATATATGTAATAAATTGATTTTTAAAAAAAATAGTTCTTAATTTTTAGATTTTTAATTCTTGCATATACACATGCCCACACATACACATTTTATTGTTACATATAAGCAAATATTTTATGTTTTGTTTATTTTTTGTTGGTATTGATTGAATAATATGTTAAGAAATATGTTAATTATTTTATAACCATTTATTAAATTAATATATAATATTTTAGATGTACGACTGAAGAAATTTTCTGAAGAAAAAAAAGATTTAGAAGATCAAATTCGTTCCTTAAGATTGGAATTAGATGAAGAAAAGCATAAGCAACGAAAAAGTAGACCTAATAGTAATTTATCTATTAATACAAATCCAGTTTTAATGAATGGTCCAGATTCGGAAATAATAGACAATGTAGATGTATTTGATATACAAAGTTGGTATTACATAATTATTTTTATTTTCACAATTTGGTTTTGTTATTTTTTTTGTGCATGTATAAATATGTACATTTATGTATTTTAGGAGAAACAGCCAAACAATTAGCTGATTATAAATTTAAACTGCAAAAATCTGAACAAGATATTGCTTGTTTACAAGCAGCTGTAGCACGCCTTGAAAGTCAAGTTATACGATACAAGGCAGCAGCAGAAGCTTCTGAGAAAGCTGAAGATGAATTAAAAGTAGAAAAGAGAAAATTGCAAAGAGAGGTGAGACATAATTATTTATCTAATATTAAAATATTATTTATAATGTTATTTTATTTTGTACATGTTATGAAACACCAACATCTATTATATACATATACATATGTATATATATCTTATATATAAAACCCCACATTTCTCGACATATTGTCCGCAGGACAAAGTAACTAGTATCTATGGTGATGAGAAATGTTTGCATTGTCAACTCATAGGTTTCAAGTTTAATTCATTAAATTTCGTCTTAGGTATTTTTTATGTTTAAATATATTATGTTGTAAAAACCAAAAAAACAGTTTACCAAGTTACTCTTCAAACCGTCTTCGCAAATCTGTATTAGATATAAATTGTTATATAGTGCAAATGAAGGCAAATGAAATTACATGAAGGCTAATGAAATTTGATAGTAAATACAAGTTTGAAAATGATTTGATATGAATCAAAAAAGATTAGTTTTTTGAGATTAAACAAACCTTTTTTCTAATGCTGTAAAAGAATTATTAAAATGAAAATTAACTTTGTGTAGTATTAGCAAATAGTACAACTATCATATTCTGTGATTTTCATATACAATTTTTTGACGAGTTAAAAGTTTTGTAAATATAAGGTATATTCTCATTAAAAGTTTCACATTGCACAAAAGTATATATTCTTCAATGTTTCCATTTAGTTGTAGATATTAATATTTATTTATTTTATTTAAATATGCCATATAAAAATATAATAATACATAAATAAAAATGTTACTATATATACATAACAAAAAAATATAAGTATAAAAATATTGAGATTTCATAGGTTTATAATATATTTAGAAAAATGTTTAGATTTTTATTATTGCTTCTAATAGATAATTAATAGAACAGCTAATTATAAAGTAATTTTTACA
>CM068314.1:24783107-25060607 GCA_034766995.1 Acanthacorydalis orientalis | reverse complement strand
GGAAATATTTAACAGTGGTCACAAGAATTGAATTGATCAATTATTTTAATAAAAATTTAACATAAGGAAACATATGCGCCTATATATATATATATATATATATACATATGTATATATATACATATGTATACATACATATATATATATATATGTATACATATGTATATATATACATATGTATACATACATATATATATATATATATATATATATATATATATATATATATATATACACATATGTATACATATATATATATATATATATATATATGTATATACATATGTATATATATATATATATATATATATATACACATATGTATACATATATATATATATATATATATACATATGCATACATATATATATATATATATATTATGTTTGTATGTGTTTTGTGTTCTTGTGTATATATAGAATACATATATGTGTATATGTATAGAATATGTGCTTGTGGCGCGTGTGTGTGGTTAGTTATATATAATAAAGATCTTCTTCGTTTAATTTATTGTAAATCATGAGTCAATACTACCGTATAATAGAATGCATTTTCTAACCTGCAATTAAATCAGTAAAAAACATAACTTTAATGGTAAAATATTCACAAATATTGAAGTTGTAAATGAACTGTTAAACTTCTTTACAAAAATAAAAAAGTTCCACATTATGTAATGTATATATACGACATTATAACAACATACTACTGAAGGGTATTTTCAAATTGTTCGCAATCTATTCTAAATTTCCTCCACCTAGAAACGTGCTTAAGCGTAACTGCTTTAGATAAGGAAGTTTACTTCAATTGCAGAAATATATATATTTAATAATTCACTTGGCTCTATTACAAAACTCAAAACCTCAATGTAACCCATGTTAATAAAAATATTTTGACCTATGCCCAATAGAGAAGCATTTTCATTTTTTGAAGTATGTATATCAAAAGTCAAGAAATGCAGTTTTTAAAACGTAATTGTTTTTCAAGTAAATTACCATTGTTAATTTAAATAAGCAATATATTAATATTTAAAAGAATATATATATATATATATATATATATATATATATATATATATATATATATATACATATACATAATATTTTAACAACAAATCACCTAAAACATTTTTTGTAATTATAAATATGAAATGAGTTATTGATATTTTATTTATTTAAAAATACAAATTTCTTAAACTCTTCTTGTCCATCTATAAAAAAATAACAATGTATGAATGTGTAAATAATTTTTGGATTGATTAAAAAAGTCGTATACAAGCATGATTATTAATATACATTTTCAAAATAAAAGTTTAATATGAAGCTCAAATAATGAATCATTAAATTAATACATTATGGTAAATATGTATTACGTAATCCTGATCAATGTTACCTGTCTTTTATTTTTTGATAAATAAAAAATATTAGTAATGGAAGTGGCGTCATTATAGCAACAGCAACTGGAACAACTAAAACAAATTTATAACTTTCTCTCTCTATCTATATCTATCTAATCTATCAAAACTATCCATATATCTATAGGTAGATAGATAGATAAATAGATAAGATAGATAGATATATGAGGACGGTTTGAAGAGTAACTTGGTTTGTGTACTTGTTGAGGGAGAGGGAGAGAGCTGTATATATTTTCATATAGTTCCATCCCTTTCAATAACGCATGTGAAGTTGCGTCATTTCGCCATTAATTCTTCGTTTGACAGTTGTTTGAACACAGGTGTTTTGTGCGAAAGTGTAAAATGGATAAAATCAGAATTCGAGACGTGATTCAGTTCTTTTTTTTTGAAAAGGAAAACAGCGAATGAAATCCATGAGAAGATATTTTCTATATTGGATGAACCTTGTTCTTCTTACGAATCTCTTCGGCTTTGGGTGAAAAAACTTAAACATGGCAGAATGAGCATCGAAGGTGCACCACGCTCAGGAAACCTGAGAACAGCTGTCACGCTAGAAATTATCGATAAAACCCACTATGTATTATTTTTTCCGTCCGGCGAGTGAGGATGAGCAAGATAACAGAGATTATAGGTATCACAACTGAGGAAACGTATTTCATTTTACATAATGAATTGCGCATGAAAAACTTTTCACAAGATTGGTACCGTGTTTACTCACTGTAGAGTTCGTTCGCGAATATCAGCCGACTTCTTGAAAGTGTTTAAGAAGAATGCAAAGGATTTTATACGGTGTTTTGTGATCATGGATGAAACTTGGATTCGTCATTACACACCAGAATCGAGAACGTAATCAAAACAGTTAACAGAACGCGGTGAAACGGCTCCGAATAAGGTAAAAACCGTTCACTCGACTAGAAAAGTGATAGATTCAGTTTTCTGAGATGCGAAAGGAATTTTCTTAATCGACTATCTTCAGAAGGCGAAAACAGTAACTGGCAAATATTACACAACACTTTTGAAGAAGTTGAAAGTAGCAACCGCAGAAGAACGTTCCGGAATGGTTAAGAAAAAGTGTTGTTTCACCACGATAATGCATCGGCTCATTCAAGCGTTGTCGCTCAGCAAACATTGGGTAAATGGAAATGTGAAATCCTTCGCATCCACCGTATTCGCCTGATTTGACTCTCTCGGATTTCCATCTGTTCCTGAAACTTAAAATGTTCCTGGCTCTAAAGCGATTTAGGTCGAATGAAGAAGCGATAGAGGCCGGAAACAACTATTTTGAGGACCTCGGAAAAACACACTTCCTGGAGGACATCGTGGAACTGGAGATAGCATATAACTAGGGCAAGTTTTGCGAGTTTCAAGGGTATTATGTCGAAAAATAAAGTACACTTTGAAATTAAACCTCTTGTCTCTAATATCAAACCATGTTACTCTCCAAACCGCCTTCGTGTATATATATATATATATATATATATATATATATATATATATATATATATATATATATATTAAAATGAGAATCGAACTTACTTAAAATATAAAAAATAAACATTTACCAATTTAAAAAAGCAATAAATTTTATATAGAATGAATAGGTAAAAATAGTATTCAATAAAACATGTGATTTCAAAAAATAATAAAGAGATAAATATTTAAGAATATAGTTCAATTTTTACCTGTAGTTAAATCAGCTTCGGGCTGCGGTAATGAAAATCTTAATAAAAATATAGCAATTCCAGTATTTTGTATTCCTGTTTCTATAGCAATTGCTAAACAATCTTCAAATGGCTGTTTTATAACTAAAGCTGCAATCATACCAAAAGCATAGCCTAGCCATGGAAGACATAACCCTGCAATTATTATCTAAAAAAATAAAACCTGTTTCACTGTTTACTAAAATTGATTATTTTTTGTACACAGTAAGACAATGGTTTCTTACATTTTTTTGTGTAATTACATTGTCTGTTTTTATATAGAGAATACAAGTTGTATTAATATTAAAATCATTATAAAATGGTACACTTACCCTCCAAGAGAATAATTGAAATAAATACAAATTCGCTACAATTGCAAATATTACTATAAATATAATAAGGAGTGCTGAAAATGGCTTAAGAATTTTAACTAAAATATTTGAGAAACGAGGGCAAAACCTCTGAATTAAATATCCAATAAAAAGTGGAATGACCAGAGCTATTGCAAGAGAAGCAATGTTTGTGTATGGAACGCCAAGATTTGCTGATTCAAATATTATTCGACCAAGAGTAAATATCCAAAATGGTATCATTCCTACAAATTGAACGGTATTTATAAACAAATATTTTTCATTTCATTAGAAAGCCGTATTTAATATATATATATATAAATATATATATATATATATATATATATATATATATATATATATATATATATATATATATATATATATTAATTACCGAATGCTGCAAAAGTACTAATAGTTGTCATAGCAATTGAAAGGTTGATATTCCCTCCTAATAAAAATGTCCATATATTTGATGCTCCACCTCCTGGAGACACTCCAGTAAACAACATTCCTAACTGCATTTCAGGATTGTCTGGAAAAATTAATTTGCTTACCGCAAAACTTAACTGTAATAAATCAATATTCAATGAAAAACAAATATAAATTGAATATAATTTTCATACTTAGTAATGAAACATACTAAAGGCATTATAATAAATTGACAACAAAATCCTATTGCTGGTCCAATTGGTTTTTTAATTGTCACTTTTAAATATGACCAATCCAAGGCACAGCCGAAATTAATATATATAATGCTAACTAACGTTGCTACTGATATTGTAAAAGCACGATCAATTAATCGATTTTTCCTTATTACAGTTAGAGAAATTGGTTCTCCTATTACATCATTAGATTCGTGAAAATTTGATGTAGTTAAACTAATATTGGTTTTTCCTAAAAAAAGGAATATACATATATATATATATATATATATATATATATATATATATATATATATATATATATACACACACACACACATATGTTTGTTCAAATGTTTGCACAAATTTTATACATTGAGCGGTCTTTGCAACATGTACAATTCAATCATTGGCAATTATATATTTACCTAAAAATATTCCTTTCACATTAAAACTGCTTTTCAATGTCCCGTCTGAAGATATATTTACTATTGATATGATATTATTTGTCACTTCTGCAATTTTTGGATTCATGTTATGAACTTTTAAAATCATCCCATTATGTAATGTATTATCAAGTTTTGTCAATGTAAAATTTATTGCTTTCGACTCATCCATATGAAGAGTATAATTATTATACTCATAAATTACATTTATTTCTGGCAATGTGCTGGCGTTAGTATAAAGTGTCAGTATAAAAGATATTATAGCAAAAAAATATATCTCTCTGATGTGTAGATTACAATTAAATAACAACATCGTTAATCTAAAATGAATAAATTATATATATATATATATATACATATATATATATATATATAAATATATATATATATATATATATATATATATATATATAATCGAAATTATCCACAAAGAACTATATAAAACAACTACGTTGTAAAAATAATCTATCTGGAAGAATACAAACATATTTATAAGATTTACTAAAAACAGATACATTTATATAGACTAACTAACATATACACTTAAAACACACGTTGCGATATATCTGCGATAACGATTACATAAACATACTAACATATATATATATATATATATATATATATATATATATATATATATATATATATATATATATCTGTATATATATGAAACAACTACGTTGCGATATATTAGTGATAATAATTATGTATACATAAATGAGTTTTAAAAAAAATGTTTATTGTTTCATTCGATTACATGTACAGGCTTATAATTGACAAGTGGGAGAGTGCAGCGAGCCCGGGGGTTGCTGAGTATCAATCTGGTTACGATTAAAATAAAGTAAATTACTTGTTACTTTATTTTAATAACGTAATGTTTCGCAAAAACAAAATATATATTAGAAAAAACTGATAATAATCTTTGGTTCAAAGAGAACTTCGGATTTGTTTTAAAGATTATAGAGATGTTTTTATTAACTTTACATAAATATTTCTAATAGTTAAACGATATATATATATATCATTTTTTCTCTTTTAATTATAACTTGCATCGTAATAAAATAGTTATTTTAATAATAATAATATTTATGAAAATAACTAATAAGTGATAATGTAAATACAGAAGCAAAATCTGTAAAATACACTCATCACAACGTACATCAATAAAATATATGAGTATTTTGCAACAGCAAGTCAAAATCATACAGTTAATTAAAAAGTAATTTTTATTGCAAATAGTTGCGCTAGCAAAGGATGAGAGTTGATGAATTTTTTTTCGCAAATGAATTCCTTTTTCGTCCAACAAACAACAAAAATATTTTTTTTCTAGTCAAAAACATTCAATGGACAATTATTGATCACAAAAATAGTTCTGACACTGGCTAAATTCACTTTATCAAATAAATTATTTTTTTCACCACATACCTCAACACCTCACCTCACTCCACAAACCACACCAAACTTTTTCAATGAAAAATATTTAATAAATCATTATTGATTATTATTGATTGTCGCTCATGTGCATTTCGATGCTATCTCTATCATCCTCAAACCACCAAATTACTGAAAAATTTGCGGTAACTCGGAGCTGTGAGGATGATGGCATTGCTAACGAAATGCACATAAGTGACAATTGAAAATAATGAATAATTATTTATTAAATATTTTTGATCAAAAACTTTTAGTGTGGTTTGTGGGATGGAAAAAGAATTCATTTGTGAAAGTAATTATTGATCATTTGTTATTGTTGCTTATGTACATTTCGAAGGCAATGCCATCATTTTCAAAACCCCAAGGTACACAACATTTCTGTACTTTGACGCACTAAACGGAGAAATAATTCTTCTGTGAAAGTGAATTTAGCTACAGTGTCAGAACTGTATTGTAAATGACGAAGTTATTAACGAGTCGACTATGCTTCGGCTATTACAAACATATCAAGAAAAGTGTCTTCGTGGGCAATCTGGAGATCTACTGACTGACGAGCGTAAAGAACTCCCACAAATGAACAATAATCACCAATTCAAGTAACTAGAAAGTTTCTAAATATGCGAACCATTGACCCCAGTGGCTAAAATTTCTAGTGTGAAGGAGGCTGCAAAGACATTCTAGTTCAATAAAATTATAGTTAACAAATAGAGATACTGATTAAAAAAATATATATTAAAAGTCGCAGTACTTATTTAAAACAATGATTATTAATTAAATAGTTATAAGGTAAAAAAACATCGTTATAAATATATATATATATATATATATATATATATATATACACATATACACATGAATTCAAGCAAAACTATGCACTCTTCAATACTTTAAAATCAATTGTATTAAATTAAATTTTTATTCGATTCTAGTATATAAGATCACCTATGGCAGGAAATACAATATTTCTATATCTTCACAGAATTTAATCCGTTGAGTAATACGATAAACTAATTTAAAAGAAATTGGATTTTTTTTAACGTACTGAAAATGTAAAAATTGTAAAATCTCTGCATATATTAGAGTCTTGGCGAATATTGTAAATTTTGTATACTTTTTAGGAATGAGTGCCGCTGATTTGATTATTTATTTTAGAACTTATATTATTGTGGAGATGTACACTGTAGGAAAATCCACATTGCAAAGATGTGCATGACTAAAAACAGTTTTAGGAAAATACATGAACATTTTCCAAGATTAGAGATAGACTCCTTTTGTAATTTTAGACCCAAAAACATCGATTAACAAAAACGATTTGAAAAATTGTTTGTCTGACATATTAACAAAGTAAATCATATAAAACAAATTGAGAAGAAAACTTTTATTATTATAATATATATATATATATATATATATATATATATATATATATATATATATATATATATATATATATATATATATATATATATATATGCACATACTGTACAAAATATAGAAAAATATATTTTAGTACTACACATTAAAGAGATTTAGTTGCGTCAGTTAAAACCACATCTATCTTTTTATATAGCAAAAACCCACATTGTTCATCATTTTGTCCGCAAGACAGTCTATGCTGACGAGAAATGTTTGCTGGTCAGCTCATAGGTTTCAAGTTTAATTCATTAAATTTCGTTCTTAGTTTTTTCTTCTATTTAGATATATTATGTTTTAAAAACGAATTAAACAGTTTTTTATTTCTATCTTTCTTTCTATTTTCTTGTTAATTTTGACAGGCTATATACCATATTTCGAGTCTACATTTGATTATAAATACATTAGTAGATAATGTTAAAAAAATTCAATTGAATGTAGGTATGTTAAATTGTTCCAACCATGTTCCAACTAAATATAATGTCAAGGCTATGTATAGCGGAATTGTGAGTAGAATATACACACGAATAAATGTTTTTTTTTGTTGCAAAGATACAAAATCTACAGATTTATGAATTACTATGAAAACATAACAAAAAATACACGCAGGTACATTATATTATATTATATATATATATATATATATATATATATATATATATATATATATATACTAAGGGGTCCACCCCCTACTCGCTTCATTCGTCAATCCCCGGGCTCGTTGCACTCCTCCACATGTCAGTTATAAGCATGTACATGAACCGAATGAACCAATGAACATATTGGAATATCATAGAAACCTGGTCCCAAAAAAATAAGTCGACGTCATGGATTTTTTTATTTTTTTGGATAATTTTGATTTCGTATAAATAGAGAGGAGAGATAAACATATTTAGGTACCAAAGAAACCTAGTCCCAAATAAATAAGTCGACGTCATGGATTTATATATATATATATATATATATATATATATATATATATATATATATATATATATATATATATATATACACACATGTTAGTGTATCTATATAAACATTCTGGCAGAATGACTATTTTTTGCAACGTGTTTTATAAAGTTTTTTGTGGATAATTTTGATTATATATATATATATATATATATATATATATATATATATATATATATATATATATATATATATATACTTTGCTTATTTAACTTTTATTATTTTTATTTGAAATTAATGTTAATACATAACCTACTTCACGCATTATACAAAAATTTACTAACATACTTCAGTTATATACACTCACATATTGAGATAACACTACACTTACATTTTGATAATTATATCGCGTGCTAATTTATTTTAAAGATTACACTAATAATTTATTTAATTATACATGTATATATATACACGTATGAAGCTAGAATTTTATTTTCATCGAATAACCAATATGGATTAAAGAAAGTTATATCCAATAAATGTATACCGTACATATATAAACTTTAATGATTTAAGATTTAGTGTCCAACATTGTATGGCAATATTATATTACAAGTATATTACAGTTACAGATTTGTTAAACATAATCATTTTCTTCAGTATTGTAGTGATCACTTATTTAATTTTTACGTCTTAAGGAAAAATAAAACTGATAACTTTTTCATAGTATTATAGTAATAATGACGGCGGTTTCTCTTTTCATACACTTTAAAAACCAATAAATTATATTGTAGTTACTTCTCTATTAAAAAAAATCAAAGAGATGAAAACGATGTTACGAAACTTTAATTAAAAGTAATAATAATTAATGAATAAACGAATGAAGTTGTACCATGTAGTCTTATTCTATCTAGTTTTAATTCTGAAAATATTAAGTTAATGCAAAAGAAAAAATAAGAGTACTAAATACATTTTTTTAATATTTGTTTTATTTCAAAATTTGTATGATTTTTATTTAATTATTAGTTATTTATTATTAAGATCACACAGTAATTGTTAATTTTTTCATAAACCTATGAATGAAAATTTTAATAATTGTGTTTTTAAATTTTTGTTTTGGTTCCAACACCGTTTTTTTAATAAAAAAAACATTCTTTTTGCTGAAAATATTTTTATTCATTGTTATTTTTACAACTGAAAAGTAAAATACTCCAACAAAATCATTGCCCAAATAATATTTTTTAAAGAATTTTATAGAAAAATATCGAAATATATTTTTCACAATAACACAATATATTATTTTATACAAAAAAAAATATTTATTGAAATGTAATTAATTTTACAAATTAACAAAATGAATTATTTTATTAACAAAGTGAATATTCTTAATATTTATAATTAATTCATTGTGCTCTTTAGATAAAATAAATGTACAACACTTATGTTGATGTAAGAGATATTATTTTGATTTATATTGGAATTCTCTAATTAACGTTTCCTTATAAAGTTTTATACAACTATACTAACATTACTGCAACAAAATAGCCTGTTATTCTAAACATAAATTATTTTTCACAAATTGAAGCTGTTAAATTTAATGTGAATGTTTACACCAAAAAATATCTCATTGTATACGATAGTGATTATAATAACAAAAGTCTATTTTACATTATATATATATATATATATATATATATATATATATATATATATATAATGAACAAATAAAAAATAGTTATTGCCTGAAATATAATATATTAATCTTGTTTGCGATGCGCCAAAAAAGAAGCTAAGAAAGTGTTTCGAGTATGGCAATTATTTATTAAAGATGCGAGTTATGGAAGATTTGAAATTAGAATATGGAATGAAATTCCGAAATTTGTAATTGATCAAGATAGTAACGAACCCAACGTATCACACTTTTTATAATCAATATATATATCTTCAATTAAATTAGCGTATTTTTCTTCACTTGCTTACAAGGAAATCTTTATTTTTTTTTAAATGTAATAACAACGAAAAATAATTATTTTTTATCAACTAAAATTTTTAAAATAACTTCAATTACATCATTCTTTGTTATATTTCCAATTCAAATAATTTAATTATTAATAATACTTATTTGTAAGCTCATACATAGTTATGATATTATATTTTTTCAATGAAAAATTAAAAATCAAGCTTATAAAATAGGAATAAAATGTAAAGGACGAATTAAATATAACGAGTATTTTTAAATAAAATAAAACACATTTTTAATAAAAATTTGCTATAATAGTAGATTTATAACATATTTACAATTTAATATTCTATAAAAATAATTCGTATTTTCTTTATTTATCACAGTTAGACTATTAACTATAAGTAATGTATTATATTTTTAAATAATAAAATATTTGCAAAATTTAAACTATCAAATATAATATGTACCAAAGTGAATTACCATGGACGCCAAACATTTTCTGGCGTTTTATGTACATATTGTGTATTTTTTTCACTCGAACATATTGCTTTCTCGAGTATTTGTGCTGGTATCACAAATGCTAATTCACCATTTGGAAATTTAGTAGGGACTAATGCCAATCCTAAATTAGAAATAACAACTGTTTCAGCGGGCGTAGAATGATCAGTTACTTGTTTTTTTTTCAATAAATCGTTTTTAATTGTTATATTAGGATTTCTAGATAAATTGGTAGAAAAAACCGGTGTAAGAGTAATATTGGATTTAGTGACAATATTATTCGTGTCATGATTAGTTTCGAAAGAATTTTTAATTTTTATATGTAAATGTTGAGTTGTATTTTCAGTTTTTTCGTATTTCTTAAATACAAAAGATTTTTCTATATTCTGATTGATTTGAGAATACTTATTATTTTCAAAATGTAATAACTGATTTTTATTTCTCATAATATTACTTTTTCCTGTTTCAATTTGAGAGTGAGGTATTTTGTCTGAAGTATAAAATATATTTTGTTCATTTTCTGCACACAAAGATAACTTAATAGGTTCATTTATATTTTGATAATCATTTTTTTGTTTTTTTGCTGATATTTCACTATATTCAAAGACATTACTTCTAGATAAAATAGGAACAAAGTTATTTGATTTTTTATTTATTATTTCCATTTGGCTGTGTTTTGTGTCCAAAATTTTCACTATTTTAGATTCGTTCGTAGAAACTTCATCAGTGTTTATTTTTTCTAATGCGAGTCGTTCATGTAATCTTTGTAAATAACTAACTGTCATCTCTAGTATATCTGCTTTTTCGAGTTTTGCAGGTCGTTGATTTGCATTTTTAGTATTCATCAGAGCCGATCTAGTACTGAATTCCAATAACATTTTTTTTAGTGTTTCAAGACTGTCATTTATACGTGCGCGACGTTTTTTCTCCATAAGTGGTTTTCTTATCTGAAAAAACGTATTTGTTATGTAGTTTAATAGAACTTATCATGAAACATTAATCATATAACTTATCAAATTATGATTCTTTACCATATTACTTCATTACGACTATTTACAATATTACTTATTTATCATTTTATTTTCTCACGTATCAAAGTATAGTATAAAAAAATGATAAATTGTAAATTTATTTATTTTAAATAATTACTTAACAATATATTGTCTTAGAAAATTTAATTGGGCGCTCATAACGGTTTTCGAAGCGCCCTAAAAATCCAAATAACAAAAACATAGAAAATTTAGTATGTAACTTATATTTAGTGAATGTAAAATCATTTTAATTTAGGAAAGTAGAAAAACCAAAAAAATCATATCTTCAATGGCCTTTCATTATATATATATATATATATATATATATATATATATATATATATATATATATATAAGTGAAATTTATATTTGTAAATATATTTATTCGTTTGGAAAAATATTAAATGAAATCATTTAATACCATGTGTTTATTTTCAATGCTATTATTTTTTCTAACGTATCACGTAAGCAAACAAAATAAAATACAATATTAATGAAACAAAAATATTTGACCACATTTGAAAAAAATGATTCAAAATTCGAGAAATAGATTAGTTAATTTTTTATTAATTAATATTGTGTAATTTTGTATTTTTTATTTTATTATTATTATTATTATATATATATATATATATATATATATGTATTTATAGTGATTACTAGATTTATTTATTTATGCAAAATCATTTCTCCCGGTTTTGATGTTACGACACTAACATAAAAATACACATTTACTTCTATTTATGTATTATTTAACTATGACAACAAAAATTAACACTAACTTTATAATAAAATGGTATACATATTATACTGTAAGTACATTTATAGGACACGCCACATTTTGCTATAAAGTAATAAACAAAGCATGGAAATACAAGCTCTTCAATACAACTTATCTATTGTAAATTATTACTCATGCAAACATATATAAAATGTAGTTTTATTGTAAGAGATTCCAATTTATAATAGAACATACTAAATAGTTTCGTAATTAAATTGATTATCTAAATAATTGTATCACTAATAGAAATAAAAATACATATTTAAAATAATAAAATAACGTTCAGAATTTAATAAAATTCGCAAATTTTCACAAAACACTTGTGACAAATTCACGGAACACGTGAATGCTATGAAACACAGGTTGATAATTACTGATTTAGTGAAATCATTATTTATAGTTTGTTTGTTAATATGTTAAAATATATTTTTAAAAAAATATCCAGAAAACTGGAAAAATATTAATCGCATAAATTCGATAGTGCAGTGCGTAACTAAAGGACAAAAGTTATAAAATTAAACTAACAAAAAATTGAGTAAAATTTTATAATCTTCATGAACACTTCATCGACTTCAACAAAAATAAAACAAGAACTAGAACATACGTTTGAAAATTTTACAAACAAATTTTTATGTCAGTGTTAACACATCCGGAATCGGAGTTACTTTTGCGCTTGTCATAACATCAATTTTAAGAACAATGGTTCATATTTGGCTGATTTTCACTTATATTCATATCATTAAAACTATTTCACAGTGTGAACACAATATGAAATTTATGAAGTTAATGAAATAAGAACTATTTAATATATATATATATATATATATATATATATATATATATATGTATATATGTATATGTATATATATATATATGTATAGATATATATATATATATATATATATATATATATATATATATATATGAAATCAAGATTTGTTAATATTAATACCAAATCGAATTATGTTAAAAAAAAAAAACAGAATTAATATTTATTTCACTATTTAGTTTATATATTCGACATAATTAAAAAAAATAAGTTAATGTACATAACAATATCATGATTATGTCGAATATATAAACTAAATACGGAATTAAATATTAATTCTTTTCTTCAACATAATTGGTTTAGGTATTAATATTGACAAATTTTGATTTCATATTATTATATTTAAATATTGCACTTCGAAATAATCACAAATCCATTGGATTGTTTGTTTAATAAAACAGTAACATAATAATCAGTTACTTAAAAAAATTGATATTTGTGTAATGTTCTTGATTTACATCAGTTTTCTAATTTAAGTAAGAATGATTATTTACTTATATGATATAAAGTATGTTTTAAAAAATCTGTTCAACTTTACAATGTTATTAAAAAAAATAAATGTCAATTGTTTATTTAACAAATAATGATATATATATATATATATATATATATATATATCGTTCAAACTTTTTAGTTCTATAAACAAAATTACTCATTAAAAACAAATAAAATGTATATAAAAATAGTCATTAATCGATTTTATTAAAATGGATCAATTTTAAAATACAAACATCTTATGTACCTTTCTACTTTCTGAAAGCTTGTAAGTTGTTTTCATAATTGGAGTAGATAGGTCACTTTTCATTTAAGTTGAAAATATATTTGAACAAAAACAGAAAAGAAAACCCTCTCCTAAGCTGAGTAATTGAAATGAATATGAATAATTAAGGATCCACTTCAATTTAATATCTTCCTATGAAACACACGAACTGTGAATTTTCGAAATTACTCTTTAGTAACTCACTCAAATGTCTTGCGTTTAAAATGACAGTTTACGCTACACTGAAAGTGATTTCAACGATAGGTGAGTACTAATCTATAAAACGTTTCCTTCCCCACTATAACAATGTTTTTTTTTTAAGTAGCAAGGGTGCACACTGGATTCCGACCAGCTACCCATACATAAAGACTGTCTGTAGCTACCTGTCATTAAATAACAGTGATGTCATTGAACATATTGAATTTGTTTATTAATAATATTGAAACAAAATTACTTATTTTCATACATTTTTATTTTTTTTTAATTTTCGTGTAGATAATTGTATTATGTATAATCAGTGTATTATAACAATGACTTTTCATTGGGAAGACAAGGAAACGATTTAAAATATCTAAATATCTACAATTAATAAATAAATTATATTATTATATATATTAGTAATGAAGAATTTATGATTTTCTGAGTTCTGCTTTTAGTATATATATATATATATATATATATATATATATATATATATATATATATGTGTGTGTGTGTGTGTGTGTGTTGCTTGAATTTGGCACTTTTATTCGAAAATTTAACGTAGGTGACATTGCAAGGTAGAGAATAAAATTTTAAATCGTTAAAAAAATAAAATAAATAAATTTTAATTTTGTCCCTTGGAACCTCTTACATACTCAAAGACTTTTCTTCTGTGTGCACTGTTCATACCCATATATCGGATCTATGCCTAATGTATATTTTTATACAATATTTATTTTTTCAAGTTTTTAACATTTATTCAGTCAACTTCATTACAAGTTTCCATAAAAATAATTTCAAATAAAACATTCACGTCCTGTGCTTGTACTTGAAGTATTTCAACGGATACAACAACTATATAGATATTTGTTTCAATTTATACATTTTAATAAATTATAGTATATAAGTATATAAATAATATATTACATATTGTTTTTATAAAATAAAATAGCATGTGAAACAATTTATTGCAGTAAGATACTCTGTATTAAAAAAGAAACTAATATATTATCTCAAAGTATAGCACTATGTATCTTTAAAAGTTAACAACAAATTAACTCCCAGAGCACCACTTCTGGTTACTCCGAATCACAGCCAGTTAATAAAATTATTTGTGTGTGTAATATTAGTTTTTAAATATATAATTAAATTTTCAACCGTTCAATTTTAATTTTATTTTAAGGGAAAATTTAAAAAAGTAAAATAATACTTCTACTTTTTTTTAATAAGACTATAATAAGCATTGATATTGGCTTTAATATGCATTAAGTTATATATATATATATATATATATATATATATATATGTGTGTGTGTGTGTGTGTGATATTCGTGGTTTTAATTTTTGTTTATTATTGGTATTTATTTATTGTTAGTATAAAATATTTTTTAAAAATAAGTATGTTACATAGATAACAAATGAG
This sequence comes from Acanthacorydalis orientalis, assembly GCA_034766995.1. Classification (NCBI taxonomy): domain Eukaryota; kingdom Metazoa; phylum Arthropoda; class Insecta; order Megaloptera; family Corydalidae; genus Acanthacorydalis; species Acanthacorydalis orientalis. The sequence goes on along the minus strand of CM068314.1, from coordinate 25,044,817 downwards.
TTAATTTGTGAATTGTAAAAAGCACCATACTATAATATAGTTTCAAAAAAATAAAAATAATCTATAATATATTGATATCCAATTAAAAATGTTTAATTTTAACACAATTTTATAATGATTGTGTAACTTAAAAAAATGATTTCAAGTCGTACTGTAAATTAAGCATCAATCCGAACAAAATCACTTTAAATAAAGAAAACTACTTCGTTAAAATATTTCGCATAACATAATTATGCAAAATTATATTATGAAATTATTTTATTAACTGAAAAAACTCCCTTTTGAAAAATGAAAAACGAGAGTACTTTGTCCTATCATCCAGATAGCAGTCATTAAAAGTATATAAATATAAACTAAGGACATTTAACTCTTTAATATTTTAATTAGTAAAGTGACACGATGGATAACTAATTTATTTTCAACAATGAAGTTTCATCTCTTATGCTTCCGTTGTTTGTGCGATCGAGCGCGATCATTATAATTACAAATCAACGATAAACACTTCACTTGCGGTTAATCTCAAACGTAGTAAAATCAACAACGCAACAAAAAATACCCTATTATAGATTTTTATGTGGCCACTTTTTTACCTAATACGTTCGAACACGTTCAATTGATGGCGCGCGTTGAGGTCGGTTGGGCACACTCTATTTCAGTAGTTCACAATAAGTGGAATTTATAATTTTCATCGTTCTTAATACATTGGCTTCGGGGCGTGTGGAGCAGCGCTTAATATGAGTACGGGACGATTGTCTTTTCTTTCAATCGTTAAAGTGTCTTAAAACCTCTCCTCTAGAAATGCCCCTTCTTTCATTTTTAAACGATTTTTACAAAAAAATTAGAAATAAATTTTTACTAACCAAACATGGGAAAGCACTTACCAGCGAGAAACACATACAAACGTTGCAGAGGCCAAGAAAATACAAAACGATTTCGTCCTGTCGATACAGGTTCATTTTATCAAATGTAATGGGATACCCGATTCTGTTAGAGACAGAATTTTCTGCCATTTCTGATTTTACTCTGAAGCAAAGCCCAAGCGCCGAATTTATACCTTATCGCTCTAACGTGTACACAGTTTCAGTGTCGACAACCACGAAACAAAACAAAAAGTTGAAAACGTATACAATTGTTTTAATTCGTAAAACATCTGTTATGGCAATCCTGAAGAGAAATTGAACCTTTTATAGCGTTTTATAAATTTATTTTGAGACAGATATGTGAAAATCCCAATGACGTATACGTACGTCATCCGACGCCAGTGTATTAACATAACTTTTGTAAGTGGATATTTAATTCAAATTTTTTTTATTATCACATAAAATATTCATTGGATATTTTACTGATACATTTACGAAAGAAGTATTTATACTACTTAAAAGTTAAAATATTGAAAAATAAAATTTTTTTTATTAAAATATCTATCAGATTTATATTACTTTTAGCTATTCACACACACATATATACATATACCCATATATATATATATATATATATATATATATATATGTATTCACTTTCAATAATTTAATTTTTATGACACATGACGTACTTCTAATATTATTAGTAAAAAGGGATAGTAGAAATAATACGCTAGGTGCTAAACGTCATTTATATTCTTAAATTGAAAAAGGCATGTTATAGAAATTTTCAAACATATATATTGTAGATACACATTGAATTACATGTGTATATATATATATATATATATATATAATATATATATATATAATATATATATATATATATATATATATATATATATATATAGTGTAAAATGAATTCGGTGCCTTTAAATTGAATCAGTCTCAACTCTGTTTTAAATTAAAATTTAAAACAGAGTTATGTTTTGAATTTATTATTTTTTCGTCGTTTTAGGATTTTGAAGTGCTAACCTTAACATTTAAAATCACTATATATATATATATATATATATATATATATATATATATATAATCTAAAAAATTCGCATAATCTAACAAAACAGTAGTGAACACGTTAGCGTCTGAAAATCAGCATATTAGGCATTGCATTCTTTTCACATTCCAGTTGAAAAAAATGCTACTGTAGCCGCAGGAATGGTTTGTTTAGCTTTGGGAGACGTAGGTGTGGCTGATAAAACATGTAAAAAATGCTAAAACAGTGAAAGAGGTTTGAAAATGCATTACGACTTCATCAACTCAAAGGCGCCATCTTTTTTTCGGCAAAAGATTTCTCAGTTAACCGACAGATGAAGTACGATTATACAAAAAAGAGGATATTTTGAGAATTGGAATGCATTCCATTTTTTCCGTAAACATTCACTTTCTATAAAAGAGGCACCGAATTAATTTGTACGCCTAATATATGGCTAAATAAATAAATACATTCATTGTCTGTTTATAAAAAGTAGATCAAACATTCAAAATAATAATATAATTGTTGTTAAAGAGCTTCATATTGCTCTAATGCATTGCAACATTATTTTTGTAACGAAGCATTGACTTATTTGTACATATGTAATAGGACAAATGAGGAAACATTTCTCACAAAAACCTACTCATCACAAAAAATGAATTTGATATTTTAAAGTAGTATGTGATTAGTTCTTTTATATTTGTATCTTTCATACTAATATATCGATATGTTCATGTGAGTAATGTGAAAGAAAAAAAAATAAGAATATAAAAAATTAAATTTCAAATAAATTAAAGAATACACGTATTTAAAATGTATAAAAACCATAATTAACATGTCTAAATGTTTCCAAAAATAAAAACACTATTTAATTTAGTGTTAGTTCTGAAACATACTATTTATATTGAAAATTGTTTAAATAAAATCAAAATAAAAGAAACAAAGTGTTTCATTCCATTCAAAAAGTTTACATTCATGATAAATATTCTCAACAGTAGCAGATATAATGATTTTTTGAAACACATTGAAAAATGCTGGAAAACCTCTGAACTACATTAATTTCAATACGAGCATTAATCTATACATGTTTTTAAAATTGACTACCCATTCAATTTTTCTAGAGAAGTTTTTAATAACATCTTAACATTTCGTAACTATAAACCCCAAATACCTATCTATTACCTTAGTATTTTAAATATCTAATTTAATGTTCTGTGTAATTGAAAGAAATATAACAAAATAGTATTTGAACTCTGAAAAACGGATGGGAAAAAATTAAAATTGGTTTTCTTCAATTTATTAATAGAACTAACTCCTTTTATTCTTAGTGAATTAGATAATTAAATTGCTTATAATTTATTCAAAATATTTTTTAAAGAATATTATCTAAACATGTATACATTTAAGTAAATTCAAAACATTCATTTATTGTAATTATAATTTAAAAAGTTATAATTATTGGACGATTTTTCCATTATATATATATGTTGCAGATACAATAATTTAAAAAAATCTGTAGAATAACTTGTCTATAATTTGAACATGGAAATTATTACAAAATAAAATAATTTAGTTCTAATAGCTAATTAAAGAAATTGAGTTTTAACTTTCACAAATGAATTAATTTTTCGGTATCTTGGCGCTCTGAGGATGATGGCATAGCTATCTGAATGCACGTAAACGACAATCGAAAGTAATCAATAATAACTTATTGTATATTTTTAATAGAAAACTTTTGACGTGGTTTGTAGAATGAAAAATTATTCATTTGTAAAAGTGAAGTCAGCCATAATATCAGAACTGTTTTGTGTTCGAGTTTTAAATTCGTTTCTCATCAATTTTATTGAAATGAAAATAATATTTTAACATATTTCGTTTAATAGCAATTTAAATTATATATAATTTATATGTTTTTATAAGTACATAAACAAATTCTATCTTAAAGAAATCTGCAAGTTTCAAATCATGAATGAATTCATATTAACTAATTTTATTATAAACAATGACAAAGAAACAATTTAAACTTAAGTAAGAATTTATATTTATTTTAAAACATTCGCTCTATTTAGAAATTTAAAATCATGAATGAATATTGTTATTTATTTATTTGGGGTGTTATACAAAATGAAGCATGATGTTACGGTTCACGATTCCGGCTAGGTGCTTGAGATCTGAAAAAACTCTGTCCGCGTGCGTCGTTACATGCTTCATTGCACATAAAAAACCTTCTGAGACTACTTATTAAAAAAATGTATATATATATATATATATATATATATATATATATATATATATATATATTATATCTGTGTGTGTGTTTATATATAAATATAATGATAATTTTATGCTTTTAAGAATGAACCAATATATAGTATTTAATAATTTAGTGAGTGTGAATCAATTTATTAAAAAATGTTTATCTCTTTAAAATTATTTAAGTATGAAATGTTTGTTGTATAATAACATAAAAATTGCAAAATTTCAATGTTTCATAAAAAAATATTTTCTAATTAACTTAGAATAAGGACAATGAATATATTTTAAATAATTAGTTAAATTTTTTTCTGTATACAAATGCATTATTATTTTATAAATTTTACCATTCATTAAAAAGTGTTAATTTGTACATTCTTATTTTAATTATGGTGTACATACTTTTGATTAAATATCTTTCTATATATAAAAAAATAATTCCATCGTAAAATTTCCATAAAACATTTTTTTTTATTTTTCGTGTAGGCCACATCCCCTCAACGCCGCTCCCCTTCGCTACACTCAACAAGTAGCACGTTAACCATTTCCATTCCCGATCGTCAATGATTTTTTGATGGATATCGCATGATCTCTGTTCTGATTGGTTGATCAGTTACATGTATATAGTTCTCTCACGATGCACAGCGAAAGAGGTGTATACGATTTCAATGTAAAACTGATAACATTAATTCAAAATATTGTATTCACTGAAGCTTTAGAGTAAAAAAATTGTTACACATTTTAACATTATATTTTATTGTTAATTTTTATAAACTATTTCCAATAAAAATGTTACGACTAACATTTTACGCAGAATATTTGTGCGTATAATTTCTGTTATTTGTTAGGGGAGAGTGAGAGTGACCCCTTGGGGTGAAGCACCCCAAGAGGTCATCGAGCTTAGTAAATAGGAGGCAGAGCCCCCTAGTTTTACAAATAAAAAATATTAAATTATTTAACTTAGATTGGCTTATTAAGTTGATTGGCTAAAAATCGGACTGTAGTATATAAAATATTCACATTCCGTTAATAGTTACATAAAATACTATAAGTGTACTATCATAGTTAAACAGTAAAATGCAAAAAAAAAATATTATTTAACATTGTGAATTTTGTGCATAATTCGTTTTATTATTAGGAAGATAATTAAATTATACTAATGAGTATATTATGATCATTATTCATCATGTGTTTGTTTTTAAATATGAATTTAAACTTTTCTATAAATATTTTTTTAATATTAAATGTAATATTAATTTGATCCTAGTATTATGTCAATTGTGTTTCGAAATAGTAAATATTCGGAAAAGCTAGTGTAGTATATATATATTACCTTTTGGCATTGAAATATTTTATGACATATATATATATATATATATATATATATATATATATATATATATATATATATATATATATATATTAGTTAAATATAAAACCTCAAGATGCACTTCATTTTCAATAACGCTTTAATAATTAACAGACAACTCAATTCCTTTTGAATATATTCTTATCTATTGTAAAAATATGCACAATAGTCAAAAAACAGGAAATGAAGTCAGTTAAAAATAGAAGTAAACTTCATTTTCTATTTTAGTTGAAGATCGTACCATTTAAACTTGAATGAAATTTAACATTACTGAAATTTTGAAAAAAGTAGAATAACACACATTCAATAAATAGTCAATATAGAATACACTTTTCGTTCATAAATACTGAATAGGCATTGTTGGAATTGGGACGTCACACAGGTTCTATGTTTCGTACTTTATGTTCGAATTCAACCGTTTCGAATTACTTATACTTGAGTCGTTCGGATCCACCCACAGGAAATAAACTATTATTCGATGTCTAAAAGTAATTCTTCTCACTTTCAATGTTATATTAAAGTGAATTTAAACTGTAAATAAAATCAACGAATAAATTCTATATTCGTACATAATTTCACAAGTATTATTTGTTTCAATTTAATGAAATAGTATTTTTTAAAAATGTTTTTTATCCTCAATTATTATTTATTTATTTTTTTAAAAAAACTCATTATTGATGCATTTAACATGTTGTTTATAACATTTTTTAATAAAATGGATATCTTATGAAACTAACAATTAACGGTTTATGAAACTGTTTTTAAAAAAGTCTGGTTTTGTGATTATTTCTAATGTAAATAGAGGACTTATCGAAATAAACAATGTTTCTTTCAGTTTTAATTATTTTTTTGTCATTTTAAATTTAATTGTGAGAAACATTTTCATTTATGTTAAATATTGATTGCTGTATTATTAACAACTTTTTATTGTTTTTTTTTTAAGTTCATATACTACATATCAAATGATATTAAATATTATAATAGTAAAATTATATTATAACATTATATTATAGTAAAATTTAATAAATATTCTCCATACACACACACAATATATATATACATATATATATATATATATATATATATATATATATATATATATATATATATGTATGAATGTGTGTTCTCGCATAAAAATATGTATCTGGATGTATAAATTCAATAATTTTTTAATAAAAAAATATTTGTAAAAAGAAATCGCAAAGAATGTGGAATATAACTGTCTTAAAATGTTAAGATTACAATCAATATTTTTCGGTCTTTTTCATTGTTCAAAAACTTGTTTAATCAAGATTGTAATTACAATACAAGTCCGTAACGAATGTTAATATTGAAACACTATAACCATAGATTTTTATTGGTAGTCCAAAAACTAACAAAGAAGTCAACATCCAATGAAGTGTGAAGCGTGTTTATGTTTTTATAAATTATTTTTACGTGCGTATGTATGAATGTATTATGCACACACATATGTTTACATATATATATATATATATATATATATATATATTGAGAGGGGAAGGGAAGTATTAGGTACTAAAATTATATTACATGCAAAAGATTCTGATGATATATAGGGAAAAATTGCTTAATAATTAAATGAAAATGAAAAAGGCAAAATTTTAATCGAATCTTAGCCACGTCATGCTTTTTTAATATAACGATTTTCTGTTTTATTCACGCGTTCGGGCGCTAATGACCTTAGCTGTAGAAGCGCCCTGAAACCCCAATAACCAACCTGTTTCATTCGCATTGATTTATTCTTTTACAAAAACATGGAAGATTATTTTTTTAATAGAAATGGCCTTGAAGTCTCCAGCTCGTTCATCTTCTCAACGATATAACAGCAAATTCTCAAGAAATCTTTCAACATAAGTTTTGCAACGTACTTGACATTTTGAAAGCCCTACTTGACATTTTTCTACATGCGCAAAGTACTCCAAAATATGTGCAAGTACTACTCGTAGAAACGATACGAAAACAATGGTACTATGTACAAAGGAATTGACCAGATAAAGTCAAATACGGATAATTTTTAACCCCTTTTATTTTAGATTGAATGTAATACAATAATGTAATATTTTTATTTAATCTTTAATGTGAATTATAAAAAAAGCTAGCAGAAGATTTTTTAAAAGACTCAATTGAAGAACACAAAGCACAGTTTTCATAACCCAATTAGACAATGGGTCTACATTATGTCTGGGTGTCTACATTGAAGCGCAGGTTACGAGGTACATTTTTTTGAAGAAAATGCAACAGTTATAAAATAGAAAGAACCTTTATAATAGTTTTTTTAACATTTGAATAACATGATTATGAATCACGTCAAAGGTATTTTCTCCAGGTTGGTGCATTTGCTTATATGGAAAAAGTGCCAATAGATTTTTCGGAAGAAAATTTCATTAATCTAATAACTATCATATGTACAAACATTCCTTAGCCATTCAAATCCTCACATCTAACACTGCTACATTTTACAATTATACCGAAAAATAATTCCAGCGATTGCAATATTAAATCATTTTAGGTGTCAGTATAATCATTTTTTGAAACATTTTAATAAATAAATGTACTGTAAATATTTTTATTTGTAGTATGTAATTTATATCTGTACATCTTAGTACAATTATAACAATATATTCAAGTATATTAAATTAGTACATAAAAGTTTGATGGGAAAAAATAACGGACAATTCTTATAATTAAAAAAAAAATACATTTAGAAACGTATTTTGTATAGACATGTAAAATACCTGCCATTGAATACATAATGGGCGGTTACTTAAAGATATCTTGAAATATTCTTCAAGAAGGTTTTACTCTATATACAATTCTGAACAGGTAATCTTAGAAAGCGTGCGTCTTCTTTAAGCGTGTATTCGCATTTCTTCATTCAAGGTTGTTTGTAACGGTTTTTAACTGAAATTAATACATACATATATATATATATATATATATATATATATATATATATATATATATACGTTTGTGTATATAATGTATATATACATTATGTAGGTAATATGAAGTGAAATCAGTTTAAATATATTTTTATCATAACAAAAAAACAACATAATTTTAAATGCCTAGATTTATTGTTTATGAAAGAAACAGAAGTGAATGTAACGTTAAAAATAAAATCAATGATACAAATATCTGTATAACTAAATAAACCTAAAAAAATAAACATTCCATTTTATAAAGTTAATTTTAGATTAGAAGATTTTTTTAGATATAAAATGACATTTGCATTTTTTTTATTAAACTTCAAATATAAATTGTATTCTAGAAAACATATCTTAAATAAATGAACATTTTAGATCTACGTAGGCATACAAATAATTATACAATAATTACTGATGAACAGTAAAACATCACTAATCAAAATTTTTCTGTCATGTTAAACATAAGTACATTCATTAAAAATTTTAATTCGTAATATTAATTTCTCAAAAACATCTTTCATAATTTATTTACAACCAATATTCCGTAAATTTAATAATGTATGTTTGTTGGACATGGTTATTTATTCTTTCGTGGGTTATGTGGTTTTGTCTCCTTTTAAATGATGCATTTTGTACTGACCAGCAAATTTTGTCGGATAATAATGGTATATTTTTCTAGTTTATTTCTGTTTATCATATACATATTTATACATAATTATTTAGAAACATTCATGTTAAATACACGCAAGCACACACACACACACACACACACATATACATATATATATATATATATATATATATATATATCCATAGATAGATATATATATAAATTATATTATTATCCTTTTTTAATGAATTTAATCTAATGGATTATTTTCAATAAAAATTAAACGTATGTATTATAAAATAATTACATTTTTATGTAAAATATTTTTACAGAAAATTTGCAATCACACATAAATGAAAAAAGTATGGAAAATGTGTGTAATCGCTTCAATTCCGACATGCAAAATTCTACAATACGAATAATAACTTGGACTATGCGATTTTGGAACACAATAATTTTTATATTGGCAGTTGTATGTTGTATCTTTATATATCAATTGACTATATGTGTCGTCAATTATATATGGAACACTTGGTATGTACACTTTTTATATAGTACATATATAATATGTATACATAAACATACATATATATATATATATATATATATATATATATATATATATATATATACATGTGTGTGTGTGTGAATAAGCATAGGAAAGATATAAAATATATTTATTGGAATGTCTTGATAATTTTATTAATACTGGTTTCTTAATTTAGTTCAAACAATAATTTGAAGCTCATTAATTATTCAACAAATACATCTATTAGTAATTCGTTTTGGAATTTCAAATTTCCATTAGTAGATATAAATCTTAAGAAAAAATCTGATTCAATTAAAAATTTTAACTATCACGATGTCAGTGTTATGACAGAATGTATACCAAATACAAATACGAAAGAAATTGATAAATATAGCACGCAATTAGAAAAGGCTACAGAAACTTGTAAAATTTTACAAAAACAAATACATGCAATTGAAGAAAACGCATTCAATGAACGTTTAGTATTAACATGCAAGTTGGATAAAGTTTCATCTCAAAAACGCGAACTTAATAAACAATTAACAGCGGCTCAAAAACAAACAATAGAAGCTCGATATCAGATCGCAGAAGTTGTCAGTGAAAGAAATATGTTAATGAAAAAATTAGAAGTAAGATCTGTGTCATCAACTAACCATACATGGAAAAAACAAGTAAATATTTTACAATCAGAAAATCGAAATTTAAAATGCGAAATTCAACAACTACATCTTGTTAAAGATGCATATGAAAAACGTGTCGAGGCAGTTGAGTCAGAGATATTTAAATTAAAAGTTAATAATTATACAAATGGACTTATTTCAAACGAACCTCTTTTAATGCAAGAACAGCCAGAAAAACTCGATCCAGTAAATAAGTCTTCAATAAGCTTGTCGAATGATAATAAAGAAATAAACGTATTGCATAAAAAATCATTAAAACGTTCTAAGTTGCCCATTAGTAAAAAAAGTCAAAGAAAAATCATAATAAAAACAGAAGAAAAGAATGATAATAAAAGCTCAGGCGATCATACAGAAGTTGTTGGTGGCGAAAATCTATCTTCTATAACAATTGGCAGTGAAAATGATTCACAAGAATGTTCAAATCATAATATATTACCTTCTGATAAACGAAATTCTATTATACAGTCCGAAAAAAACTCAAATAAAAATGCGGGAGATTTTTGTCAGAATATTGACGAATATCATTCATTTAGTTCATCTTCATTAACAAGTGATGAATCTTGCAGCCAATTAATAATAACTAAACAACCACATTATAATAAAAAAAATATGTTAGACAAAAAAGACACGATATTAAAATACCAATCACAGAAGAATGAAAGTCCGACTAACAATCTTGCAAAGAATAATTTAAAATCTACACACAATGCATATTCAACAACCGAACAAGTAAATATATTGAAGACATATTTTGAAAACCATCAAGATATATCCTTAACACCAATGCCTGAATTAGTAGAAAATATATTAGAAGAATATGATCAGTAAGTGAATCATCTTTTTAATAATATAAATGGAATTTGTAATACATATCATGAGAAATGATTATACTGTAATTTACAAAGTTATTACAACTAATTTGTAAAAAAATTAATATATATATATATATATATATATATATATATATATATATATATATAAATATATATAAATAAATATATATATATATATATATATATATATATATATATATACACATATTATGTTCATGAAGAAAGAGAAATACACATTTGTGTATTTAAGTATAATTTTTATAATAATAAAAACCCACGTTTCTCGTCACTTTGTCCACAGGACAAAGAGACGAGAAACGTGACGATTATCTATGGTGACAAGAAAGATTTGCTTTGTCAGCTCGTAGGTTTCAAGTTTAATTCATTAAGATTCTTTCTTAAGTATTTTTTATGTTTAAATAGATTATGTTGTAAAGACAAATAAACGGTTTGTTCTTTCTATTTTCTCGTCAATTTTGATGGACTATATACTAATTTCTTAATAAAATACTACAATTCTAATATAATATTTAACAAAATAAAACAAGGTGTAATTAAATGGAAAGAATGTAAAGATTAAATATGTTTTAGCTCTGAATCGGAAACCTCTTACTTAAATAATACAAATTATTTTTCTTCGAAACAAATAATAGACGACCCAACATCTTTTCATAACAATGATTCATCTGCATCTACATTACAAGAATGTATTGTCACTAAATCTTCAGCTTTTCGAGATTTTATGAAAAGTTTCGATCCAGTCTGTCAACGTAAAAATGATTGAAAATAAATTTATCATAAAATGATTCAAGGAAAGTAAAACGTTTATTTTTACAGTGCACATTTACCTTTTTAATAATTATATTTTTTGAATCATTTCAATAATTATAATTTGATTTTATTTTCAAAAATTAATTATATCAATACATTTATTTTACATATTAAAAATTGTATAAAATCATATTTAAAATAAATAAAATAAAATTATTAATTTATGGTTTATATATATATATATATATATATATATATATATATATATATGTAATAATAATAATAATCTTAAGCGTGTGTCCATTAATACTATATAATTCAATAACATTACTTCTCATTTGTACCAACGGCTTTGTTTTATATTATAATTTGGATTATCTTTATTTTACAATTATTCACTTTATGACCTTAAAAGTTAATGTGATTCTTAAATGATGCTTAAAAAAATTAAGTTTAAAACGATCTTTTAATTTTCATTTACTATTTTTTTTTAAAAAAAATGTGTAATTCACTCTATGGTGTTCATTAAATTCTAATGAGATAACTAATTAAATTTGAATGAAATATTGATAGTAATGTAAGTGATGAATTTAATTTGATTTTAAATTAACAAAAATTAGAACTTTTTTTGTACATAAAAGAATATACCATGATTTTTAAACGTAATTAACTGATTTGAATTATATACTATTATTAGAATCATTTTCATATTGCCATATAAAAATGTTATATTTTATTTAAAAATATACATTCATTGTAAAAATATCTTATAATTTTTATCTTCTCTACTCACATACAATTCTGAAAACTTGTCAAAAGATACATTGTGGTAAAATCAGCTACCCATGTGATTCATCTCAATGCCATATTTGTATTTTTTGCAGATAAGACCAGCTGCAATAAGATATTATGCAAACAATAATTGTTTTCGTTATATTAATGTATTTGATTCTTGCTTGTTTCTCTATATGTCAGCATTTGAAGTTCTTTTTCTAAACAGTTTTTTAATAAATAATAAAATTGGCTAAGAAAGCATCAATAGATAGAAATAATTTCATTTAAAATATGAGCAACTCATTATTATTTGTTGTTTTCTCGTTAACACATTTGTTATGTTGCATGTCATTAAAATTAAAATAAATTATTAAACGAACTTTTTATAATTAATAACAATAATAAGAAACAATGAATCAAATAATTATAAGTCGTATTTGTGTATTTATTAAATTATATTGGAACATTATCATGAAAGTACTATTTTGACTACCCAAACTAGTCTGTTGAAATTGTATGATTTTGTAAAATCTGAGTTCATTCAAAACCCAATCATTCTTAACTTACCTTTTACTATAAACCGTTCATACAATTTAGTTACATTTTAAATATCAAGAATAGTTCCTTCAAGCCATACATGAAGCTTCTATTATTAGTTGTGATGTCTCTTAATAAAAAAAGAAATGTAACTATCACTTCTCGATAATTACATATATCGTTCTCTTTTCAAAGTGTGATATTAAGTAATGAAGTAATTTCATGAACGAATGTATTTTTTACTTGTTATTTCAGAAAAAGATAGTTTAATGGACAAGACTTTAAATTGATATATCTATCGCAGAAATACTACAACACAATCAAACGTATTCTTGACCAAACAACAGTCCACAGTTGGCTAAAGGTAAAAGTAAATGACTGAACATATTACAATTTAGTATCCATTAGTAAACTTTGAGTAGTCGATTTATTGACATATGGCACCAGCAAGCTGTGACATTAACGTAATTATAATAAAATTGATATATATATATATATATATATATATATATATACGTTTTTTTCTGATAAATAACACCATTTATTTAAAAAAATATTTCTTTGTTATATTTTTTTTACAAAAAACGCATTTATATATATATATATATATATATATCAAATGAAAAGTATAATTATTATATACAAAAGTAATATAAAAAGTATATTAATTAAAAAAACATATAAAAGAGCTATACATACAATAATTTTATTGTATTATATTTATTACCAATTATTTAATTATTTAGTACACTGATAATGCGGCAGAGTGCGAAATGGCAGAGCCCAGAAGTGACAAAACCGAAGATTAAATAATTTTTATTTTAGTAAATAATACAAGATAATTATATAATATGGAACATAATAAAAATTTCGCGGATCAAAGTGTGTATATAATAAAAAGAAAGCAAACAAACATAACATATTAAAAATAAATTTTAAAATGTTATACAGTACAAGAAACAAATTAAAATCATTGTTCTTAATCAGCTACTGCCTCAGCAAGGTGTTGGGCCAGGGTCGGCGCTGCCGCTGGTGGAGGCTGGGTATTGTCCGGCGGATGATATTGCCGGACCCCGGACACGTGTTCGATGTAGACATCTCGCGACCAGCGGATCGTGTCGGCCACCATCAGCTTAGCCATCGTGGACAGGTATCGGGGTGCGATGCCCAGGGACGCCGCGACCTTGTCGTTCGATGACAGCCAACCGCCGAGCGAACCGACGACGAATGCATCCACGGACACCGTGAAACCCTGGAGGGTGAGCTGGGCAGCAAGACCGCTATACTTGGTTATTTTCTGCTGCCGAGCCCCCTCCAGGGCGTCACGGCATCCCTCGAATGGAATGCACACGTCGACGATCGTTATCCTCCTCGTCGACTCATCGATCCTCACGATGTCAGGACGGAGGCGACTGTCGACTCCCGGAACCTCCTTGTTGACCCTGATGGTAATGGGTCCGCCCACTTTGGCAGCACGCGACAGACGGTTCTGTACGTTGTTATGTCGGTGCTGCCACGCTGCCGAATGGACCGTATAGTGATTAAGGACGTGCGGCAACGTCTCAACGGCGAAATGGCAGAGCCCAGAAGTGACAAAACCGAAGATAGTACACATGTGGAAGACCTGAATCAAGACATTGATTACCGTTTTCTTCGATTCGAATGAATCTTCCACAAGGAATTCTTACTGGAAGGTCAAACAGTGAACGCTGATTATTAATTGGGCATTTGAATCATTTGTGGAACAGGGCTCTTCGAGTGCGGCCTGAATATCGAAAGCAATGGTCTTGGTCGTTTCTGTACAATAATGCACCTGCACACAAATCTAAGATTGTACGCAATATCTTGGCCATAAAAGGCATCACTGTGTTCGAACACCCCCCGTATTCACCTGATTTGGCTCCATATGACTTCTGGCTGTTCCCAAAACTCAAGTTGTCGATAAAAGAAAAGCGTTCGGCATCATACAGAACATCTAGATGATGTCTTGTATTTTTTTCGGTACCAATTGCACCAGACCTTGGACAGAATATATATATATATATATATATATATATATATATATATATATATATATATATATATATATATATGTTTATTTCAATATTTTCATTTTTGCGGCATATTTTTAAGTTTATTTGTATATATGTATAATGTTTTAGAAAAACTTTTATAATACATAAAAGACACCGACATACTACATCTTTACGTGAGACGTATGTTAGAAAACACAATTGATGCATTCTTGCAAACAATAAGCTTAACAACAAAAAGTGCGAAATATATCTTAACTATTTATGTTTGTCCATTTAACTGAGCATATTTTCTATTTTAATCTGCGAAATATTGTACTTAATATTTTTCAGAGAAGATTATTTGTCTAGAAATTTGAATACTTGTATTATGTTATAATTTAAAAACATCATACACGTAAAAAATACAAACATGTATTTGTACAAAAAAATATTTTATTTAATGTAGCGGTAATAGTATATTACACTTATTTAATATTGCATTCATAATTATATTTTACAGAATATATGCTTATAACAGATATGAACTGAAGCCTGTCGTATACTAAAAATATGGGTATAAAAATCTACTTACAGAATTAACATTTAATTTTATATTTTACTCTATATTATACTTTATATTTTCTTATTGATTAACACTATTTATACATATTTTACAATATTTTTTGTATAGTATATGAATCCATACTCAGATGTATATATATATATATATATATATATATATATATATATATATATATATAATGTCTATTTTTTAGGTAACAGTCTATTTCTAACTTCATTAATTCTTTTACAATCCACTATTATTGTTCTTCACTGAAATCACCAACACACATTTATCTTTAAAGCTCTTAATTTTACTTTGTCATTTCCATGCTCCCAATCTAATCACAGCCACATGGTGTATTGTTTTGTTCAAAATATTTAAATATTTTAATCCATCTTTATAGTGAGTTAATTTCCTGAAGAACTGCAGGCTTGTTTTTTATTTCCGTCTTTTAGTATTTGTTACATTCCTTCGTCTTGAAGTTGTTTGTTTTCCACTTCCTTATTTATCTTTGATATGTCTCGGACGTTATGATTCTAATACTTCTAGATTTTCTTGTAGTTTTTTGTTCTACGTCGAATGTGAACATTGTAGGCATGTTTTCTGCAGATCTTTCCCTTCATTGTGTATTAGACTTACAGAATATAATCTGACCAGATAATTGGTATTGATGATGAGTTTATTTTTTTATTTCTGTATTTAACGTATAATTAGTTCTTAAATTTGAACCATATACAATTTCAAAAAATATATTTCGTTATTTATAATTATCTAGATTTTTTTTAAAAAAATATTTTTAATAACTTAATTTCTACAATATTGATTTGTCTTAAATGTTTCAATAATTCTCATTATGAGAATCTCATTTAGAATTACATGTTAAATATAGTACAAGTACGTTTTATTCAATGTTTTTATTTAAATATAATACTAAAATAAGTACAATAATATTATAAATTAAATAAATATATAAAACAAATTATGATAATATATATATATATATATATATAACTTGAAATCTATTTAACCGTAATAATTAGGATGTAGTGTTGATTTTTATGACCGGTTAGTTTATATATATATATATATATATATATACACACATGTATGTACTAACTGGTTATAAAAGTCAGTACCACATCCTTATTATTACAGTTAAATAGATTTGAAAACAGACATTATTGATGCTCATTTTTAAAAACCTTACGAATCATTTACAATACTTTAACACTTCACATAATCCTTATTAGATCTAAACTTTTGCATTTGACTGAACTTTTAAAATATGTTGATGGTTAGAAATATTAATGTATTATTTATTTTCAGCTAAATTTACTGTTATTAGTGAAGTGTAAAATTTGATTGTGAATATTACTTAGGTGGAAATATCTACTATCTGTGTCGTGTATAGATGCGCGCACATAAAAAGTTATTCATGTTGAGTGTAAAACAGTTAGGTGATTTATTGGTGAGGTTATCGTAAATAAAAAATGTATTATAAACATAGATCCTATTTTATCAGATGCAAAAAAGAATTCTATGTATTAAAATTGAATCAGTTGTAACTCTGTTTTAAATTAGAATAATTTTTTGGCGTTTTAGTCTTTGAAGTGCCAACCTTAATATTTAAAACACTATATATATATATATATATATATATATATATATATATATATATATATATATATATATATTGACCAAGCAGTTGGTATAACCTAACAAAACAGTAGTGAACACAATGGCGTCCAAAAAGCAGCATATTAGGCATTGCATACTTTTCGCATTCAAGTTTCTGAAAAAATGCAGCCGAAGCTGTGAGAATGATTTTATCCGTTTTGAAGAAAGGAGTGGTGACTCATAAAACATGCTAAAAGTGCTAAAACAGTAGAAGACATCAGAAAATGCATTACGACTTCATCGATTCAAAGCCGCCATCTTTTTTCTATAAGGTCTCGTCAATTACCCGACAGATTTAAGTTATACAAAATAATGAGGGATATTTTCAAGATTGAAATGTATTCCATTTTTTCATAAACATCTATTTTCTATAAAAAAAAGTACTGAATTAATTTGTATATATATGAACAATAAATAATTAATTTGTATATATACTGAATTAATTTGTACTAATATGTATATATATATATATATATATAAATGTGTGTGTGTATATGTATATATATATATATATATATGAAAATATTTAAAATTCTAATATTACATGAAAGTATCAAGTAACCTATTTTCAATAAAAATACACTTATGAATTAAATACAATCTTTTAACTGTCAGTAGCAAAATTTTTAATTAGACTTCAGTGTAATTTACTTATGTCTCAAAATATTGCAAAAACAAGATAAACTGGTATTTCGTAAGTTTTATCAAATATTAATGCAATTTAATTTTTATTTAATTTCGCTGTTTAAATATTAGTTTTAAATTTAAATAAATAGAAACGACAATACAAATAAGTGTTAGTTTATATATATATATATATATATATATATATATATATAGAGAGAGAGAGAGAGAGAAGAATATATATGTGTGCCTATGATTGGATGTGTAGTTGTTGTGTATCTGTTTGAATATGATAAAGGATTAATACAAATATTTGATAGATTATGCTGAACTGTTATAATTTTTCACGTTCAAAACCATTACTTGATACGAAAATAAATAAAACATTAAGACGAAGAGGTAAAAGTGTATCTCCTTTGCGATCATCGTGTGTTAATAATAATAGCAGTAGTGAATTATTCCCGCCACTTTTTTTGACTGCAGGATCTATGCTCATTAACAATTATTCAAAATCTATTAAAACAGTAACTTCAGGTAATGTATCATCGTCATACATGCACGCATATTTATGTACGTATGATGCAATAGTGTCAATATTTTTTTCTTTAGATCCTTCAACAGACTTATCTCAAACATCGCATACAATTATACAAAATCCACATGCAAGAAACCGTAAGTATACAAATATCACAGTATTAAACTATAAAAATGAATTTTAGTAACTGTTAGAATATAATAATATTTTCGAATATATATATATATAATGTGTGTGTGTAAATAAGCAAAGAATAGTACTAACATACCATGATTTTATTTCGACGTTGTATAGAGCAAGCTGGTTATTTAAAATCTGGTTCAAATAAAAGTCAACTTATAAGATCCAATAATCTACAAGAAAGTAAAGAAAGTATTAAAAAACACAATAGTGTATTATTACAAGAACTTCAAAATGAAAAAAAGAAAAGAAACGAATTAGAAAATTATGTTGATAGACTGAAAAAAATTTCTAACGAAAATACAAGTGAACTGGAAAAAGAAAAAAGATTACTAACAGACGAAAATACAACACTTACAAAACAATATGACGATATAAAAAATTATGTTCAAGATATTGTAAGCAAAATAAAAACTTTGCAAGAAGAAAACGAACAATTAACAAAAAGTTTAGAGTTTGAGAAAAATGAAAAAGAAACAAAACTAATACAAATACAAAAAGAATTGTGTCTTGAAAAAGAGCAAATAGAAAAACTTTCCGTTTCATATCAGGTGTAGTTTTGATAGAAAATATAAATTATACATAACATGTGTATTAAAAATGATATATATATATATATATATTATTGCCTCAATTTTATTGTCGCAAAACTTAGAAATTTTCTTAACTTATTCAAAAATTTTAAATCCTAAACTCGAAATTCATACTAATTTTTTTCAAAGTACATAACATATTTTTAGCATGCATCATTAATATGCATTTATATATATATATATATATATATATATATATATATATATATATATATATATATATATATACACACACATATACATGTATATATACAGACTGTTAACATCTAGGAAATTAAAAATGAACAAACAAAACCTACAGAAAACAAAGAAATTCAAACAAATAATGATTTTATGATAGAAATTAACAATATGAAATCTGAAAATGAAACTTTAAAAAAAGAAATCGTTATTTATAGCGACTCTTCCAAACGAATGAACGACGAAAATCAACAAGTAAAAAAACAGCTCATGGTAAAAACATTTCCACCCTCTTTCTCTTTCTTACATACATAAACACATACGTACGCACACACACACACATATATATATATATATATATATATATATATATATATATATATATATACATATTTATATATATATGCTTGTATAAATTATACCCGAAAGTAAATATTTCTTAGGACAATATGCATTAATAATAACTAGTATTTTCAATAATTTATGGATAAATATTTTAAAAGTTGTCTTTTTCGATAATTAAAAGATGTCTTCTATTAGTTTTCAATATCATTCGATATGGAAAAATATGTATTAGAAAATATATATTTATTGACAGGATTTGATAAAGAAGTCAAGCAATTTGCAAAAAAAGAACGAGATTTTTGAACAATGTATACAAGAATTAAAACAAACTGTTAAAAATACAAAATTACTTAGTGATGAAAGTGCAAAACTTTTAGAATTGTCTAAAATAAATCATCTAATGGATAATGTTCGAGTACGTCATAGAGAAACACAGTATGTTGAAAATAATTATACCCTAAACTAATTTGTAAATTTACAATATATATATAACAAAAAAATAAACAACTTTTACGATACTAAATAATTAAAATTATTTTGAAAACAAATACGTTTTCATTATATGTATTATATAATAAAGAAGATTATTATTTTTACAGGTGTAGTATAGATGTGGACAATATTGACACAAGTAGAAACATTGACAAGGAAGATAACAGTTATAAAGAAAATATTCAACTGAAAAAATTAGCAAAAGGCCTTTATAAACTTATGAATGGATACAAAATTAAGTAAAAATTTGTTTTTATTTACAATCCTGAAATCAATTCTCTTTTATATTTTCTCGTTACAGACTAATTGAAATTAATAACCTGAATAAAGATCAAGAAGTCGTACTACAATCTCAAAAGAAATGTTTACAAATTACGGTTGGTAACAACTTTTGTTCAGAATATAAATCGTTCTCCTATAGTAATACAGAAAGCACATAGGAAGAATGAAAAACTAAAAAAATATGTTTAAGTATAAAAATATTGTATTGACAGTAAAAAAGGATTCCTAAACGATTCTGAAAAAAGTTTAAAAATGAAAGATAATTTTTTACAAATAAATTTTTCCTTCCATAAATTACAAATTTGGTTATGATCAAAAATCTTTGATATTTGATTACTGATCATTGATTATTGCTTGACCGTGATTATTTTTTATCACAATGCGATCAATAATCAATTATTAAAAAAATTTCATCAGAAAAAAATGTTTTTGTGGGGAAGGGGATAAAAAAGTCATTTGTGGAAAATATAAATATGTATAAATAATATATATATATATGTATATATGTTGTAGAAAAAAAAAGCGTTTTTGGCGGAAGAAGAAGCAAATAATATACGTCGAAAATGTAATGATTTACAAGAACAATTACAATTACTATATATATCTAATACTGAAATGGAACGTTTTTTTGCTAATCTAGATATTTCAAATACTTACATTAATAACAGGTAATAACTTTTAAAAACATTGTGTATAATCATAATATTTAACCATTAACGATCCCCTACTCGATAAAGATGTCATATAATTGGTTGGTTTTTTGAGGTTTAAGAACGCGTCAACTACTAAGGTCATTAGTGCTCGATTCTTGAAATTCCTTCGAATTTGAATAACCCAAAGCTTTTATTTTACTCATATTTATAATGCATATTCTAACTTGCTTATCTTATCTCTTATCAATTCTAAAATATTTTCATCAATCTCTGGGCATTTTAATATTTCTATAATCTATTTGATGTTTTTTTCTTCATGTAATAATTTTGATCATTTACATTTCAATTTTTTTACTTTTCTGATTATCCCCTGAACTTTTCTTTGTTTTTGTATTCATTCTATTATCTTCTTTCTCATAATATTATTTATAATACATATTTTTTATATTTACCTGAGTTGGTGGAGATGATTGAATTATCTTGGTATTGAAAATCCTATGATTTTTCGGTAATTTTGTATTCTGAGGATGAAGGCGTTTCCATTGAAATGGAGATAAGCGACAATCGAAAATAACCAATAATAATTTATTGAATATTTTTGATCGAAAAATTTTGAAGTGTTTTGCGAGAGGAAAATAGAAAGTTGATCTAAATAAAATGTGTTATTTTTATGCACTTTCCAACGCATTACTGTCTTTTCAGTCTTGAAAATATATCAAGTAATAATGCTAATAATTATAAACGACTTACTCTTACAAATGAAAAAAATAAACGATATTCATGTGACAATGATTTGATTGAAAGAAAATTAGATGACAATCAATATTACGAACTAAATTCACAAGCAGTAAGAAAATTCTTTTTTTTATTTATAAAAAGCATTATTTACGTTTTAATACTTGTCAATATGTATATATACATAACATATATATATATATACTACGGTGAGTCAAATGAAAACCATACGCCACAATACAATGAAATACAATACATAAACTAAAACAATGAAAGAAGTCCGAAAATACATTATAACTTCATCAATTCAAAGCCGCTATCTTTATTAAAATTAATATAATTATTATATATGTAGACCTTTTTATAACATTACATTAAAAAAGGATTTATTTTGTTTTTTATGTTTTAAGCCCCCATTATTATTTACCGAAAACAGTAATATAAATTCTGAGCAAGAAATTGCCAGCACCCAATATCACACGACCAGTGAAGCTGAATTTGAAAATGAAACTGAAAAGTTTAATTCATTTTATAAAGAAAAAAAATACGTTATACGTCTTGGCTGTCAAAAAAGAATGTTGGCACGGGATCAATGAAATGAAACTAAAGTAAATAACATAACAATGACATACTTGTATATGATTTATTAACTTTCTCATGTGTAGTCCATTATAAATGTTCAATGTTGTTATTTATGTATGTATCGTTATTTCCATATCTGGTTTTTAACTTTAAACAAAGTGTATAAATAATTAATACTTCATATTTTTTCTTTATCAAACGTAAGTATATATGTATATGTATAAGGATTACATTTTTAATGCACCCTTGTAATTCATGATTTATGTAATTTGAAATTTAACTAAATTGAAACAATTTTGCCTATAAATTCATTAAGGTTTGTCACTGTAAAGTATACTTAAGTATAAAAACTATTTGTTTTCATAAAAAAGTATAGCAAAGTGAAAATAAAACCAAAGGTACATAAAATATAAAAGAGGTATGTCAGGAGAGTAGACGTCTTCAATTTTTTCGAGGGATTTATTTTTGAATACTGGTAATCACATATATATATATATATATATGATTATATATATATATATATATATATATATATATATATATATACATCCTTCCCCCAAATCCTACTTTATTACTTCAAAGCGTTAGGATGTTATGATTGATATCCCAAGACAATGCACTGTGATGATATTGTTTAAATATTGTTAGGTTTAACCATACAGGGTAAACTTGAAAATTAGTCCCAGCTAAAATGAAGCAGTGGTCACAAACATGCAAGTAGGGTTAGTGCAGCGAGTCATGATCCCAACTCTTCCATAATGAATAGTACAAACAAACAATGGCCTTCATTTTTCTGGAAGCTTGACTGTCTCTAACTGTGAGAGTAGCCGGAATCAAGACACAAAAGCGGAGATTGTGAAGAATTTCCGGAGTTTAAACACCCACTACCATACTTTCAATTTCCTACCCAGTTACCAAATCTTGATCTTCTCCACATGTAATTACAGGTTACTATCTAATGAAGCATGACTGAAAGAAGTCATATAAGAATTAACATACATAAAATAGAATATAGTGGGATTCAGTGAAGAAGGAAAGGAGAAAATCTTATTGAATTGGAAAATGGTGACTTCTGCTATCATGGAACCGAAAAAAGAAGCATAAGAGGAATAAGTTTCGCCATAAATAAAAGGCTGAAAAATAATATGGGACTAGAGTTCATCTGAGCGTACCGTAAGAGTTGTTATACAATTAACCAAGAGAAATCAACTAGAAGGTATCCAAGATTGTGCATCCACAACAGTTGTGAGGAAAAAGAAATCGAAAATTTCTACCAAGGAATGGGAAAACTTTACGATAAATGAATCTGCCATTTTGAAGTAATTATAGGTTATTTCAAAGCGAAGATTGGTGCAAAGTAAGTAGATATACTCTAGTTGAAAAGTTTAGCTTCAGTAAGAGAAATGAAAGAATTAAATATGCATTTCTTTAATAATCAACAGTTGTTTAGCTCCCTGTGTAATAAGTTTAATTTAAAAGTGATTATGTATAAAATAGATTGTTTTTTTTTTACTTTTTTAATACATATTTTTTTTACTTTTTTTAATACATTATTATTTATTATTCTTATTTAATGTCTCTTTAAATTAATTGTATTGTAAAATGGTATAGAAAAACAAAAATAATTCAAGCATATTTCAGAAATTATCAGGTAAAGAAAAAGAATGTGAAAATACAAATAATAATGACCTTGAATTAAAATAAGAAATACTTCATCAGCATACAATTGCACACCTTTTTGTGAATAAAATTCTGATGGGTTAATAATAATATTAAACTGGTATTATTATGGGGCACTGTATGTAATTTAATATGATTGAAAAATAAAATTCAATTAATTAATATAAAATATTTTATTAACGACAAAATTTAACAATATATATCCATTTAAAATATTTATCACAATTATTTGTTATTCAATTAAAAAAATACTGCTTTTAATGAATTACATTACATATGTTCAAATCTTAAAAAAAGAAGATACACAGTAACTTTCAAACAATTCCTATATATTATTACGTTTTTTAACAAGCAACAGATGTAATTACTCATATAGAACAAAATATAAAATGGAAATATTCCAAATTGTAGAACGTATACACGATTCCACAGACAATTTTTATGGAAAAAAGAATTCTGTTCTGTTGTCAACCCCTACATAAGTTTTTTATTTCTGCTATATCACTTATAAGTAATTAAATTGTCAATACTTCAGTAACATTATGGACTTTTAAAAAATCTATATTTTTGCATTTAAAATATAGCTTTTCAAAATTCTTTCAATCACTTAAACAGAATTATTAACAGTACACAAACACATGTATACATATCATCATTAAAAAATTAATATCCACAAAAATGTTTAATATTTAAAAATAATTTTAAATAATTTATAAAAACTTAATTAAAAAAATTTCAAATTTGAAAGGTGTGCTAATTGTAATAGAATGTAATTTAATACAATGTAATTAGAAACTGTTATAAAACTATAGAATGTGTCTAAAATTAAACTTTTATTTTTTTATTCACTTTACAATCCTAATATTGGTACTTTTATATAAATTATGTTTAACATATTTTTTTCCAATAAATGATAATTAAATGGTATTGAACATAATATCTAAATGATTAATATTTTTCACTGTACTATAAGAAAATACACTTCATTATAAAATATTTTTACAATCATTCAGTAGTATCAGTATAAACTCACAATAAAACATCTTTATTATGTATGGATACATTTTTCTTTCTACTGAAAAATATTATGCAATTACATTTTCAATACTCAACTGAATTTCAGTTCTTGCAATTTTTCAATTTCAAAAACAGTAATTTTTTTTACTTTCATAATTAAACAATTGCAACACTTAAAAGAGGTATAGTTTTGAAATTCGGGAAAAAAATGATCTGAATATAAATGTAAAAGTAATTTCTGTGCAGTTTTCTATGTATAAATGAATTATTAGTTGTATTCAAAATCCTTTGATCTAGTTTTTTACTGCAGAAAAGGAAAATGATTATTTTTTGATTTTTGGAAAATGCATCTTTTCTCAAATTTAATAATGATAACTTTCAATTAACAAAATAGAAATAAAGTCATATTAACTTCAAAATGATATTTTAACTTTATATGACAGGACACCATATTTTTGTCATTGTTTCAGTATACATTGTTATCTATTAGTTGCAAGAAACGAGATTATATTAAATAATAAAAACAAAATTTCAATAATAATAATAATCATAAAGAACACTGCTTTATTAAAATATGTTTTCTCAAAATTATTTTTGGAATAGATTTGTCTAAATACTTATATTCTAAGAAAGAATTAAAGAACTGCAGACAATACACTTACATACCACATTTTAAAACAAGTTCTGATATATTGTATATGACAGTGCTTTTTAAAATTGTGTTAAATCATCTCAAAATGTATGTATAAATAATTTATATATATATATATATATATATATACATACATACATACATACATATATATATATATATATATATTTTTTATACATATATAAAACATAAAATATTAAGTTCCTCTAAACGACCTTGCTCTTCTACTTAAAAGTGAATTTTCATTTTCCCTTATATGTCGTACTTTTATCAAATCTCGTTTTAATGCTCTTGCATAAAGAAAATAACAGAAAAGTCCACAGACCTAAAAAATGAGAATTATTACATTAAGAATTTTGTATGAAATTGATCTTCAATTTGTCAGCAAAATATTGTTATATAACAAATATAATTAAAAATATATAATTAGCATCATATAATCTGATCAAATTAATTTAAATTATAATTACAATGAAAGTTACAAAAGATAGCTCTGTCTCATATTATTTCATAGATTGTTTATGTGAGTCAATCATAGTGAATAAGTTTTCTTCATATACTTACTTGTAATAAAATAACAAGTACTCCTAAAATTGTGTTATAAAATAACTGTCTTTTTACATAATCTATAAAAATTAGAACACATCCACGTTGATATATACCAGGACATGAACTGTTTCGTGCACCATCAACACTATGTATCGTAACACAACACGACCTTGGAACATTTTTCTTATATTCTGATGGTCCATTATAACCACAACAGCGCATCTTAAAAAAGACACATTTTTTAATTACAATCAAACATTCTTTAAAAATCAGAAAGATGTTTAATAGAAAAATTTTCAAATGAACACTGTTCAACATAAAAAAATTAACTATGATTTTTACTGTCATAAAAGAGTTAAAAAAACAATATGACTAAGAATATTTCAAGATGTTATATAATATAATAAATTATTAATTAAAACTTACTTCTGTTTGAATATGTCCCCATACTTCAGATGCATCTGTACTTTTTAAACTACTTTGATATTCATGAAGTGAAATTTCCATATTTTTTTCAATAACGTTCTGAAACTGATGATACACAACGAAACTCCAAATTGAAGCAGACAATTCCACAACGATTACAATAAATAACATTCCAAAAAACTAAAAATATCAACAAGTTATTATAAGAAAAGTATTATAAACAACTGGAATTTAAAAAAGAAAAAAAGGATATGCATTACTAAATTATTGTTAAAATTCGATTCAAAAATAGGTTTTCATCAACTATATAATAATTAAATAATATACTAATACATAACATTTATCTACTAAAACCTTCTGGAACTACTAGAGGTAAAATAATTCAAACAGGCTGCCCACATTATTTATGATATTTTTGTTAATCAAATAACAGAATAAATAATAAATATAATGGAAAATAACAACAAATATAATTAATATTGGAGATAAACTCTCTTACATAAACTGATAATTGAACTCTTTTTTACACTAATAAATCGATGGCATTGTCATCAGGGCACAAAAATTGCCAAGTTAAGAATATAAAGCAAGCACAACAAATTTGCATGGAAAATTTAATTTTACAAAAATTATTTTGACAAATATGTATGTATGTAGGTGTGTGTATATATATATATATATATATATATATATATATATATATATATATATTTATCACAAAATAAACACAAAGTGAAATTTAAGTAAATATAAGATAATTAATAAAACTTACCACTATTATATGTAAGTGATGAGTTCGCATTGATACTTTGCATCCAATCCATGTTGTAATTAAAACAAAAAAGCCAGTACCTAATAAAATCCACATAGGACCAGTTATTTCATGATACAGAAAATAACGATATATAAGTACTCGATATAACAGTACACTTGAACATGATACTAACAAGCAACCAGTAATCTGTAAATATTAAAATAATATACATTTATATATATATATATATATATATATTATACATTTATATTTATATATATATATATATATATATATATATATATATATATATATATGGCATAAACAAAAGCATCATCGAAAGAACTCGTAAATTAAACTCCCGGAACCACCGGAAGTTGATTGGGAAACAGTTTCAAGACGATTTTATACGATTCAGAAGCTTGGAAAGTGGGGGTACCACATGAATTCTCTAAAAACAACATTGTCCGCCGACTCAACACAAGCATCTCGTTGCTTTCTATGCAGTGTAATGAGAATTTTTTGATGAAAGTTGTAACTGTTTACGAAAAATGGACTATATACGACAATCCTAAATGCTTTCATGGGTAAACCCCGGCCAGCCATAACATCAACGGCAAACAAAACACCCATGGCAAAAATATTCTGTGTCTCTGGTGGGATATTAAAGGTGTGCTGTTTTATGACCTTCTCCAACCGAGTGGTACAATTACTGGCGAGTGATATGGTCGTCAATAGAATCATTTGGCCGACGAAATATTAGAGAAAAAACAATTTATCGGACGAGAAAAATGGAAGGTCATTTTGCTGCACGACAACGCTAGGCCACAAGTTGTCTTATTACTCACCAAAACATACTTAACTTGGGCTGGAAAGTTCTCCCGAAAACGGTTATTCACATGACGCCTTTGAATTATCATTTATTCCGATCGATACGGAACTGTAGCTGAATTTTACTTTCGAAATGTGGCTGAGGTACGAAAATGTATCGACGATTTCATTGCCTCCAAGCCAATATCTATTTTTTCGAAGGAATCCGAAACTTGTCCAAGAGATGGCAGAAAGTTATAGAAAGTGAGGACAACTATTTTGATGACAGAATTGTATTTTACATATTATGAAAATAAAGTGGAAACGTGTGAGTACACAGTGCCGACTATATTTCTGACTAGATTTGTTATAATAGTAGCAAGCAAATTCCAGACAGATATTGTTTTCTATATCAGTTACAATAATTTAATATGAAGTATAATATTCGCCCCTTGTTCACTGCGTTCGCCTACTTGTCAATTATAATTCTGTACATGTAACCGAATGAAACAAACATATTTTTTAAAACTCATTTATGTCTATATATTCATTATCGCGGACAGATTACAAGTTTGCTGCTTTATATATGAAATGAACATATTTGGATACCAGGAAACTTTGACATCATAACAAATAAGTCGGACATGATCGCATTTTTTGTGGATAATTTTGTTTATATATATATATATATATATACATATATATATATATATATGTATATATATATATATATATATATATATATATATATATATGTATCTATAATAGGAGGTTGCATTGAAAGCCGCTGTTCACGTGTAGATAGCTCGAGGTGCGTATGCTGTGGGCAGTGACAGATGTATTTTATGTCATTTTGAAATGTGAACATTTCCCACTAAAATTCAGTCATCAGACGCTATCCTTTGTTTACACTAGTGGAGCTCGAATGGGAGGTTCTTCCACACCCAGCGAATTCTCCGGACCTGGCCCCAAGCAATTACCATCTGTTACGATCTATGCAACACGCTTTGGAAGATACACATTTTCATAACTATGGAGAAGTCAAAAACTGGGTTCCTGAATGGATTGGCTCAAAAGACAGACCATTCTTTCGTCGCGGAATTCAACATCTACCAGAAAAGTAGGAAAGTTATAGCTTTTGAGGGTAAATACTCTGATTAATGTACTCAAACATTTTATTATTGAAATAAACGCTTAAAAACACAAAAAAACAGCAGCTTTCAATGCAACCTCCTAATATATATATATATATATATATATATATATATATATAATTTATGTGTACATGCTTAATAATAACTTATATAAAATAATTTATGTTAATCATAAATATAAAATTTCAGTGCATATCTTAGTTTAAAAGTATCGTCCTGATCAAATTTTTTCACATGCACGTGCATACATAGATAAATAATACGCAACATGTATACATAAAAAATATAAAAACATCTGTTTAATTGCATCTATACACAATATTATTTTATTTAATTTCAATTTACTTTGGCAACCATAAGAATTTCTTATCTGTTTTTTTTATAATTAAATTAGTCATGAATTTAATATAGTATTAACTAATTTAAATAGATATTAATTCACAGAAATATTATTACAGCAATATATTGAATTATAATATCAATACACTTACATTTCAATACATCATTCATTACTAATAGAAACTAATATATATATATATATATCGTTTTAAATGTAATGACGGAATAAGTTATTTATAGATTTAAGGTAATTTTATCTTATCTTCATAATATGATTAAATCATAACATTTACTTCAAATACCTGAAAATGTACTAATCTTAATTTTATAGAATTTATAATAGTTTCTATAAAATTTATCGTTTAATAAATAAGCTGAAAAACGTTCGTGTCAAACAGAAATGAAATCCGTTTCAAGAAAAGTATATTTGCATAATTTTTAAAAACCAAATTAAGAAATTAGCACATCAAGTTTACTTAGTTTATTTTTAAGGTGTTTATATAATATAAAACCATATGGAACGTTAGTTTACACTATATATCATTTTTTCATACACACAAAGTTATGAAAATAACTAAGGAACTGAAATTTTCTAAAATTTATATTTACTTAATTATGTATATAAATATGCTTGTGTATGTATGCCTATATTTAAATTTCCTCTCTCTTTCTGTATATATATATATATATATATATATATATATATATATATATATACATACATATGAACAAATATGAACAAGACATAAAATCAACCTTACTGTACTATTGTAAAATATTGAGTGACTTTAAAATGTCAAAAAATATAGGAACATTAACCTACATTTGTATTAATAGCTCAGATTCCAAGTAAAATATTTCTCTGTATTTAATGTAAATTTTAACATTTATATAATTCCAAAACAGAAAAGTTCAGTCTATTGAACACTGTACTAACATGTTTATGAGTTCAAAATAATAACACATGAATATAACTTATCACGTTACTTATTTTTAAAACAGCACCAGCGATCAAACATATTGAACAATTTTACTTTTGTGATTTAAATAGGTATGTTAATCTTGATAAACTTAACAACAACATTGATAAGATAAAAATAATTAAATAACGTAAATAAACAGCTAATTTATACTAAATACTGAATACTGTATATATGTATGTGCATATATAACTAGAAATTTTAACTGCATAAAGAGAATTGCAAAAAAATATTTAATAAAAAGACTACAAAAAAACATGAAAAGAAAATTTAAGTATATAGAAATAAATTTTAGAACCTAAACGAAAACATGAAATAAAATTCAACCTACGTAATTTTACCTACGAAATTTTAAGATAAAATTTATACAATTATCATATGTCGGTCGTATAGGCGATCCTAAATTAAACACCTCTTTCACATGTTATAATACAATTTTATGTTCAAAATGGAAATTAGGGGAATTACACTTTTCGATTTAAAATTGCAAAAATAAAAATTGGGGAATCACCTTATTTTGACATACTGTGTATTTAAAACGTAGTGCACGGTTTGTATCTAGAAGACTATAGCTATGTATTTTAGTTTTAAACATTTCTGCATAAAATGAATTACTCAATGAATTTATGTAATATACCAAAGTTTAAGTTCCTTTTTTAAGAAATAAATATTAATTTCTATGTAAGAATAATAAATTCTTCGGTTTATTTTGAAGTTTCTGTTTTTGTATTAGGGGTATAAGACGACCCCTATTCTCGGTGTGTTATGAGACGCTTTATACACCGAGATATACGGTCTACTTATATTATGAACATAAAAAAATAAAAATATTTTTTTTCATTTCACAAAACATTCTCACAAATATGAACTGAACAGGAACTCGTTCAATGACTTGGAGTTACTCAGCAAGCAATTTCCTATCGTCTACATCGGCTGGGAAAAACTCAGAAACTAAGTCGATGGACTCAACATGAGCTCAGCTCGGAAAATAAAGAAAGAATATGCGAAACAGCTATGTCCTTGCTCACAATGTTCAACAGAAAAGATTTTCAGCATAAAATCATAACCGGGGATGAAAAATTAGTTTTATACGGCAATCCTAAGCGCCAAAAATCATGAGTTACGTCCGGTGAACCACTAACGTCGACTGCTAAACTAAATATTCACACCAAAAAAGTCTTTTTATGTCTATGGTGGTACATTAAAAGTGTGGTGTATTATGAGTTCCTCGTACCTAGTCAAACTGTAAATTTAAAGTGTTACCACTTTATCTATGGTTACCAATAACAGTTCATCCATTTGAGTGACAAATTAGAAAGAAAAAGATCATTCACTAGCGATGAAACGAGGAGTCATTTTGCAGTACGGCAACACTCGATCGCAGTAGCGAAAGTGATCAAAGACGTCATTTGTTCATTAGGCTGAGAAGGTCTCCCTCAAGCGACATATTCACCAGATATACCCCCATCAGATTATCACCTATTCTGGTCGCTCCAGCATCACCTGGCTGATACTCATTTTAAAAAAGTTTAAGAGATATGAAAATGCATTGACGACTTCATCGATCAAAGCTGCCATCTTTTTTTCCACGAAAGATTTGTCAGTTACACGACAGATGAAGTCAAGTTATACAAAATAACGAGGGATATTTTGAGAATTAAAATGTATTCCATTTTTTCGTCGACATTAATTTTCTATAAAAAGGCACCGAATTAATTTATACATTTAATATATATATATATATATATATATATATATATATATATATATATATATATGCGTATGTGTGCGTGCACGCGTGCGTGTGCGTGCGTAAGGGTCTGCGTGTGTGTGTGTAGTAGTAGTAGGGTATTTATTTCGTTTTTTATACATATTTATTAGCAGTTTTCTGACAACATAATTCACAGATTTATAAATAACTTATTTACAAAAAAAATATTTAAACTGCTCCGTTAACATATTAAGAAGTTTAACAAAAGACCAAAAGTTAAATTTCAAACCCTTTCAAAAAGATCAGTTACACCCTTACTTTACACTCTCACACATATACCCTCTTTTTCAATAAACAACATTAAGTGGTTTTAATGAATGTAATAGTTTTGTACACAAAATGATCTCAGGATATAATAACTTTTTATTTTTAAAACGGGTGTATTAATTTTCCTGTTTATCATATGCATATGTATGTGTATTTGTGCGTGTATATAGATGTGTCTGTATATATATATATATATATGGGGGAGTGAGGATTGTGTGTGAGTTTACCTCAATTCCTTAAATTACATGCAAAACTATTTTGAAAATGTATCATAAAAACATCTGAATGCAGATACTTGTATTTGTGTTTGTGTGTGTGTTGTGTATGTATTTGGTCACATATGTGTGTGTGTATATATGTATATGTATGTATATGTATGTATATATATATATATATATATATATATATATATATATATATATAAATATAGATATAGTTTAGATAAAGTAATAGAAATATATTTAAACAATGAAAATTATTGGCAAATATAATTATTAAAAGTGGCATGCTTTTTCCGATTATTATTTTTATATTTATAAGTAATTATTATAACAATTTGTGAAACAACAATTATATAAATGTATATTATATAAAATAACAATTAAGTTAACGGCAATTCATGTAACAATAAAAAAAACTTACAAAATATAAAACATTATAAGCAAAACAGAAATACTGTAAGCACTTTGTAGTCACCATTCTTAGAATATCACAGTAAAACACTAAAAATAACTAATTACGATAGCTTATTTAAGTGCACTACATCAGTCTTAGTAAAATCATTTATTTTGTTTTACAATTGATTTTTCTTTATTATTTAGTAAATTTGAATATGCACACATAGTATATGTATACATATATAAAGGAATGAAATATAATTACATTATATTTTTCGAACAACGCGGTTTTCCTTCTATGTTAATACTAAAATTTTAATACCAGTCACAAACCTATTCTAGATCCATAAACAGTTCTTGGATGCGTATAAGAAGGTACACTAATATTTATTGTACTTAACGAACACTTGATATCGTTTTGTATCAATGTTAAACAAAGATAGAATTAAAACTTTAATTTGAAAAGAATGATTATCAATATGCTTAAAATGTATTTTTCATTTATCTTGAATAGGTGTGGAGTTAAATAATGGCGATTTTATATCTCTTTAAATAAACATATAACATCCAATGGAATTTATTTAATTTTTTGTTAGATGTAACAAAATTATGATTGTTGGAAAGCAAACAAATTTATAAATTAACTATCCGCACTAAAAAGATTTTGTGCCTAATTTTTCTGTACCAATAACAATTATTATTTATTTATAGCAATTTAAATATGTTTTTATACATTAAAAATAACCATATGTTTGCAAAAATATGAACTTTTCTGGAGATTTTTGTTAGTTAACAAAGATATTTACCAATATGGCCACTGTATATCAAATTCAAGGACATTTTTTTTGAAAAAAAATGATTTTTACAACTAAAGATTATGCTTTTAAAAATGACATATAAATAATTTTTAATGCTTTCGTTTTCATGTTTTAAATTATATATATATATACTTGATATTATGATACAATTACCATATTACGGAAAAAATGATTAAAACTGCTATATAATTTTTATATTTCGTTTTACTACCGTACGCACCTATGTACTGCAATTTTCATCAAATCTTTAACTTTAGTACTGTAAATAAGTGTCTACATAGATCGTGTATATATGGTGTATATCGAATTAAACTGTAAGTTTTTATTTTATTCTATAGACTTGATTTGGCCTACGTATTAAACTATGAAGAAAGTACAACATATAATAAATTATTTAATTTTGATATTTAATACTTTCAAGAATAAAAATATCTTGGAAATCGGTTGACATATATATACTCACAGCAAATCTAAAAAATGATGATATTAATTCCAATGGCGCGTTATAGCTTCACGGAGGCCAGGCAAATTTGATTTAAGGGGCCCCATGTACAGTGTTGTACTACAGGAATGAGATTATAAAAGATTGGTTTGAGCCTCCCCTGATGATAGAGTCCCAGGCAATTACCCTTTTTGCCCATATGATAACGCGCTAATGATTAATTCGTATTGTTATCTTATTGTTAGGATAATTGATTACTTGGGGTTTAAGGGCACGTCGACAACTAAGATTATTAACGTATAATTATTATTAGAAATGCACATACATTTACGATACAATCACGCCGCATGTTAGTCAATTCAGATATAATTCACTATTTATATGTCATATTCATTTTCAATATAATTTATATTTTACACTTTGGAATTTTTTTCAGTTAT
The DNA here is from genome assembly GCA_034766995.1 of Acanthacorydalis orientalis. Lineage (NCBI taxonomy): Eukaryota > Metazoa > Arthropoda > Insecta > Megaloptera > Corydalidae > Acanthacorydalis > Acanthacorydalis orientalis. The sequence goes on along the minus strand of CM068314.1, from coordinate 25,009,443 downwards.
CGGTCTTTTTGAAAACATCAATCTGTTTGTGTACTTTGGATAATAAATGAAAACATGAAATCAAGTTTTAATTGGCATATAATAAAGAATTGCAGATTCCAACATAATTGTAAAATATAATGTGTAAAATGTTCGTAATTGATTTATGATTATAATAGTTACTTTAAATATAGTATATTATTTTTGTTATTTTTATTATACCCAGTCACACAGCACACATACATACATATATATATATATATATAAATATGTATATATATATATATATATATATATATATATGTACGTATGCATGTATGTTGTATACGCGCCTGTGTGTGTGTGTGAAAATGCAATAAATATTGTGAATGTTCCATCAGGCCTTTATCTATGGTTTCCATAATCAAAGAACGAAGTGACATCTATTAATGTTTTATTTTAATCGAATTGTCAAAATTATTTACCGTCATTGTGGTAATAATTTATGGTAATGTAAATACAAATAAATCGAAATGTTTACGTTGCTGTACGGATTTTATAAGTATATGGTCCAAAAAGCGGAATATTGTGTATTAATTTTAGGGTTAGATAATGCTGGGAAAACGGTAATATTCAATATATATATATATATATATATATATATATATATATATATATATATATATATATATATATATATGTATATATATATATATATATATATATATATATATATAAATATATATATATATATATATATATATATATATATATATATATATATATATATATATATATATGCATATATATATATATATACACACAAATGTATGTGTATAGATGCATATAAAAAAAATTAAATGATAACCTAATCTTGAATATCAGTATTTAAATGTAATTATAATATGAGTATAATAATAAACCAACTCGAATATTAAAATATTTATATTTTTGAATTCCTCTTTATACAATACGTGGTTATATTACAATTAAAATTTTGTAACGTAAGGTATGTACAAAACAACAATATGATTTTAGAATTTTAAAATGCTTGTTAGTATGTTAATATTATGTACGTGAGAGAACTTTCAATTCCTTAATTGTAATAAGAAATGTTTCGTACAAAATGATGAATTTTTGACTCCATTTATGATTTATCACTAAAATAGTTTTTGGTGACAATTACATGAACAAGTACGGAAAGCTTTTAAATATTTTTATTATATTACATATAGATACAGACTAACACACATACATGTCTATATATATATATATAAAACGCACATTTATGTATTTAATTTTTAGACATATCTAGAAGCAGCGAAAACTAAGTTAAAAAAGAATTATAAAGGAATAAATCCTAGTAAAATTACCACAACTGTAGGATTAAATATAGGTCAGATAGAAATAGCAGGTGTTCGATTGAATTTTTGGGATCTTGGAGGTCAATCAGAATTACAGTCACTATGGGATAAAGTAATTATTAAAAAAATATATTATTCGTTTACTTTTTTAAAATTTTGATTTTCTAATAGTATTATGCTGAATCACATGCAATTATTTATATAGTCGATTCATTTGATAGAGATAGAATTCCAGATTCAAAAGAAACTTTTGGTATGTGTTTTTTGGAGTTAGTGATCAATTTAAGGATTTTTATTAAACATTTATATTTTGTACTTTTTATAGATAAAATGATTTCTAGTGAATGTTTAAATGGTGTTCCATTATTAGTACTTGCAAACAAGCAAGATATTCCAGATTGTATGGGAGTTCGAGAAGTGAAACCAATATTTAATGAAAATGCACATCTTATTGGTAGAAGAGACTGTATGGTAATGCCTGTATCTGCTTTAACTGGGTTTGTGCATTATTATTTTAAATTAAATAGTATTTTTGATGGAACTCAGCAGAGAATTATAATAACTAACGTGTGTACATTTGTATATATAAGTATATATACATATAAAATATACAATAGTGATAGTAATTTGAATAAAACATTTTTTGAAAATAAAATTCATAATTTTATTTGACAGCAATTAAGTACAATTATAAAAGTATACTTTATTAATTTGTGCTTTTTTTTACTATTTTTAGTTCATTTATGTACTGTGGTATATTCTAAAAAATAAGTGTTTTATGAGTTACCGTATATTTATTTTATATAATTAAATTCAATTAAAAATTAAAATTATTTGACATATAAATAAAACAATAATAACATGCTAAATAGTGCACATTTCAATTACATTTGAACTAAACTGGTTACAGTATGGTATTAATTAAAATAAAGCAATGTGACGTATGTCAACATAAAATTAGTTATTTAAATTTCAATATTGTAAAGATATTTAATTAAATATTTAAATTCTTGTAATCAGATAAAGATATATTTAAACTTATTTTGTAATATAAGTGGAAATATTTATCTTTTAGTGTTTGATTGAAGTATACTGTTAATTTTTTTTTTTAGTGATGGCATAGATGAAGGAATTCGATGGCTTGTAGATTGCATAAAAAGGAATAGTGACATACGACCTCCTAGAAACTTAGGCGAAACTTAATATTTATTTCTGCTTTATTATTTTCTGTAAATATATAATTGAAATTTAAATTTGAGTATTAATATTGTTTAAATCCTTTTTCCAAAAAATCCATTTTACACACACACATATATATATATATATATATATATATATATATATGTAATGTATGTGTGTGCAAGTATAAACATGCTTAAAAAATATACAAATTAAAATTTGTCATTATTTAATTTAGTGGTAATAACAATTTTGTGGCTCAATATCATTTTATTGTGTCTATAAATTATGAAATTTCTAATCTACGATTCAAAGATAAGGCATGTGTGAAGATAACAGGTGTTTCATGTTCTAGATTAAGCATTTTATCTAAGTATTCACAAATATTATTTTATTAAACTAAAGACTAGCATTAATACAGTTTGTGTATTTTTTTAAAAAATAATACTTTTTAATAATGTACCCTTATTACGAGCAAGATTGGAGTGTTTTGCCACCTGAATTAAACAGAAGGTAATTAAATTTCTGTTAATTGGGTAAAAAAATGACCAAATAATATTATTTAATTAATGTAAAAATATTTAATAAATTACTTAGATAAAATGAAACGTGTTTTAAAATTTTCATAATGTACTTATTCGAGATCTGTACATATTTTTATAATTGTAAATTTTTTACCCCTGTTACATTTTTAATTAACTTTTATGACGTCATATTTTTGTGTTTGTTATTTCAACACAATTTCACAAAAATATATTCAAAGAATATATTTTTGTTTTAAATTTTTTATAAATATATTCAGAATTTGTAACTTTTATTTAAAATCCAATTTCCTTGTATTTTTATTGCTACTATAAATTGTTTAAATTTTCCGCATGTCATATTAAGACGCCATGTTGCGTCAAGTTGAATTCTAATGGTACGATGGTCAAACAGTAATGTCACAAATTTTTGACATAATTAAGTGATAAAGTTTTATTTTATCTTATTTTGTTATTTTGGTAAGATGTCATGTCTGAAGCAACGTATCACATTTATCAATTTATGCACGCTTATCTTCACAAAAGTTAGGAAGTAATTCATCATAGTTAATTCCAATTTTCGGTTGGCTCGACAGGTGACTTACCTGTTTAAATTATCCTTTTTATAATTCCAATCTATTTAAATAAATATGTTTTTGAAAATCAAATATTTTAATGCAACATGAATATAAATCTTTCATTATATTATCCTGTTGATAGACTCACATGTTCTAGTTTTGAATAGGTTATGTATGTTTTAAAAAAAAAATATATAGTACATATTTTTTAATATTTTAAAATATAAAATAAAAACTTTTCCCATTTTGTGTTATTAATTAATTTGTAAATATAGTTTTTAAAATAATCTATTAAAAAATTATAAATAACTCATACCATTAATGAAGCATGCAGTAGGTTTGTCATAAATAGGTATATTTAATATAAAATTACTACCCATCGACAGATATAGTGTGGCGTTGCTTTAACATCTTGTTGCTCGCTTGCCCTCATCCAGTTTCATCATGAACGCTTCTGATCATGGGTAAATGAATTCACTCATTATTAAGTATTTTATTTTGAAAAAATATAAATTTCTTGAAAGTTTTCATGGTCTTAAATTCTTATTGAAAAAATATTTAGGATTTATTTATAATATTGTTATATTTGCTTTATTTCATTAGTATAATAATGTTCAACTATACATTAACCAAATTTATAACAAATATACCATTATATCATAGTCTATATTAAAAATGTTATTTTGTTTGAAATTATTATATCCATTAATTATTCTTGTCGTTAAAAAAGTGTCCTATTATAAATATATATTTATAGTATATCATGAATATATTAATGAAGTGTTTTTATTTTTAATATAGGTTTAATCCAGGCCTCAATATGGCAACTATAAAGCAAGCAATTAATGAAACTATAGAAAGAGGTATGCTTTTATTTTCACTATTATTTGTTTACTTTTTATAAAAATATTTAATTATCATAATAGCAGATCATAAACTTATTGTTATACTTTATTTTCTAGTATTTTTAAAATCAAAATACAGATTTTTTTGTATTGAAGCTAAAAAAGACATTTAAATAAATTGTCAGAATTGAGTCTCTTATATACATAGTCATTCTGAAGTTATTTAATGATATGTCAATAATTGAGAAGGTGCAATTATCTGAATCGAATATTTTATTATGTTTTATTACTCTAAATTACTCTATTATATTATCATATTATTTATTTCATGCACATGTTATTTATAATTTTTTATGAATTAATTATTACTGTTAAAAGATGAGAAATGTATAATTAAAAGTTACAGTTTGTTGCAGAAATAAAATATATCAGAAATTAATATATATATATGTATGTGTGCATGCATGTATAAAAACTAGATAAATATTTTGTAATACTTTAATAAAGATAATTGTTGTAATTTTTTGTTTGCTTATTTAAATCATTATAATATCAAGTATATTTTAAATAGTTTCTTTAGTTTTTGGTTTTTTCTCTTAGACAAAACAAATTTGGTATAAAAGTTGGCAGTTTGATGATATGAAAAAATGTATTTTTAGATTTTATTCTATTTTCACAGTAGATTACATAAGTTTATATATGGATGATTGAATTCATTTGAAGAAAGATGTTTTTTTGTTTATTATTTATTTTTATAAAAATTTTAATCATATAGAAGAATCTAAAATAAAAATTCTTTTTAATAATTATTTTATGTGATGACAGTTCGTATGCCTACTCCAATGCGATTAAGAGATTTGATTCGACAAATTCGTGCAGCCAGAACAGCTGCTGAGGAACGTTCTGTAGTTAATAAAGAATGTGCATATATTCGTTCTACATTCCGTGAAGAAGATTCGGTTTGGAGGTATGTCTATAGAAATTACATATAATTATCTTTAAATTGTAATTTAAAAAAATAGAAATTAGAAAATGATTAATTAATGAATAGTTACATTTTTTAATGTATTATTAAATTTATTATGACAATAAATAAATTTTATAACATACATACATATATATATATATATATAAATATATAAAAATATATATTTGTATGCATAGCTGTGTAATTGCTTTTATAATTATTAAATTAATTTTGTTTGTGTAGTTTTTAATAATTTATGTAAAAATAGTTTTAAATAAAGCCATGCTTATGAATTTAATAAACGTTGAGTTTACTTTTTAATATAATTACAAATTTTTTATTAATTTTCACAGGTGTCGAAACATAGCAAAGTTATTATATATTCATATGTTAGGATATCCTGCACATTTTGGGCAGTTAGAGTGTTTAAAATTAATCGCTTCTCCACGGTTCACTGATAAACGCATTGGTTACCTTGGTGCCATGTTACTACTTGATGAAAGACAAGATGTACATTTATTAATTACAAATTGTTTGAAAAAGTTGGTAAATTGCCTATTATTATTTTTTAGTTGTGTTATATTTCATACTAATTATTTTCATTTTCTTAGTGATCTAAATAGCTCCACACAGTTTGTTGTGGGATTAGCTTTATGCACTTTAGGTGCAATTGCATCTCCAGAAATGGCTCGTGATCTTGCTGCAGAAGTTGAACGTCTGATGAAATCTCCAAATACGTATATACGGAAGAAGGCTGCCCTGTGTGCTTTTCGGATTGTTAAAAGAGTGCCTGAGCTGATGGAAATATTTTTACCTGCCACAAGATCGTTACTCACAGAAAAAAATCATGGTATGTTTATACTTAAATTTGAAAGAAAAATATTTTAATATATTTTAATTTTTATTATAAATTTCTAAAGTTATTAAAAAGTTATAGAAAATATTTACAAAATTGAAATAAATTAAAAATGTCCTATCTATGGATTAAAGTAATTTTCTGTAAAATTTATTCTCAAAATGAATTTTATTTAGTATAAATAATTAATCAAAAGAGCATTACTTAAATTGTTAACCTTTTTGTATACACTAGCACTGATGAAATTACTATTCACTATGAGATTTTTTCATTATAGATAATTATAAACATTTATAATATTATTCCAAATAACTAACATATTTAAGTTTTTCACCTTAAAATAAATACTATAACCTATATATACGGTTAGTAAGAAAAATATTTAAAATTTTATTTTTGTAATTGTATTTTTTTATAGGTGTTTTAATCACAGGAGTCACTCTTATAACAGAAATGTGTGAGACAAGCCCTGATACGTTACATCATTTCAAAAAGGTAAGTTTTATTGAAATGTGTGTTTACTAGCTATATTTTATTTGCATTTCTGTGAATTTATATTTTATTTTATCTAATTATGATATTATTTGTTCATGTTTATTATTTTATTTAATTATATATTTACATTATACTATATGTAATTGTAGACATTAATTTAAGACACATTTCTATTGAAAAGGTAATAATTTTTAAAGAAAAACAATATTTTTTGTAGAAATAAATTATTGTGTGCGAGTACTAAGAGAAGTATAATGCTCTACTTAAAATATAAATTGAAACATACATTATGAAATGTCATTGGCTTTATGAATTTTTATTAATAATTATTTTCAGTCTTAATATTAAATTAATTTGTAAATGTAAGCTTTTTTAATTTTTGTTATTATAATCGTTTTATTGAATTTTAATTAAAGTTTAGTGTTTTTAATTTTCATTAAAAAATGTTTTAAATAATTATTTATTATTACTTTTAAGTCAGTTGAATGACAGATAAATAAAAAATATAATTTTGTTTTATTATATCAAATAATAGGTATCTGACTGATGACAAACATTTTAATTGATATAGATTTTATTTTGGAATAGTGGCTGTATTTTATTTGAATTTATTTTGTTTTGATAAAAGTGAATAGTATCAAAATTAGAATCAATATTAATACATTTTTTTTTTTGTTTTGGGTACATTTTGGACAGGAGGGCGGGGAACGTGAGGTACGCAGTTAAAATTCGACATGCTTAAGTAACATTGTTGTGTTCGGAACATGTCAAATGTTGAGCTGCATGGCTTATTTGGCTCAACATTTTTTTTGCAACAGCCTTCAACAATTTTTAAAATTTATGTTTTCATATTAAATTTGTGTTGTATTTAGCATACAAGCAAAACAACGTTAATCAAAGATAATGGAGCATTTATATACAATACATAAGATATTAATTACTTAATAAATGTATGTGTTTATATGTACATTTGTTTGCATATTAGGAGGGGACATACATATATACATGTAATGTGGATGAATATATATATATATATATAAGAAAATCATGTAATTGTGATTTTCAGTTTTATTTTAACACGTAGGGGAGAGATTATAATATATTCAAATAGTTCTATTTTTATGGCATTTTAAATGTATATATGTGGTGTTTAGGATTTTATGATCTATTTATATTTTTAAAGAATTATGAAAACCTATAAGGGTACATTTGTTAATGCTTTGAATTATGAAAATAATTGTTCATGATACTTGATCTAAAAAGGCAAAACAGGTGTCATATCAACTTAAGTCATTAGTGTTGTGTGTTGCTGATTTATGTAATCTATGGTACTTATTATAATTCTTGTCTTTTAAGATATATTTATATCTATATCATTTCCTTATTTTTTATATATTCAATTTTAGCTTTAATAATCTGAAATCAGTTATGGAATTTTTAAAAGTCTATTTTCTTATGAATATTGAAATTATATTGAATAGAGAAGCTGTAATTGCACTAATTTTTCAACTTTTTTCTTTAGATTAATAAATGGTTTTTTCCAAATAAAAAATTCTATTGCTCCACAGAATAGGTTACCGGTTATGATAATTTTTTGCTTGGTTTTTACAGTAGTGAATTTTTAGCTTACTAGCCTTATAAGTCATATCTCGTTCCTTTTGGTATATATTATTGACAATGTTTTATAGAAAGTAAAGAGTGATTAACTAAACTAGATATCCATAAATATGTATTTTAAAATATTATGTTATCTTTCAAAATATATAATATACTTTTATAGTAATTTAAGTGTAAATTTTTCTTTGTAGGAGTTATAAATTTTCATTTAGAACTCATATAAATTCTCTTATAACTTTTAAAAATGATTCAAATAAATGTTAATACCATTTTGTAGTTACATTAATAATGTAGAGGGTTTTTTTTTTAAAAAATATCTATTTCTTAAGACAAGATAGGCATAACAATAACTAAATTAAATAATTAGAAAATGTCCTTAAAACAATTTTTGATTATTTCCATGTTTTTGAGCAATATACAAAAATATATTCAGAATGTGTTTAGCATAACTACATTTTATAATTATTCTTAAAACTTTTTTTATTTAAATGTAGTAAAAAATTATTGGAATGACTGTTGATCATTATGACACAAAATGCACAAAGCACTGTTCTTAGTTGTTACATTTATGTATAGTTGAGATTTTTTGTATTTTTATTTAAAAATGCAAAAACACTGCAATGTAAATTATTGAGCGTTTATATATGTGTTTGTATTTATACAATATTTTTCAGTATATGACACTTTTTATGCGAAAAAGTAATATAAAAATATTAGTGAAATGGATAACATTGCCCACTGTCTTTTTCAGCTTTATAACTAAGCAATAAATTAGTTATTTTTATTTTACTCAACACTTTAAATTGAATTCATAGTTATATAAAATTGTACTCAAAAACATTAAAAGTATAAGTAAAGACTATTTTCACTATTTATGTATAGATGTGTATATGTGGTTACGTGGTGATTCATTATTATAATTTATATAAATTTAAGTAATTAAAAAAATCCCGTTCTTAATATAATGAAGTAATTACATTTCTATATGTGTGTGTGTGTGTGTATATATATAGCACACATGCGAACGTGTGTGTGTGTGTTTGTATTATGTCATATTCACATAGTAAAATACATAGGTAAAATACTAAAATACATCTTTTCATAAAAATCTTAGGTATTACATTAAATGACTGCTGATCATGTAATTTCTTACTAACACATATTCTGCTGGAACTTTTCATGAAATATCTCTTTGGCACATTGAATTCTCAGAAACTTAACATGATCCCCTGAAATTCAAATATTGATATTTTATGAAATGACTATCTGTAACCAGCAGATTGTATTCTGATTTTATTATTGTTTGTTTTGTTATGGGAAAAATAAATAATTTATTTTTTAACTACTATGCAAATGAGTATAAACTAAAACCCAATATTATGGTCAGGTCTGGTCGAGTTGGAGTGTATCAAAAAAGTATTTGTAGACTCTCTTATATACTTAATATATATTTGATATGAAGTTAAATCAAACTTAATGACATTTTGATTATATTGCATAATAGTGCATTTTATTAGTTGGTTAGTTATTGGGGTTAACAGCACGTCTACAACTAAGGTCAAATGATAACAATATTAATAAATAATTTTTTGCTAATTTAATAATATATTGTTTCACATATATGCAAACAAGTACATCAAAAAAGTATTAATATACTACGTGTGAATACTTTCTTTTCTTATGAAATCATGTTAACAAGTTAAATCCTGTCACAATATCGTACCTTATCTTGATATTGAAGTGTTCATTAGTTAGGTTCAAAAAATTGGGGTTAATTGTGTCGTTATTATTTTCAGAATGGTAGTGACCCAAAACATAAATCTTTCTTAATTAGGAATTAGATCTTATATAATGTCTCGTATTTTTTAGAAGTGCATCCCCAATCGCTAGATGTTTATCATATAGAAAATTTGTAGGAAGAGCTTGATCTATGCATACAGAAAATATCAATTTCGAATAAGGATTGACTTAAAATAGTTCTATTAACAGAATAGGACAAAATTAACAGTGAATAAATAAATTAATTTTTTCTTTGCCCAGGCATTTACAAGCTATTATAAACTCGAGAGGATTTCCTACAATATTAACATAATGATCTTATTGACAAATTATAGCAAAATAAAGTATACGAATAATTTTTTGACATGTCCTTTTTTCATAAACAAAAAGTATTATTAAATTGACATAAAATATTTTGTTTATATCAATATTGGTATCGGTTGAAAGCTAACTAAATATACTATTGTGTAATATAATTGAAATTTCATTAAGTTTGATTTACTTCATATAAAATATATATTAAATGTAAAACATAGTGTATGAATACTTTTTTGACCCACTGTAAGTTGTAAAAAGGGTTCTAAATTATGTATTTTAAAACAAGAAAACATTTTTAAATATAAAACAAAATTCTTAAAATAAATAATACCTTTGATGTTAAAGAGTGCTGAGCAAAAAAAGTTAATAAAAAAAAATGATGTGCGTGTTCGCCATGCGCGCTAGAAGTGAAACATTTGTAAGGAACTGTGAAAGAAAGCAAATGGTATTATAAATGAAGGAGTAGAACAGTCGGATTATACAGAGCTAGAATGACATTTAAATTTAATTCAAATTCAAACTATTACAACTGGTTGAAATATTTAATACACAATACAATGTGCAAAATATTATAAAGAGTGATTCATAAATATAAAAGCTATTATTAATATAGATTAGATATCATGTGATATAAATATGATATACAGCGAGAAAAATTATTTATACGGGTTAATATTAAAATTAGAAACGTTAATAACAAATCGTTTCTATTCAGCAGTGTCCGTTTGTTTATTATTTAAATAACATGGTTCAGCAACAGTATGACAAGACAGTGAAATGGGCTCCTTACTCTACCCTCACCAGTGTCGTGCGCCGAACAACTGCGCTGTCGACATCTGTTTCACTTTGATTTCTATGAGACGGACTCACACCCGTATCCTAAGAAGTTTCACTTCAAAAATAAAAACTAAATAATCTAGAGAGAACAAAATTTAAAGGTAATTAAGATCAACCTGACCTGACCATATAATTAGACTTTATTCCATACTAATTTGTATAGTCAAATAATCCAGACAATTTGTTTCATAATTATCAAAAAAATAATTACAATAGAACACAATAAATATAATATAGTATAAATAGTGACAATGAAAGCAATCTACAGATTAACGATACGTTAATGTTTAACGGTCATTATGACATTAAACTTGATTATTTAAATTCCGGTATATTATGTTAAGCAACTGTAAACTTAATGTATACAAGCAAAATAAGCATGTCTTAAAATGACTCAATATACTGTATGGTCAAGAAATTAATGGCCTGGTTTTTCATGTGATCCCTAAGGAAGACATGATTATTTGACTGATATATATATATATATATATATATATATATATATATTTAATGTACTATAAAAACTTATATCTTAATTACTTTATTAATGCCAACATTTACCACAAAGCATGGTAACTTTTTAAAAAAATAATGATTAGTATATTTTTAATGCACCTAAATTGTAAACGATTAACTTTTGTATTATTTATAGTTGGAAATGTTGATGTAAATGCATGTGAATGGTTTTTATTTTTTATATATAAAAGTTATACTATTTTAAGATTTTTTTCCAGATTGTACCAAATTTAGTTCGAATTCTTAAAAATTTAATTTGTGCTGGATATTCTCCTGAACATGATGTATCTGGTGTTAGTGATCCATTTTTACAAGTAAGTGTAAAAATCGAATAACAATTGAAATAAAGACTGAAATCAATCATTAGCTAAAAACTGAGTTATTTTTAATACAAACTGCAACAATTTGAAATATTATATTTAATTATTAATATATTTTGTTTCAGGTGAAAATTCTTAGACTTTTACGTGTATTAGGACGCAATGATGCAGATGCTTCCGAAGCAATGAATGATATTCTTGCTCAAGTGGCAACTAATACAGAAACTAGTAAAAATGTAGGCAACACAATTTTATATGAGACTGTTTTATCAATTATGGACATTAAATCTGAGAGTGGATTAAGAGTAGGTGGTTTATTTTTGTCTTAATGAACTTTTAAGTTATTTTCTATTTAATGTGTTTATTAAAAAAAAATGATTTTTTTTTAAATTATGATTAAAATCAGAGTAATATATGAAAAGCTAGTAACCTTATAGTGCAGTTGAATCAAAAAAATATTATTACTAGACTGTAATTCTTTCTGTAAGTGTGTTAAATAATTTATGTAATTGTTAGTACTAATTTAAAATTGAATATGATTATAGTTTGTTATCATATGTTTTATTATGAATTTTATTTCAACTATATGAAAAATATTACTGTATTTTTAAGACCATACATTTTTTTTAGGTGCTAGCTGTTAATATACTAGGACGTTTTCTCCTTAATAATGATAAAAATATTCGTTACGTAGCACTCAATACACTTCTTAAAACCGTTTATATAGATACATCTGCTGTACAACGGCATCGTTCAACAATTCTTGAATGTCTTAAAGATCCAGATGTATCAATACGTAAACGTGCCATGGATCTCAGTTTTGCTCTTGTAAATACACAGAATATTAGAGTTGTGATGAAAGAATTGCTTATATTTCTTGAAAAAGCAGATCCAGATTTTAAAGCTCAATGTTCTTCGAATATTGTTCTTGCTGCTGAAAGATTCTCACCGAACAAAAAATGGCATCTAGATACACTGTTAAAAGTTTTAGTTGCAGTATGTTATTGTGACAATTAAAGTTAATGTATAATTGTAATGAAGACATTTAAATAATTAATTTGTATTTTACAGGCAGGAAATTATGTTCGAGATGATGTCATATCATCTACTATTCAACTTATATCAGAAACGGCAACACTTCAGTCTTATATAGTTGCCCAGTTATGGCAAGCACTAGCAGCTGATCAGACAGATAAACAGCCATTGACACAAGTTGCAGCCTGGGCTATAGGAGAATATGGAGAATTGCTCCTCGAGGCTGCAGAATTAGATGGTGATATAGTAGAACGACCAACAGAACAAGATGTTATTGATGTATATCAAAAACTATTATGGTCACCACAACATTCAGTTACTACAAAACAATATGCACTTATGTCTCTTACAAAACTTAGTACACGTTTTACTACTGTGGTTGAGTAAGTTTTTACATTTTATTTTACCCAATAAAAATTAAAAACATCCTTTTATAGTATATAAGAATGAAATCCGAATCTAATAAAGCTATTTTAAAATTCTATCAGTTTGCCTTTTTATCTCATTGTTATGCTATCTTTTTTCTATTCACATTCCCTCTACACATATTTATACATATATATATATAAATTGTTTTTTAGTACTATTCAGCAAATTATTAGCTCTTTTGGTTCATCTCTACATATAGAGTTACAGCAACGGGGAGTTGAATTTTCACAATTATTTGGAAAGCATGCAACTTTGCGATCAGCGTTACTTGAGCGCATGCCACCTATGGAAGTTACTAGACATCCGTCAGATACTGTACAGCCTGTTGGTGATATAGAAGAAGAAATCTCTCAACCAGAAAGTCCTGTACGAATTAATATTACAAATGATTCGGTAAATTTAATTAATTACAATATTATTTGTAGGTTATATAAACATTTTGTTAAAATATATTATTTTTCTAGACCGCTAATGTTTGCAATTCAGGGAATTAAAAATTAAATTAAGAAACAATATATTAGAATGTATACAATATTTTTTTTATTTCAGAATACACTTCTTGATTTGTTGGGTTCTGATACTGATTTAGGACTTATACGCCCTACAGAATCTTTACCAATTAATCAACCAACTGGAGGTAATACTCAGGACTTACTAGATCTTTTAGGTGGACTTGACACAATTTCTAGTGGTCCTCCACCACTTTCTACTATGCCAGTGAATACAGACAATCCAGTAGGACTAATGAATAATATTACCAATAACAATACATCTGTTTTTAATACCACAAATTCCAACTTTTTAGTAGATGGTCTATTTAACAATGTACAAACACCAGTAAATAATGGTAAGTGTATCATATTATATAAACTTTTATATATAATAAATATATCGGGTCTATGATTTATTTTTTTAATAAATAACTAGTATTAACTGATTTAAACTGTAATAACTGGTTTTAGGTGTACATGTGTATATGTGAATTTTATTCTATAAATTTATTTATAAAAAGTTAATTTTATTTATATTTGTTCATAAATGTATATTTTATTCATTCACAACTGGAAAAAAATTAACATAAATATCGTCATAGAATAAATTGATATTTGTTTCATTTTAGCAGAAATGTTTATTAAGTAACAATGTATAATGATTGACATTTTACAATGGTTCAAAGACTATAATAAGAGTAGGTATAGTAAATGGTTAAAACGCCATTTCACTGTATATGCTCACATGGTTCATAAATATCATGTATAATTCTTATGAATAAATGATAATCTATGTTATTTTGTCTCTATTTTCTTAGTCACAAACAGTTCATATATGTGTATGTGTATTCCTATGTACATATACACACATGCACACATTTAAATTTGTGTTAATATACAATTATTTTAGATTTATAAATTTATTCTTTATTAATACAAATTTGTAATTCAAAAAACTTTTGTATTCCTTTATAATAATTTCAGTGGATTTGCCGAGTATAGTAGCATTAGATAAAATGG
Organism: Acanthacorydalis orientalis; assembly: GCA_034766995.1. Lineage (NCBI taxonomy): Eukaryota > Metazoa > Arthropoda > Insecta > Megaloptera > Corydalidae > Acanthacorydalis > Acanthacorydalis orientalis. The sequence goes on along the minus strand of CM068314.1, from coordinate 24,994,318 downwards.
GATTGAAAATTATATTAAGTATAGATAAAACTGAAGAAGTTGATTCTGTATGGGTTAACATGACGGCTACAAATGATACTACAGAGACTTTGACTGATTTCTTATTCCAAGCTGCTGTTCCTAAGGTATCTATTGAATAGTTTAATCTGTATTTATGAATATGTATTGTCTTTGTAAATAATTACTATTTGAAATTTGTATGTACATATATATGTGTGTATATATATATAAATATTTTGTAGACATTCCAATTACAAATGATGTCCCCTTCAGGAGTAGTTATTGCACCTGGTAGAGAATTAACTCAACAAATGCGAGTAACCAATCCTAATAAAGTAAGAATAAAACTATCCATAATATGATATACATTGATACGTAATAAATATACATTGATTTATTTTTTCAGTCTACATTACGCATGAGAATTCGAGTATCTTATAATATGAATGGAGAGCCAATTTTAGAACAAGCAGAAGTAAATAACTTTCCTATTGATTCATGGAACTGACAGTTAACAAGTGGCTAAATATTTTTGTATATTATAGAAAAGTATCAGCAGTAAAAGATTTTGATTCTATTACAGTATTTTAATATCAATACTTCCTACTGTTTCTCAAATATTTGGTAGTTGACACTAATTAGTATAGTTTTTTATACTATTCATGAATTTAACTAAAAATACAATGTGCAATTCGTCAATTGTAACTATAAAAAAAGTATGCCTATGAATCTAATATCTTTTAATGCTGTCATTAATGTACTTATGCAATTGTCAATGCAATTTGCAAGAAAAACAAGATGTTCTAAACTTCAGTTATTTCATTTGAGAAAAAGTAAATATTTTATAACTATTAAATAAGTTGTAAGAAATAGTTTATGTGAAGTGTGTAAAATGGTGGACTTTTTGAAAGTCAATAGTGAAAACACTTTCTAAATATAATTTATCATTCAAATTATTCATGTTAATAAAAAGTTTTTTTATAATTTAAATTTGTTTATTAAGAGAATCATACAAAATATGTACATAAAATGATAAATTTTAATAATCCAGTCCTTGCTGCTGTGAAAGTTTGTTAATTTGTGGGTTATAAGTGGTTAAGTGAAAGTTGTTTTTTAAATTAATTTCTTTTAATGAATTAAGAAAAAAAATTGGAAACATGTTTATTATCATTTAATAATTAAAGTTAAATTGTGGTGCTGACAAACTATTAAAATCATTACAGTTATAATAATATATAGAGTAAACAGAATTTATCATTTCATTTTCCTAATCTTGAAAAATTTTGTATTGACTGAGAGAAAGATTTATTTTTCTTACTAAAAGTATTCAATAAATGTACACAATATATATATATATATATATATATATATATATATATATATATATATATATATATATATATATATATATATATATATGTGAAAATAAATATGAAGTGATTAAGACATAAGTATATAATAAAAAATAATAATTTTGCTTATATATTTCACTTTAACATTTATAATTGTAAATAATTAAAATTGTTTTGCGTCCAACATAGAGATATATAATTATAAAAATACTGGAATTGTAAATATTTTAGATATGTTTAAAATTTTAAATATTTTCCAGAATCAAATATTAATTATTACTGTAGTGATATTTACGATTAGGTGATTATTTTTTTATTATTATTTTCATGTCTGCATTTAATAACAATATAAATATAATCTTTTAGTGCTCAAAAAAATGTTGTATAAAGAATCAATAATTTTTTTTGTAAAATGAGCTGATTGTAGTCAACATTAGTGTTTCATGTTTTTTTTTTCCACATTTTTTATATTTTATTGTAGTACTAAAATTATTTGTTTAATTTAAAACATCAAGTTGAAAAATATAATTACATTAAAGTCTGATAAAACATTACTTTCATTTATAATTATGTAGAATAATAACAGATGCCTTTTGATGTGGTAAATTTCCCAACATCAAGCGTAAAAGTGACGTATTACTTTCATCAAGTTATTAAAATTACATGTTATATAAAAATGATCTAACATTTTATTTAGTGTTAAAATGATAAAGTGATATATTTTCACAATAGATCTTATATGTATTATTATTGGCAATACTGATAACAAAATAGAAATATTCATCTACTTCTCAATTAAAACTTGCTAACAAGAAAAATCAACCAACAGCAACATATATTATAATTTGAGTATATTTTATATATATTTTTTTTAAAAAAATCAAATTACACCAATTCTTTAATTTTGTAATGTACTTGAATATATTATACAGTCAGTAAGTAATCATGAATTTTTGACATTAATATTTTCATTATATTAAACTAGTGGATGTATTGTGAATGTTTCAAATCACAATAAATATTTAAAATTTTTCAATACATATGTAATTCTTACTTGTCCATTAAAAGTATTAATCAGTATAGCTAAAACCGTATTTCAAAGTAACAAAATGTAATTTAAAAAAAAACAGGCACACCCATTAAACTTTTGAAAAACGTATTTTATACTCACATTACAAAAAGTTTTTTATAATTGATTCAATATAATTTTTTTATCGTTGTATTATAATGATGTGTATGTGTGTATATTATATACACAGTCACACACATATATACATACATACATATATATATATATACATATATATTTATATATATATATATATATTTATATATATATATATATATATATATATATATATATATATACATATATATATATTTATATATATACATACATACATATATAATGTGTATGTGTGTACATATGCATTCATTCATACATACATATATGTAAAGAATTCTAGGAAAATAGTAAATGCAGAAGTCTGCTAATGATTTTATTTATTTTTTAATCATATTGAAAGGAAAAGTTAAAGAAAATATATATAATTATTTAATAATTATGATTCTGTTTTTTCTGTTATGCCATTAAATAAACGATCCTTTATCATTTGTGCCATTAATCCATGAATAATTTCAATTGTAGTTTTGCAACTGTCTTTGGTTGCTTTCATCAGCTTATCTTCGGTTCGTTTCTCATGTGGATCTGATCCACCAACCATGAAACCACCTCGACCTAATTGATATTGATAAATTACTAATAATTATGAAATCACAAAACTTTCATTTTTAGTAATAGTACACTTCATTTTTGCATTCATTCATAACTCTGTACATAAATTTATACTACCTAATGCAACTTCAGATTGCTCTAATTTGTCAGAAAGATCGAATATCTGTCCAGTAGTATAATCAGCATTGGTTAATAAGCTTGATGAACTAAGGGTGTTTACCCAGTATTTATTCCATAGAGAATCGAGTAATCTTCGATCTAAGGAAGATTTAAAATACGATACTTCTAAAGAGTAATACTGTTTGCAATGTACACCAAAATCTTCAATTTTATTTAAAGGTATAGTCTGATATTCTGATGGTTCTTCATTTGCAGGTTTGTAACCCTAAAATTAAATAATTAATTGAAATTGCACAAGTTTCCTTAAAATTATCTTTACCTTAGGATAAGTTCTAAAAGCACCTAAACACACTTTTCCTGCGGAAATCGTTCGTACTGGATCAATTACTATAGCGACAAATGGTTCTTGAAAATTCTGATTTAACATCTGAGTACTAACATCAATACCCGAAAGCCAACAACCATATCCTGGATGGCTGTGATACCAACCAATTGCATTTTCATGTCTTCCTACCTGGAATAGAAATTAAATATAGTATTAATTTTTCTACATTACAAAACACTGAAATACCTGCTTTGCAGCCTCAATATATGCAGTCATATATTCATATGCTTGTGCCTGTGCATTAACTCTTGTTTCTGTACCTTCCACTGGTAAAGCAAATGAATCCATAACCAACATAGTATTTCCATCCACTTTTCCTAGCAATAATCCCATAACTTCTAAAGTACCACCAGATCTTGCATGCATAACCATTTTCAACAGAGCTAAAGCTGATATTCGAATATCTTTAAAAAAATGAGGGCTGAAAAAAATTTTTTTATATATAACAATAATTGACAAATTACAAATAAAATTACTCTTTTTCCCATGGTTTTGCAGTAAGAATATCTACTTGTTGTTTTTTATCATATCGATAAATTTCATCAACAGAACTGATTGTTTCAATACTATTCATCATTTCCCAATTTTTTTGAGCAATTGTAACTTGTTCGGTATTGACATTATTACTGCTTGTGCTGGCCATTTTCAGTACTGAAAATATACATCACACTTATGTATCAACAAATATATAAAGTTAATATCTAAATATTGCATTTATGAATGTGTGTGTTTGTATATATGCACATGTGTGTTATGTATGAATGTATGTATGATGCGTGTGTGTGTGTAGTGTGGTGTGTGTATATGTGTATATATATATATATATATAATATATATAATATGCATACATTTACGTACACACATCATATCTACATAAACACAATTACATACTATCAATTTTTAATAACTGTCGTGATCTGATATTCTGCACTTATATTTTATAAAATAATATCGTATTAATTATTAAAGGTTATTAAGACCATGTCTACAAATACACTTATATAGATACATGCACGCATCAAATCAGTAAATATGTTAATACCAATATTAATAAAGTTATTCAGTAAGCACGACTTTTGAAATAAATAACTGTAACTTTAAAATTTCAATGGTTAAACCACAATATCCATCAAGTTGTAACTGTGTGTCAATCTATATCTGTGTGTTTTTGTGTGCCTATATACAACCATATGTATTGTATGTTTACATGTATGTATGTACATATTTATATATATATATATATATATATATATATATATATATATATATATATTCATATTTTCAAATTTATAATTTAATTCTAAAAGGTATTACGGTTCATAAGTGTTCTATAAGTAATGGGATAAAAATGAAAGTAAATTATAAGTTTATTATTTATTCTATTGCAAGTGTGACATATTCCAGCATAATGTAATAATTTTAAAATTTATGTATAAAAACAAAAGTAATAAATACAATAAAAAATCAAACTAGTGTGCGTAACAATTTGAAAAAATTGAATACAGAAGATGCTAAACTAATATTTTTTATATTTTAAATTACAAATAATTGAATATTAAATGTCTTCATTAATGTAAGATAAGAAAGTAGTAAAAAATCTTCATATCAAGGTGATTAGTGTTTGCTACTATGTAGATAACCATATTTTTTATCATTTAAATAATCTAAATTTTATTGTCAGTTACTTGTTGTTCAAGATGTTAACACCAATCAATTTTTTGTCCTTCAGTTCATTAATTGTTTCTCCCCCCTTCTGAAAAAACTTATTTCTTTAATATACTTGTTAAATCATTCAATTGAAGTAACTAGCTTTTGATTAGTTAAACATTTTAATATTTTTACTTTAACATTTAAAGAAAAACGAAAAAATAAAAAAGTAAAAGAAATATTGATATTAATGTGTAGACTTGCATAATTATAAAAGTATGACATTTTTATTTATTTTAGATTCAGCATGAATTTGGAAACACTGTCTAAATTATTAACACCATACAAAGGAATTGTTGCAAATTTGGCTAGTATTACAACTATTTTACAATTTTTTTCTGGAGTATTTATTTGTAAAGATATATACAAAAAAGGCAGTACAAAAGATGTGAGTGTGACTCCCTTTCTTGGTGGCGTTGTCATGTAAGATATCCAATATTATTTATTATTTTTTAATCATAGGTATTATAGTTATTATTTTAATGAAATATGAAATTTAATTATTTTCTAAATACTATTAAAACTGGTAATAAGTATTCATGGGTAAAACGTAAAATATTTTCATTTTAATAAATTTTATAATTACCAAATTATTACAGTATTTGTAAATTTATCAAAATTTTAGCTTTAAAACATACAAACACACACACACATACATACATACATATATATATATATATATATATATATATATATAATTTGCATGTTAATATTGAAATAAAAAATATAATTCGTATTATTTTTGAAATATATTTTTAGTGGAATTTTAATGTTACAATTAGGATATATGATGAATGATCCAGCAATGATTCAAGTAAATGTAGCCGGTATAACACTAAATATTCTGTATTTGGTAACGTATTTCTTTTTTTCTGAAAATAAAGAAGATGTAATAAAGTGTTTAAGTTATGGAATTTTATTCATTGCTGTTTTACTTGGATATGTTCGTTGGGAGAATGAAAAAATTGTTGAATATAGGTTTAGTATGATAGTAACTATTCTAATGTTAGCTTTACTTGGAAGCCCTTTATTAGAAATTGTAAGTTGTAACCACTTATTATTTACTTTAATTTTGAAATTCATTTAATTTTATTATATTAATAATGTTTTTAGGGAGAAGTTATAAAAACTAGAAGTGCAGAAAAGTTACCATTTCCGATCATTTTTTCTGGTACTGTTGTTACATTTTTGTGGTTATTATATGGAATTATATTGCGTAATGATTTTATGATTGTGAGTATAAATTGAAATATGTAATGTTCTGTAAAAATGATAGAGTAGTTAAGTTGTTATTGTATCGGAGTCATGATCAATTAGCTGTAATTTCAATAAAAACTTGAGTTAAAATTTATAAATTACAGAAAAATTAAAAGTATAAAAAAATATTTTAAGTGAATTTAAAAGATTTCTGTATAAAAAAATTCTGTTATATGTTAAAAACATATTAATATATAATACATTTTAATGTTTCAGGTACAAAATGTTGTTGGCTTTTCTTTATGCTCTGTTCAACTTGTATTATGCATGATGTTTAGAAAAAAAAATGTTGATGTAGATCATAACATATTAAATAATGATAAAAAAGAAAATTAGATTTTAAAAAGAAAAGTTGATTGAAATTTGAATTTATAATCTATAGACATCTTACCAACGAAATTACATTTATAGTCATATTTTAGTTACGGAATCATCAATGATATTCAAATTACAAATCTAATATGAAACGTAAAATAAATACATTTTTATTGAAATATTAATGCTTAATATTTATTGAGTAATACTATTATACTGAATGTTAACATTTGTGAATTTTTAATTCTTCATATTTATTGATTTTAAATAATAATATTTTGAAAGTAACTTTCAAATGTTACAAATGAAATTGGATAAAAATATGAATTCAAGTCTATTAATAAAGCAGTGATAAGGTTTGTACATGCATGTGTATACATATATACGAATATGTACACATATGCGTACATGTTGATAAATGAAGAAATATGTAAGGTAGCCATATTTATATTATGATTAAATGCTTTAGTAACCTTAGGTTAAATAATAGACTAGCAGATGAATTCTTAAAAAAGTTTAAATTTACTGTGAGGAATAATTTAAGATTATAGTATATATATATATATATATATATATATATATATATATATATATATATATATATATATATATATATATATATATATATATATATATATATATATATTTGTATATATATGTATACATACATACATTCACACAGTGTATAACAGTCAGTTGCACTACAGTATGAGTTATTTTTTGTTACAACAAAAAAATCAAATTTTATTTCAATTCAATATATATAGATTTTTTTAAAAAAAAACATGCACATACATGTATCCTTACAATTATTAAAGGCCTTTATAAATAGTGCATATTAAATTTAGATGTCTTAGAAATTCCACTATTTTTTTATAAATATTACATTACATAAATAGTTAATTCAAATGTAGAATTATTTTCCTTGTATTAAAGTATTATTTAATATTTAATTAAAAATAGATATAAAAAGTTTTGAAGGTGTTTAGATTATGCATTTATTTTTAACATTAGAAGTGATAAATAATGAAAAGAAAATAATGTACACAGAGCTTAGAAATATATGAAATGTTTAATAGAAAATTTAAGTTTATTAAATGTAAATATATATATATGTATACATATATATATGTATATATATATAGATATATATATATATATATATATATATATATATATATATATACACATATACAATTGGTATAGAATTATATTCAATATGTGTTTGTATTATCTATCTGTATATAAAGAAATGTTATGTAAAATTTAAAAAAATGTACAAAAAATTTTTAAAAAGTAGGTAGGTTTTGTATTAAATTATTATTAACAATGACATCCGAAGTTACAACAAATTATGATATTGGTATAATAATAACTGCAATGAAATGTCCAACTTTATAAAACAACAATATCGCATCAATATACACTTGCGCAAGGAACGCACTTACTAACATTCAACGAGAATGATTATATAGACATACTATTATAACACATTTTGTATATATACATATATTACGATATTGAACAAATATATGTGATACAAGTGACATGAGTCTAGGGAGTGAGCAAAGCAAGTGGGGGGTGCAAGTAAAGTGAGCCATAGTAAAGAATCCCAGGGTTCTGCGTGCGTAGCGAGTATGGGGCAGAGTCCCCTAGCTTTATATTAATTTATATTTCTGTTTATATAATTTAAAATGCACTGAATGTAGTGAATTTTTTTTATTCATATATTTTTTAATTCTCAGTCATTTATTAATTTGTATCTTTAAATACATTTTCTATCACATTTTGATAAATTTTAAAACTAGATATAAAAAGAAACAAGAAATGAGTAAATTAAAGTTTTTGTACTCATATTAATAAGTAAATTATATTTATTTCATAACTATGTGAATAAATTTTAACAGTATATGTATTACATTAACTACATCAAAAGTTAGGTATTTTAATATTGTATTTGGCAGTCTACTGAATTATAGCATAGTAATAACAATATGAAAGTAACTTATTAATTAACATTGTTAAAATTATTTGTAGTGGGTTTTAAAAATGACATTTGAAAGGCAGAAAATATTTAAACAGAACATTGTTTTATTATTTTTTATACAAGACAGTTATTTGGAATCATTTATAACGTTTTTTTTTGTTCAATAATTTAAAAATACAAAATATTTTAATATATCTGCAGTATTTTGTCCTAATTATGATTGTACATCCATACATACACACACACACACACATATATATATATATATATATATATAAAATATGTGTGTGTGTATTTGTATGTATGTATGATGTATGTGTGTATGTATGTGTATGTATATATATATATATATATATATATATATATATATATATATATATATATATATATATATATATATATATATATATATATATATATATTCACAATATAGAGAATATAAACGTGATTTAACTATTTTATACATAACAGTTAATAAAATATTTGAGTTCAGTAGTTACTTGTATCTGCCATGCGCGATAGAATAAGTGATCACATTTTTTGTGAACTTGTCATTTCTGTACTAGGTAGCATGGTTATAAGTGTTAAGTCAAAGTTAACGTAAATTACGTTAAATTATACAATTATTATTTATAAATCAGAATGTGTGCATGCAAATCTCTTTTGTTATTTCGCAGTATTATTGATAAATTACCAAAGATACAACATAATTTTAAAATTAGTACAAATGTAAGAAATTTGAGTTTTATATCACAATCGTTTTCAAAAAATAATGGTTTATTTCAAATTCGGGCAAATAAAAATGTATGTTATTCATTGTACGGAAGACAAATTGTGACTTGTGCATGTTTACAAAGTGCTTCATCACATGTAACAAGAACAGATTCATCACAAACTCTGACCAAATCACAAGCACAAGAACTTGCATTAAGATTAACCACTGAAGAACGATCTTTTTTATTAACCGCGCTTCAAGAATATGAATCAAAAATAGTGAAAGATGAATATGAAGGTAATTATTTATATTGTTATAGTAAACTGATTATTTTAAATAAAATTAGCTTAATCAATTATAAAACGCGTATTTCATGCTTAACAAGGCTACCATTTTTTAAACTTATATTTTTGTTATATGCAACAGTCACATTGTATGTAGTCTTTTGTATGTATTGTATTTATATTTTTTCTATTATTTTATATAACATTAGTATAAAAATAAAAACTTAAATTATTATGTATATATATACACACATATATAAATAAGTAGTTTCTCTTCCTTTTAATTATGATATAGTTCTTCAAATTTATTTAACATTAAAAAGAAGCTAATAATTTTTGTCATTATAAGTTGTATTCAAATTTTTGCTAATTGTAAGTTTATAAAATAAGAAATATTTGAAATAGCAAAATCGGGGACTTTAAATAGATGTCATAAAGCTAAATTTATAACGATAATTGTTATAACAGAAAAATATTAACAATATTTGTTTTTTTTATATATTAATATTATTCATACTGTTATTTATAATATTTAATTTGTTCTTTATTATAATATTGAAATTAAAAACTTATTTTTCTATTCTTTTTTTTAATTACAAAATATTACTGCAGTGGAAACTACTGCATAAATTCAATCAAGTTTTCCATTCCTGTAATGTATTTTATTTATAATTAATTGATATTTATATAGATATACAATTATCAATTTAGATATAAATGTGTTAAGTACTCAATTCTATTGTGTTGTGTGTGTATGGTATATATATATATATATTTATGTATGTATGTATGTATATATATATATATATATATATATATATATATATGTATGTATATGTATGTATGTATATATATATATATATATATTGTTCAAAACTGTGCGGTGGCATTTTGGCGACTGGAGCACTCATTCTTAAAAAGCTCCTTTATTTTATACTGAGGTGACTATTACGTAAATTAAAAAACTTAATAATTAATTTTTATATTTATTTAATGGCTTTAATATGTTTAACACACACAGGAAACATTTGCAATAATACACTATAAATATAGTTACATTTGTATAGAGTAATTAATAGACAAAATAATTGTGTATATTGTTTCAAATTTACACTTTTGGATTTCATTTCCGCGAAATTCAGAATCAAATCGTCATTATATAACGATTCACATTCATCGCTTTTAATGGATATCATAGCTAAACCGATTAATCTTTTTTGTCCCATTGCTGATCTTAAGTATCTTTTTAATTTTAAATTTGGAGGAACTGCATTCTCCAGAAACAACTGATTCGAGTAAAATTATCATTAATCGTAGGCAAATAAATTCCGAAATATTGTACTCATATTGTTTGACCACAAATAGTTAAGTATTTTTATTGGTTCCATTTGAGAGGGTTATAATACAGCTAAATTTATTGTTTCTTCAGAAAATTCAAGACCATCAGTATCTGTATTATTATCAGCCAATAATAATTGAATATCTATACATTTTTTTTAGTATTTCTGATCTATTTTCGTGTTTCAGTTTATAAATGTACAATATTTTAAACTTATTAACATGTAATTTCATTTGTTTAAATCTTTTGCTAATTGAATTAATCGCGGTGTCAAAAATGAAAGAAAAATATCAACGTTATAATTGTGTTGTGGGTCTATAATGGTCATTAGATTCGTAATTAAAACTTCTTCTTTTTATGAATTCGAATCGTGGAAACATTAGAAAATCTACTTTCAGTTTCAAGGATTTCAGCTATCTTTTTTGATTTATCAGTAACTTTCGCAAAAGTTTTATTCTAACGGTATTCATTTAAAAAAATCTAAAACTTCTTTCAAAGCATTATTACATGCTAATAAGTCTAATTAAGAAGACGACTGCATCATTTTCGATACAATATGTATTTTTGATAAAATATCGTACCATACAATCAGGTTGCAAACAAATTTGAAATAAGATATCTTTTGCACTTCGCATTTCGTTTAATTGTCGCGATTTTCATTTAAATGAATGTTGACCAAAGCATCATAAATATATTCGAGTTGGAATCTTAAAGGTATTATAGCGGAAATTCTGTTCTCCCATCTAGTAGAGCAAATTGGTTTCAAACTAATTTTCGAATAATGTTTTAAAACTTCCCACCGACTAGTCGATGAAAAAAGTGCATAAGTTTGCTGAACAATATGAAAAAAGTTTTCTACTTCTCTCAAAGCAGATGCTGCATCGTTATTAATTAAATTGAGGATGTAACATGCACAAGGAACAAAGACTATACGTGGATTTAGTTGTAAAATTCTGCTTTGAACACACTCTTTTACCTTTCATATTTGCTCCATTATCATACCCCTGTCCCCTTGTATCTTCAGTCGGAATTCGGTTGCCGCTTAAATCTTCAAGAATTTTATCAGTTAGGCCTTTTCCGAAAGTACCACGGGGATGAATCCCATAAAATGCTTACGAATTTCAAACCCGTTATTAGTTTTGAATACAAATCTTATAATAAACGATATTTGCTCAACATGATGTTGATTTGGGGTGCAGTCTACTATTATTGAATCGAATATTAATAAGAAATTTATTATGTTTCGGTGTATAAAAATATATACAGTTATTTACTACAATGTTAAACATACATATTAATTTAACATGACTAACATATAATATACATCTGAAGATGAAACCTATAATTGTAAATTTGATACAGGGCGCCTTCTAGCAGAAGTGACAGCACTATATATTATTTAAGCTTTATTATTCATTATAAATAATCAAAAATCATGTATATAATAAAACAATTGCGAAATATCTAACAGGCATCTTCATAGCTGAGGTGACTGGAGCAGTTGCTCTATGCCACCGCACGGTTCTGTATATGTTTATATTAGATGTACAAATTAAATCTGTGCCTTTTTTTATAGAAAGTGAATGTTTACGGAAAGTGGACTGCATTTCAATCCATAAGATATTCTTTATTATTTTATATAACTTTTCTCAATCTGTCGAGTAACTAATCCCTAAATTCCTTGGCAAAAAAGATGGCGGCTTTGGTCGATGAAGTCGTAATGCACCTTTCGGACCTCTTCCACTGTTTCAGCATTTTTGCATGTTTGTGTCTCAACACCTTTCCTTAAAGCTAAACAAATCATTCACACAGCTTCGGAGTATTTTTTTCAACTGCAATGCTAAAAGTATGCAATACCTAATATCCTGCTTTTCAGACGTTGTCTTGTTCGCTACTGTTTTGAGGTTATGGCAACTGCTTGGATAAGGTATATAGTGTTTTTAAATGTTAAGGTTGGACTTAAAAATCCTAAAATGATGAGAAATATTTTAATTTAAAACAGTTGTGATTGATTCAATTTAAAGGCACAGAATTAATTTTTACACACATATATATATATATATATATATATATATATATATATATATATATATATATATATATATATACATACACATACAAGAGCGGTTTGAAGAGTAACTTGGTTCATGTACTCGTTGAGGGAGACAGTTGTATACGTGTTTATATAGTTCCAACCCTTTTAGTAACACATGTGAAGTTGTGTCATTCCCCCATTAATTCTTCGTTTGACAGTTGTTTCAATCAACACTAGCGTCGTTTCGTGCGAAAGTGCAAAATGAATAAAATTGGAATTCGAGGTATGATTTAGTTCTTTTTTGGAAGGGAAAATAGTGAAGGAAATCCATGAGAGGATATCTTCTACATTTGATGAATCCTGTTCTTCCTACAAAACCATTAGACTTTGGGTGAATAAATTCAAACGTAGTAGAACGAGCATCGAAGATGCGTCTCGCTCAGGATAAAGACCACGATATAGTTTTGTTTTTTGTCCGACCGGCGAATGAGGATGAGCAAGATAGCAGAGGTCATAAGCATTTCAACTGAGGGAACGTATTTCATTTTGCACAATGAACTGCGTATGAAAAAGTTTCCGCAAGATTGGTGCTGCGTTTGCTCACTGCAGAGCAAAAACGAGTTCATACGCGAACATCAGCCGACTTCTTAGAACTGTTTAAGAAGAATCCAACGAATTTCAAGCGGCGTTTTGTGACCATGGCTGAAACTTGCATTCATCATTACACGTTAGAATCTAAAACGCAATTAAAATAGTGGATTGAACGCGATAAAACGGCTTCGAAGAAGACAAAGATGTTTCACTCGGCTGGGAAGATAATGGCGTCAATTTTGTGCAATGCGAAAGTAATTCTCTTGATTGACTGTCTTCATAAGGGAAACACATTTACTGGCCAATACTGTACAACAATTTTTGGAGAAGTTGAAGGAAGCGATCGAGGAAAAAACGTCCTGGAATGACCAAGAAAAAAGTGTTTTTTCACCATAATATTGCACGGTTCTTCTACTACTAGGAGGGATTTGTGAAGCTAGTGAAACGTTGGACCAAGAGTAAACTTCGAGGGGATTAAGGCAAAAAAATAAAGTACGCTTTAAAACTGAAGCTGTTATCTCTAATATCGAATAAAGTTACTCTCAGACCGCCCTCGTGTATGTATATATATATATATATATATATATATATATATATATATATATATATATATATGTTTTATTATTTATGCTTAATCAAGATATTAAATATTTTCTTTTTATATTATAAGAATGAAAAATTGATGCCGTTCCCGTGATTTATTTGTTCTCTAATTGGTTGAGATCCGTCACTTGGTCTTTGTTTTGATTAGTTGATATCAGTACATGATCAGTGTTCTGTTTCGCGGTGCACAATGAAAGAGGATATACGATTTCAGTGTAAAACTGCTAAGAAATGTATTCAAAATATTGTAGTCACTGAAGCTTTAGAATAGCAAAATTGTTACGCACTTTAACGTTGTATTTTGTTATGTTAATTTTTGTAAATTTTTCCATTAAAAAATTTAAGACTTACATTTTACGAAGATTATTTATGTGCATAATTTGTTAATTTTTGTTATTTGTCAGAGGAAAGCGAAACCTCCTTGGGGGTTGGTGAGCGCAGCGAGCAGGTGGCAGAGCCATTTGTTTTTTATAAATGTGCTTTTCATTAAATAATAATGTTTATTGTATTTAATCACAAGTATTATTATAACAAAATAAATTCATTATGCGAGGAGTATATTCATTATATTTTAAACGGCGAGTAACGAAAATAATTTAGAAGTTACATAAAATTTATTTTATTTTGGTTCTAGTATTTAAATTTACTCTCAAGTACTCATTAATAATATATTCAATGTTTGTAAAAATATTAAAAATTTGATAAAAAGTATAAGATTGTTCTTCTAAAGCTATACGTAACATTTAAAATCGATTCACTACAGTGTAAGAGAAATTACAATTTTAATTTTCTGGTTTTTTTTTTTTACACGTGCTTTTATGTAAACTAAGGAAGATGTTTATAATGTTTCATCATGTTTTTCTACACTGTTTTAGACAAATCAGTTATAAATTATAAAAATTTGCCTTGTGTGACAATTTGTAAGTTGTTAGAATGCAATGTTAGAGACAGCTGATAAGAAAACTGTTACAAATTTCTAAATTTGAACAAAAGTAAACTAATTTCTATAAAATCTGTAGCGGCCACTAACAATTTTAATCAGTAATTACCAGCAAATTGACGATTAAATAGAGTCAGTTGTGAATGATTGGGGATTTTTAAACTTTTTATACAGGTACTCTACACATAATACATATGCTTTCCATATTTTTACTATAAGTGTAGTAGTACAGCAGGTTATTTCTGTATTATTGACCAGTGAATAGCAAACTCACTCGCTATGTGTAATTGGCAGACTAGTGTGTTTGCTCAACGTTCTCATCAGTTGTGAGAAAAATCATAAAATGCTTTAAAATACTAAAATAATTTGATTTTGAAATAATTGAACGAAATACAATACCGAAAATATAACGCTAATTTTTGTATTACCAAACAAGTAAAAATTGTACGAGTTTTCTGATTCCCAATATTATTCGCATGTGACGTATATGTTAATCAATATTTGTTTTTTGATGCGTGCATGAAAAATATAATCTCTATTCTATTGATTAATTAAATTTAAAGCAAACAGTGTTATCACGATTTTTGTATATCAGAGAAGTGTCGTTAATGGATATTTACAAAAGTATATCAAAATAATATGAGGAGAATGTTTTTCAGATTTATTTTTTAATAGCCTTAAAAACACGTTAAAAAGTATGAAAATTAGTTAAGCGGACCGGGTGGTCTAGCGGCCTAAAATTTAAGCTATTTTAAAAATTTTTTTTCTATATGAGGGTAATGAATAATGCTTTCAAATTTTTTTACACTTATTTTATTACTAATAAACTACACAAAAATGAAAATAAAGACAAAAAAAAAATTTTTTTTAAATTAGAAAAATGATGCTGAAGTCTCCCTCTCTAAAAAAATGGAATTGCGTGGTGAATGATGATTTATCTCTCCCTCTGATCTGAAATAAAACAATTGACGAATTTTTAATTAGTATAAGTATAGCTATCGCAGGAAGTAGAATAAAAAAAAAATGACAAAATGGCGCGTAGTCAAAAGTACAAGTTTGAAAACGACCAGTATTTTTGAATGTTTTGTTAATAAAAAAAATATAAATATTTTACGGAAACTATTAGAGAGCTAGCGAGCGAGAGCTAGAACTATTCAGAATAACATATTAAAATTTCAGACAAATCGGTCAAGTAGTTTTTTTTTTCTGGCCCCCGCAAGACGAAAAAAAGTAGTTTCGAGATAAACGCGTTTAAAATTTGCCGGCTCCACTTATTCTTCTACCTACCTAACCTTCTAATGGGCTGTAGATCCTGAAATACTCTGAATTTCGTCATCAAATTTTAACAGTATATTTTTAAGATACTATACTTTCGAAAAAAAAATCGATTTTTCGAAAATTCTAGACCACCGGGTCCCCTTAATATAGTGCCGGTTTTCCAATAAGGACGCAATTTGATCGGGCGCAAATGTGAAGTAAGACAGAATTTACGCTGAAATTTCAAATTTCTTTATTTTAAATAATAGTTGGGGGCGTATGCCATTTATAAATGAAAAATAATATCATGTATAAGTGACCGTCGCTTGTTTTCTTACAAGTAACCATTCTTTTGTTAAAATTTTCAGTACCATCCTTACACATCTGGGACTCTGTCTCACCAATAACTCTTCGGATTTCATCTTTTATGTCGAAAATTGGTTTAGGATTATTGGCGTACACTTGTCCTTTAACGTAACATCAAAGAAAGTATTCCAACGGTGTTAAATCCCAGGATATCAGAGCTCAATCAATGCCTCAATTTCTGGAAATAACGCAACCAGGAAATTCCGTCCTCAATAATTCAGTTCTTTCACCAGCTGTGTGGCATGCTGCATCATCCTGCTGGAACCATATGTCCTCCAGATTATTATCATCCGATTCTGCTCACAAAAAATTGGTTATTATGTTTCAGTATCTTTCTCCATTCATATTAATCGCTTTTCCGCCCTGAATCTCAAAAAAGTAAGGACCAGTGACTCCACTGGACCAACAAATACATGTTGGTGTTTCATTATTTTTAACCGATCTAGTCTTTTCAAATTTACTCACTAAACGAAGAATTGTTGATTCAAATGGACGAGTATGTCTAGAATAAGTATAGTGTAATTTACGAAATGTATTTTTTATAGAACGACCATTTTCATAGCACAACTGTATTATTTCAATGCGTTGTTTTGTTGTATACGAAGCCGTGACCAAAAATTGCAATGTCAAAAAAAACCAGCTGTCAGTTTGACATCTGTTAAATAAAACCTCTTAAAAAATTTCGTCCCTGTTGGAAAACTATTAATTAACATAAAAATATTATATATCCGAAAAAGATGAAATAACAAATATATGGTAGTTAAGGTAGAGAAATGAACTAATATTACTGTAATTTGTTTGAAATTCTATAAATTTATTAAACACTGAAAAAATAATTCTACTGCAATAATTTGCTAGAAAATGGTATTATATATATATATATATATATATATATATATATATATATATATATATATATGTGTGTGTGTGTGTGTGTATGTATGTATGTGTGTATGCATTTAATTCATTACTGAAAACCCGATTATATGATGTCTTAAAGTTATATTATTGGAAAATGGTAATTTAAAGTATAATTTATTTTCACTTGTCTTAAATTATAAAATGTATTTTTTAATTGTATTGTAAGGCAGCCATTACTGTTTTTATCGTATATTTGAAGTAATGTAATTTTATTATAAAGTTTATATGTTTAAAATAAGTCACAGTAAAAATCAAATATTGCAATATGATTTATTTTGTTTAAAATGTTTATAGAGTATCATTTTAAAAAATAAATGTAAGAATACAACCCACAATCATCAAGGCACTGTCAATAATGATTTCGGATGGCCAATTGACGTGTAAAAATGATTGATATAGGATCACGAAATTGGTCATAATCACCCTCTGTCAATCAAATGGACATGCTGTATCGGCATACACCGTACATTGTTATATATTAAGTAATATAAATTGATGGAATAAATCAGTTTAAATAATTATAATTACATATATTGATTTCACCGATACTAACCGTTCGATAATCATCTGACATTATCATAAGCGGGATCTGAAGGAAAAGAATCGGAATAGAAATAAATAGATGGGAACTTTATTGCATTTATAATGCTTTAAAAAAGTTATATTCAGTAAAACTGCGCAAATATAAATTGATGAAAAGTTCACGTGATTTTATATACAAAAGCGCTATAATTAAGTTACTTGAAATTAGGTTTTTTTTGTATTTTTTAACATTTAATCGAAACGTTCTTTTAAAAATATTAGTTTTCATTTAAAATAACATTTACAACCCTCATTATTAACAGAACAGCGGACTGTGTATTGAATGTGCAATATATTAGTTGCTTTTTTCAAAAATTAAAAACAAATTGGTCATTATTGTATTATGAACTGAATATTTAAATGCATGCATGATAAAATAAATGTGGAATATGCTATCAAGATGGTCATACTAAAAAAAACATGCTATCAAATAGCTGATCACTTTTAAAAAAATAGCTTGTTACCGATATAATAAAATAAGACACCTGACTAATATTTACGAGGATATCTGATCAGTGAAATATTTCTGTTTAAACGAATTAAACAGTGGGTGCATATAGGCGGCTTAGAATCACACTATTTCATGGAAGATTCCGATTTAGAATAGTTGTGAATGAAGGATCTAAAGCGAATTCTAATT
This sequence comes from Acanthacorydalis orientalis, assembly GCA_034766995.1. Taxonomy (NCBI): domain Eukaryota; kingdom Metazoa; phylum Arthropoda; class Insecta; order Megaloptera; family Corydalidae; genus Acanthacorydalis; species Acanthacorydalis orientalis. Next base: position 24,975,187 of record CM068314.1, on the reverse strand, counting down.
TCACCTTTTTGTTTTTAGTAAATCATTAAAACTAGTTATGCATGGGACTCTAAATAGTTTCTGGACTTTTATTTAATTTTTATTAACTCTATATTTGGTATCTTATTCAGACTAGGGCAAGTTTTAAGGCGCTTATCTTTGAATTTTTTATTTCCCTTAAAATGTAACCCTTGTCCTGTTCAGTAAACAATATTTGTGTATACGGCCGTTGTTTGTTTTTGATTTATTTAAAATATGTTGTTTTGCATTGTAATTTCAGATAAAACAAAATGACTTGTATTGACTTTTCTGCACTTTTCCAAATAGTAACCCTATTGTGACAATAAATTATATTTTTTTCAATATTGGTATATGTTTTTTCTAACCTGTTTTTAATTATTTTAAGTTTGTTATTGCACCAGATAAATTTTAAATGAGTATTGCTATAAATTAAATTTTGCTGAAGAATTATTGACCATAAAGTTTATTTTGTCAAACAGAAAATAAATGTTTAGTTTTCAACTGTTGACTTAATTTTGTGCAGTAGAATGTGTTTTTTTTTCTAATAATACTGAATTGAAGCAATTTTTTGTTGGCCCTTTAGTAAGAAATCAATAATAAATAAAATGAAACAGGTTTTTTTAAAATTTGATATTTTATTTTTATCGTAAACAACAATGATATTATTCTAAGTTAAAGTATTTTCTCCATTTCTGAACTTGTAAAATACGCTATATTGAATAAGCACTTTAACATTACTTATGTGTATGTAAAAATAATTTGTGTTAAAGAATAAAATTTATTTTTAGTTTAAACCTTAATATTTAGGATAGCATTAAATAATGTTTATATAATAGATATCGTTTAACTAAGCTAGAGATACAGTTCTTTCTGCGTTATGATCTCAAAGTGTCTATTTATAAAACAGGCACTTTTATTCATATATAAAATTGAATAAATTTGAATACATATTCTATCGCAATATTCCTGCGTAAATCTGTTTGATTAACAACGTACGACAAAACATCCGCCTGTGTCAATTTATATCTGTGAGAACTTGTCCCGTTCGTTTTCATATTGAAAAGCGTATATTTCATCTCTTTGAGCTTTATATATGTTCTATTCAAGAATTATTTTATTCATCGTTCCCGGCTTTAACTTGAGCTTTGTACCGTTAACAAAACCACTCACCTGGAGGGATGATATTCTAAGGCCGGGATTCATAATTTTTTGAAATGTATTTTAAACATTTTGTATTTTGTTTTTAATATTTTATGGGTATTTATTGGGCGAGTGCAAAGGTTTTGATAGATTTTTAATAGATGTATTCATGCAGTTTTATATGGCAACATTAACGAATATGCCGTTGTAATTTATACCACTGGAACGATCATACTTTCAGCCCTCATTTGAAGCTGGAATTGGTTTGATTTGAGTTATTTAGTTGCTTTGAAATGAAATTGAAAATGAATATTGCTAAAGTCTATTTGCGTGTAATTATGATATACGAGTTTCTGAGAGGAACAGGGATTTCGAATACCGTAAAAAACATTTGCAGTATGTTTGGAGAAAACGCTATGTCGATTCCAAGCTGTGAGAGATTTGAAATCAGCAGTGGAGGAAAAACGCCCGGTTTTAGTTAATCGGAAAAACACTATATATCTTGGTCGAAGAGCTGGCATAACCCCACCAAACAGTAGTGAATACGATGGCATACGAAAAGTAGCATATTAGACATTGTACACCTTTCGCATTCTAGTTAAAAAAAATGCTGCTGAATCCGCGGCGATGATTTGTTTAGCTTTGAGGAATAGTGTTGATGCATAAAACATGCAAAAAATTCTGAAACAGTGGAAAAATCATAAATTGCACTACGACTTCATCGATACAAAGTTGCTATCTTATTTTCGATAAGGGATTTGTCAGTTACCTGACAGATAGAGCGAAGTTATACAAAATAATGGAGAATATTTTGACAATTGAAATGTATTTTATTTTTCCATAAACATTCATTTTCTATAAAAAAAAACATCGAATTAATTTGTACACCTATTACTTTCGAGATAATTCTGTACTTTAAAATAATTATATTATTCTTGGAGATATGAAAGGTGTATAAATTTTGTTCATCCAAAAAATTAAACCAATTTAAAAGACCGGATTAAAACTAGAATGGCTTGTATTATAATTTTCGTTATTATTGGCTTCTTTACATGATTTTTTTTTTTTTCTTAAAATGACAGTTTTAGAATCAGATTTAAACCACTTTGAAAGTAACAGTTTGCACAATATAAATGGTAAATTGCATTGTGTTTTTAAAAATAGTTTACTATTTTTCTTGTCACTTTCAAAATTTTCGATATTCATCAATTTATTTATTTATTTTAATCAATTTATTAACATCATATCAGATGTAAAAGCATACGTAATTTACCACTAATTCGTTAGACAATATTAGTCATGTGTATGTATGTATGTTTATATATATATATACACATACATACACAGATATATACATACACACTAGGAGAATTCACCCCTAATCACTTCGCTTGTCAACAATCGGGCTTGCTACACTCACCCACTTGTCAATTACAAGTATGTACATACAAAAAGATTCTCAGCATGTACATGTAACCGAATGAAACAGTAAACATAGTTGGGTATTGTAGAAGCTTCGTCTCAAATAAATAAGTTGACTTCATGGATTTTTTTATTTTTGTGGATAATTTTAAATTTATATAGAGAGAAACATATTTGGATACCATAGAAATATTGTCCCAAATAAATAAGTCGAGGTCATGAAATCTTTATTTTTAGTGGATAATTTTAATTATATATATATATATATATATATATATATATATATATATATATATATATATATATATATACATATATATATATACAATCTCTGTCTCTCTCTCTCTCTCTCTCTCTATATATATATATATATATATATATATATATATATGTGTGTGTATGATGTATGTGCATCCATAATACTAGTGAAGAGTTTGTTTATGAAAATGATCCAGATTTTAATTATAGTAAAGTGTGCGAAGATGATTATTGTAGATGCTTTTCCACTAATAATTAATTTCTTGTGAGCTGATACTGGTTTACTTGTAGGTACTTAATTTAGATATCCCCTATACTTTTTTAGAGTATCTCGATATGAATGGCGGATTAAGCAATATAATTTTTAGATATAAAATATGACATTGATTTCTATAAGAATGACGCTTTAATGATTGTATAATGAATTCTCTTATTTTCATTCCCAATGCAACAAAATTTGTAGCCACAAAATTTATCTTTGATAAATGTGTGCGCGTGAGGAAATTATTTTTTTAATTAAATACCCATTATTGTCTAGCTAGAAAAAAATAAACATAATTAACCAAATAAAAATAGAATTTTCTTGTGCCAATATTTTCATATTGAGATGTGTACATTTTACTTGGAAAAATCTGTTGTCAGAAAGCATACTAAGGATAAAATAACGTATCTTATTTGTGAAAAATGACTGGAATCAAGTAGATTGGAACATATTGCTATTGTAAAGAGTTCAAATCCAAGGTACTTTCCATACATAAAAAATGTGAATGTAACTATTTATCCAATAAAAAAACATGAATGAACACCGAAATGTTTAAAAATTAGCTAAAAATCTCATTAGATGCGTGCATGCATGCGCGCGTTTTTTTTTGATATTTGTTGCCATGTAAATTTATTACGTATTTTTTAATTACTTAATATAAATTTTATTCTAATATTGGATTTATTAAAGAAGATATGGGTTTACCTCGAATATTTTATTAAATTAAATTGCGTGTAGGTATAAGTGCACGTGTGTATGTGTATATATATATAATCAAAATTATCCACAAAAAAATTTCGAGGTTTCTATGATACTCAAATATGTTTTTTCATACATGAAATAACAGGTAGCAATCTGTTTATTATTTCATTCGATTACATGACATGCCTATAATTGGCAAGTGGTCGAGCGCAGCGAACAGGGGGCGAAGCCTCCTAGTGTATATATATATATATATATACAAATATTTTTGAAACTAATCATTTTCATCCATTTTTATTTCTATGTAAACAGTGCTAATCCACCTGTTCAGTATTCCCATTTTGCCTTCGGAAAATTTATTCTAATCTTTTTGAGGATGGAAATATCGTCCTACAAATTGAATTCCGATTTGTGTCATCAGCTCTCTATTGATGTTAAGAGCGAACGCACAGGCTCTCTAGTCAGTGATACGTTTATCTGCAGTCTATTGGGTTACTGACGCTTCAAACCGTTTCACTTCGACGGTTGTTCAAAATCTGTTTGCACACAACCTACTCTATTTGACTATGGAAATCGATGTGTAATGTTTCAGTAAATACACACTTTTTATTTGTTGTTTTAAATTTTTTCTTTGTAGTATCGCGTTAGAGACCATTTGAAAAGTATTTATTCACATTCTGTAAACGTACAAAGAAATATTTTTTAATATATTATCGTGATTTAGAATGATTCAGTACGATGATCAGTAGATGATTACTTTGATAGATTCCAAAAATTACATGAATTTACAATTTTAATTCATAAATTATTATTTCAGCACATATTTCAATTTAAATTCCTTAGTTATTTTTTAAGTTTATTGTTTGAAAATATGCATTCCAAATATTTTGAAATAAAATTATAAAGTTACTTGTAAACATAATATTTTCTGATATTTTTTATCTTTCTTTTTTACATTATTTCAGAGTTAACGTTAAAAATATTCAAACATATTATATACATTTGCCCTGGAAGGAAAATTTGAAATTTATACTATTTTTTTCAAAGTTTAATTAAGTTATTGAATAAAACATTGAAAAAAGTGTAATTTTGACTTTCATTGTAAGTATTCTTTCATTATGCGAAGAATATTTTAAGAATGTACATTGTTCTAAAGTGGAATAATAATTGTTTTGAAATGATCAAATATTTTTATTTTACACTATTTAATTAATCTGCACGAGTTTATTTAATCTATGCAAAAACAAAAAAAAAAAATACTATAATACGCAACGTTGTCTACTCGTATATAATGTTAGTTAATTATAAACTAATTCTAAACCGGATATTAAACACAAAGCATTTAAGTTTAAACGAACACTTTCAAATATCGGCTTCAAGTTGTTCTTAAATTTAATGAAGTAATGGAAGTATTTCATTACCTATTATTTGTAGTGTTTAGTTATAATTGCAGTTATTGATTAGATATTTTTAATAAGCTTATACAAATGTTTACTATTAATTATTTATTAAATTTTATTATTAATAATTCGTGTTTTCCTTATATTTCCGTTGTATTGTCGAATAGCTTTTCGTTTATCTCTCTTTTAAATTTTAAGAAGATAAAATCGTTAGTGAGAACTAAATAAAGCAAATACGCTAGCTGTGGAAAAATATGAGTTATTTCTTTTTTACTAAAAATTTGGCTAATAATCAAGGTTGTGTAAATATTATCGATATTGAACATCCAGTTGTTTTTATTAGATTAATTTTATTACGTTGTGTACATATATGTATATATATATATATATATATATATATATATATATATATATATATATATATGTATATATATATATATATGTATATATATATATATATATATATATATATATATATATATATATATATATATAATCACACGCATACAAGTATCTTTTTATAATAAATATTGTTTTATAATCTCATTTTTGTTTTATTTACATTATAATGTTTCCATTTGTCTTAAAATCTCGGTTGTTTTTAAAATATCTATTAAACCCCCACAACTTCCTTCATTCACATAACTAAAGCGTTTGATTCCTCGTGGATTATTATTATTATAGGTAGATAGTTTTTATGTTTTATATTTTTAGTAATAGTTTTCTTTTATACATGTATTAATTTATTATTTTATATATATATATATATATATATATATATATATATATTTATTAATTAAATTCACATTTTTATATTATTTGTTTATATGTATGTTTTTTTTAATTATTTTGATTTATTCTTGTTATTTGTTTATGTTATTTTATTTTTGTTTTATTATTTTATGGCACACTTTCAGGACAACTGGCAGCTTCAAGATGGCGGAGTAAATTTGGTCGACCTAGTAAACTACCTACATTAGGTGATGTAGATCCAACGGGAACATTTTGTCCAATGCCGGAAGATTGGTTAAATCGAAAGTATGGTACGAACTGGCACATAAATAAATTGCATTAGCTATCTGATAGTAACGCTTCATATTCATTCTAATTAAGTTTCAAAAATCATCAAGCTTACTGTATTGCATTTCAGATTTGATTTATATTTGTAGATAGACAATAAAGTCAGTATATTTGTTCATTTGTGTATAATGTAAAAATTGTGATTGTATCTTGTGTCCTTAAAATTATATGTGTGTGTGTGTATATGTGTGTATTATTATTATTATTTTATATTACTTTCGGTCTAATATGAAGAGAATCGTATTTTAATGAAAGTGTATTAGACCATATTTATACACATTTATTTATATTCGCGCATGAACGTAATCTTCAGTAGATATAAATCTATGTAGATAACTAAGTTCTATTATCACACTAATTTTGTTAATGAACTATTGCGGTTAAAGAAAAATGAACTATTGTTTTTTTTTTAAAAAAAAAATATATAATTTCAACATTTAATTTGAAGAGGATATTTGTAATTCAATAATTAGTAATTGTAGGAGCTTAAAATTGTTGTGTGTGTGTGTGTCAGTTGTATTAATGATTTTTAAGGGTTTTAAAGTGTATATACATGCGTGTGTGTACATGTATGCGTATGAGAATACGTGTGGGTGCGTGCGCGGGCGTAATATATATCATCGTGCGTGTGTGTGTAATATATATCATCTTTAATACATATGTATAATTTGTATTTTTTTTCATTAAAACCACCTACCACCACCTACTTAAAACCTGATGGGAAATCAAAAGTTTTCCAATTTGCTATCTCACAATAAACAATTCGTGCTATATAGCTATATATATATATATATATATATATATATATATAAAGATAATTTTAATATATTGTTTTTAAATTATTTTTTTAATATAAATCTTCAGTAAAGTTTGACCAATTCATAATACTGTCTGTACAAAAATGTCAGTTATTTCAATAATATTCCTTTATAATGAAATTCTTTGAAGCGAAAATTAATTATCTTTCGTATTACGTCTTGTATTAAATTTATCTTCGTATTAAAACGAATTTTACCTGATGAAAACTTTTCCATTAAGTATATATTTCAGAGAAATTCACATTATGGTAATTTTTTTTGCTCTGAAAGATTGTATGATTTTGCATAATTTTTAAATTGTATTTATAATTATATTTTGAATTATATATATATATATATATATATATATATATATATATATATATATATATAATATTAACATGAAAAAGTTTATATCATTTACTAAACTTTATTTCAAAATGTTTTTTCATCAACATACTATAAAATACCTAATATATCCAACATTTGTCATTTAAAGTTTTACTAGTGGCCATTTAGTAACTACAAATGTAAATATAACTGGTATTAAAATCTGTATTAGTTTATATATATATATATAATAATAATAATTTGTTTATTTATGGTTTATTTATCTTGATTTTGTTTTTTTTTAAAAAAAGATTGCATACATTTATATGGATATAACATTTTATAATTATATGAAAAGCGAGTAAGAATGGATCAATAATTCCGGAATGAATACTTATTTTACAACATACACATACATATATGTTGAACGTACGCAAATATCTGATGTTTGCCCTGAAGTGTGTGTCGTTTTTCATCCTTCAATATAATATTTTACGTTTATTATAGTCACTACGTTATATAATGTACCTTTACATTTATTTAAATGATTATTAAGTAAATATACAGCCATGTAAGTTAATTATTTATGTAACAACTTATAATTCAAAAAAATAAGTTAATTCATGGATTAGCAGATTGCATTGCAATTTGACTCACAGTTAAAAATCTCCATTAAAAATTGCCAATATGAATAAGTGTTAAATTGAATATTATTAACATATTAAAAGCATTACGATTAATTGATTAAGAGAATATATAATTTTCATTCAGTTATCATCTTAATTCTCTGTTATTTTATTTCTTCAGCGTTATTTTAATTACATTCATATTTTTTCTCATTTTTTTTTTTTGAATTAATATACTTTTTATATTTTCTATTCAAATATGTATTTGAAAAGAAATAATGATACAGTAACGGGTACATTTACTATAACTGATAGCAATCTTCATTTTAGTTACCTTTTATCGAGTATATTTACTTACTATTAAATAATAATAAATTGGTTTATATCATTTTGTATTCAAATAGTATACTATATATGCAAAAAAAAAATAAAATAAATGCGTAAATTGTTAATAGTAACGCATTATTACTGTATTCAATTACATTTTCACGATAATTTGTATAAATATTTTAAACAATTTAATCATGGCATGGATAAGATATATATTTTAGTAAGATTATAATAACAATATTTAAATTAATCAGATCCAGTGGTACAGGTTTTTCTTAGAACTTAATCAGCTATCACAAATTTTTGTTAAAGACTGTAAAGGAAAAGAGATTCTTTTAAGGTTCCAGAGTGCCAAATTACAATTCATTTCAAATTTCCACGCTTGTATTTAAAATATAATATTTATCGAGATCATTTCTATAATTTTAGATTTTAGTTTTATAATTATTATCGTTTTACCTATGTAAGATGTAGAAACCATTTTTATGGTAAAAACATAGAGTGACGGTTCATACTCAAATTTAAATTCAAGCGACTAAGAAATCAAACGTATAAGTATGTCCGAGAGTTCATATAATAAGGCAACGATCTTCTCTACTTACTACTTCTGTCCGTCTGTGTACCCGAACCTAAATCTGAATCGTCACACAATGTTTCAGTCTTGAGTGAAATACCTTTTATACCGGATGTCCACTTGACGATTTAAGTAGACAACCAACACAGAAACTTGACTTTTTGCTAAGCTAATAGGTCCTTTTTCATTACGTTAATTAACTTTGATTATTGAGGTTATAAATGAGCAGTATTTCTTTACATGAATTCCGTGTTATACATTTTAAAATTATTCAAATTGGATCCACTTTTAGAATACTCCAGTAAGAGCTTAACTAGCGTTATGTAAACTTTTTCTTTCTCTTTTAAATTATATTACATAATTGTTCTCATTAGAGATGTTAAACCCTTACGAACTTTACTATCAGTTTTCAGTATGACAGTGCAACGACGTAGAGGAATTTGATATTGCGTTTAGATATGTACATGAATCTTAATTTATCTTCATTTTTCGGATATAGTAGGATAAAATACAAAAGTTATTTATAAAATGATAAAATTAGTTTTCGATACATATTCAATAGTATACAATTTTTTAACAGTTTAAAAGGTATTTATATCAATAATAGGGTGTCTAAAATCAAGTTTTAACTAAATTTCTCAATATATTAGGTTGGCCAAAAAGTAATTGTGTTTTATTCTAATAGATGGACATATATATCTTGAAATATAACTAATTTCATTTTAAGTCGCAAATTCATTATGTAATTTGACAGCTGACAGTTGAAGCTCGTTTTAGAAAAAGAAAGTGCACGATTTCGTTAACAATTGTTCGTTTACCGTCGATTTCGAAATGGAAAATCAAAAGGAAATTTTCGTCATATTTTGCTGTATTAATCAATTCGTTAGACCTGGCAACATCAGGCTACCATTTGTTTCGTACGTTGCAAAACACCTTGAATGGTAAAACCTTCACTGCTGATGAGGATATCAAATCGTTCTGGGAATTGTTTCTTGTCGAAAAAGATAAGAACTTTTTTGAGCGCGGAATCATGAAGTTGCCTGAAAGATGGCAAAAGGTAATCGAATAAAATGGACAATATATTGTCTAATAAAGTTTTTGTTTCCCATGAAAAATTCGCCTTTCATTTACGTAGAAAAAAAACGCAATTACTTTTTAGTCAACCCAATATTATACAATGGTCACTCAAAATTCTTATATTTAATTCAAGTAGATTTCTCAAAGTACATCGTAGTAGTTTAAATGAACTATCATATTTTAACTCCACATCAAAATGCTACTTATTTAACATCAGCAATAAGAATATCCCGATTTTCATATTTTCGATTAACGTGATTATAGGATTTACGACGTTGCTTCGATGTATATTTTTTGGTGTGGTTTTGAATTTCCACATTTCGGCGCATATGTTTCATAAAAATCTTATTTCCTTCCGTTGCTATTTTTTTACTTTTTCTTTTCTTTGTAGTTTTTAATTTGTACGAAATTGAATCTTATGATTTTAATATAATTGCGAAAATACAATATATGAAGTAAACAAAACATTTTTAATGAATTATCGATTTAGCCAGTTAAATGGTACTCCCAATATGCCAGAGCTAGTCCCTATATGACCACCACAAGCTCTTCGATAGTTTGTGTTGATAACATCAAATGTTTAATGATCTTTATGTAATATTTTGCATGTATGAACTATGTATGCATTGCGAAAAAAGGCGCAAAACAAAAAAAAGTTCCTGGTCGAAAATGTTCAAAAAGTAATTATTGATCTTTTTTTTTGATTGTTTGCTTTTACACATTTCAATGGTGTGGTCATAATCAACTTCACGTCACTAAGGTACAGAAAAAAATGGTGGTGAAAGTGAATTTGTCACTTTCAGGATTGTATTGGTACTATAAACAGAAATATAACCCTTTTATATACGTTTACAAAATGTTTCGTTTATTTCTTTCAATTATCAACCTTTCTTAGTTGACTCGAATCTTTAAATTTACATTATATTTTTTAACCTATCTGAATAATTATTGTGTAGAAAAAATGGAACAAAAAGAAAATCGATATAAAAATGAACTATATATTTGTGCTTAATTTGGTGATTTTATTACCTTTTGTTTAGTATTTGTTATTTTTTTCTTATTCATTTTTAAAATAATCATAGTACAATTTCAACAATATTTTTAATTAATTTTTCTTTAATATCAATCGAGTAATTCTAAAATTATTTGATGTAAATATAAAAAAAAAATAGTTATAAAACAAACTTATTAAAAGCAAGTTGTAAAACTAAAAGTTTCTAATATGGTCTTCAGAAAAATCTTATAAAATAAAAGATACTTTATAGCGTATATTAATTTAAAATTATTAGACACTTTTTTAACTGAATAAGTGATTTATTTTCTTAAATAGTTGATGTAACCCACTTGGAAGTTTTATATATCAGTAATATTATTTTTTGTATTACTATTATTTTATCATATCGAAAATTAAATGTTCACATTTCGGCATTAAAAAAACTAATAAAATAATTCATACAAAAATACATATTGATGAAAATTTATGGGACATTTTCTGTACTAACCAACATTATCTTCAAATACCCATACTTTTTAACATAAAAATATTTGCATTAAAATAAATAATTTTGAATATAAAATTCGATTTTTCTTTAATTTTAGAATATAACAGAAAAATCTTATAATAATCAAAAGAAGGTTTCCTGTTTACAGATGGATTTAACCTTTATATTATGAATTAATGCAAGTTTCCTTTTTTATTTTCAGCTGAGACAGTACCTCCCCCAACAACAAAGGATTTAATGGAATGTATGTAGAAATGTTTAATATTATACGTTTGATATTACATCTTCAATATTGTTGTTAAAAACAATAAAACATATCAAATAATTAAAATTGTCTACGGAAATATGTTTAGTTCAAAATGTTTTCAGTGACGATAGCGAATGCCATCCCATTCATTGGATTTGGATTTCTTGATAATTTTATTATGATAGCCGCCGTAAGTTATATGATTAAAAAATATTAATTTAATTCATTTTGAATATATCATACATCAGTCAAGTTCTTACTCACTTTTGTCAAATTTCATACATTTCATAATATATCTTAAAAACCTTGTACATACGGTAATCAATGATTAGATTTTTCGATATACTTGTTAAAAAATTTGTTAAAATTTGATATTTATTTATACTGTAATGCATGTTTTTCCTTGTGTTAATAAATAAGAAAGAGATTGTAATAATTGTTAATTCTGCAATACTGTTATTGCTTTTACTGGATGGACACAAAAGGAAAGAGTATTGTTAACAGGCATGCTTTTTTTAAGTGGGTTTTTTTGAAGGATTTATTAATTTCAGGATTATTTTCTTTAAATTTATTTAATTAATCTTTTATTGTCACATTTCTTAAATATACACTTTTATAAATAAATTTAACCCGTCATAAGACAATAGTTTTAATAAATTAATCTAATTCTAAAATGAACGTTTTACCCTCTAATATTATTATTCCAAAGATATGTAAATATACATAGATACTTATAATTTAAAACTTGTTTCTACTAAAAATGCCAAAAAAAAATATTAAATAGATTTAATGTATTTTACAAATAATATTATTTTTATTTTTAAAAATCGTATAAAATATAACGCTTAAAGACTACTGATTCAGAACAAAATGTGTTTTCCCTAAAAACAAACCAATAGCCTTAATAACTTATTTTACTAGACGATGTATTGTGCTAATCAAAGTGTGCATGGTTTTTGATGAAATAACTTCATTCGCACTGCAGAAGATCCCAAACATCCTATTTTGATGTAAACTATTTTAGTTCTATCATTCTATTATGTTCTTCCCGTATGAATTCAGTCGGTGTTAAACTTGATGGCCATATAAAGCTATCTTTTTTCTGATTCCAGCTCTTTCTTTTGTTTCAACTACTTTGTAAATAGTTTTTAGTTATATTTTTAAATATGAACCTGTAGGTTGGTAACTGAGGTTGAGATGATACAACGAACCTGTGATCTTTTTCAGCAGCATTTTTAAAGTTTGGATTCACTTTAGCTTTCTCTTATTAATTATATATATATATATATATATATATATATATATATATATATATGTGTGTGTGTGTGTGCGTGTGCGTGTATTAGCTGCAAAAAATAATTCGGTGCCTTTAAATTGAATCAGTCATAGCTCTATTTAAATTAACATAGTTCTCGCCGTTTTATGATTTTGAAATGCCGGCCTTAACATTAAAAAGTACTAAATATCTTTGCTAAATAGTTGCCATAACCTCGCAAAACAGTAGGGTGCTCACAATGGCGTCCGAAAAGGAGTATATTGGGCATTGCAAACTTTTCGCATTCCAGTTGAAAACATTTCTGCCGAAACAGTGAAAACGATTTATTTAGCCCGTGGAAAAGGTGTTGCAACACATAAAAATTCAAAACAATGCTAAAACAGTGGAAGAGGTTCGAAAATGCATTACGGCTTAAAACAACTTACTAACTCAACACCAACATTTTTTTTCGATATTGGGATTGTCAGTTACCCAACAGATGGAGCAAAGTTGTACAGAATAATGGAGATTATTTTGAAGATTGAAATGTGTTCTATTTTTCTGTAAACATTCATTTTGTACAAAAAAAGGCATCGAATTAATTTATACTCCTAATACATGCATTCATGTGTACAATTATACACGTGTGATGTACACGCAGTCATACATTTAACACAAATATCTGTTTATTATATAACATGTTTTTTATTTTAAGATCTTGAAAAATTAATAAATAAATACATGTATTTGTTGATTCTTTATTTAATAATGTGATAAAAAATTAAGAATATTCTTTTATAATTTCTTTATTATACATTTTATATGTTCTTATTTATAATCATTATTTTAATAAACATATATATATATATATATATATATATATATATATATATATATATATATATTATTTCAAGATTTCTAATTGTCTTATAATTGTTTATCTTATATAATATTAATAAATATTTACATTTTTATTTTTATATAAAAATATAGTTTTTTGTTCGCAATAAAATAAGAAAAATATATAGCCCGTCCTTATATTGAAATATTTTATATCATTTACACCTCTACATTTATTTGTTAATGTTTCCAAATAATAATAATGGTTTATTTATCTTATTTAAAATTCAGTATAAAAAGTTTGGGATCAGATGATTATTTTGTAATAAAATGTAACCTATAAAAATTATAGAAACAGAAATCTTATAAATCCTATCAACATTAATAATATAAAAGTATAATAATATTTTGTGTGCATGATTAAAAAACAAATGTCTTTTACAGGGCGATTACATAGATTTGTATTTGGGATCTTATTTATGTATATCTACAATGGCGGCAGCTGCTTTAGGTAATACATTTTCAGACGTAATGGGGATTGGATCAGCATATTATGTAGAAAGAATAGCAAATTCTATAGGAGTAAAACCTCCTAATTTAACACCAATTCAGTTAGATATGAAACCTTCCAGGCATGCAGCTAATTTTGTAAGTGTTACCATTTGCTTAATATTAAGTTTTATTGCGTTTTGAGTAATTAAAAAAAAAAATAAGTTAAATTCATACATACACATATATATATATATGTATGTATGTGTGCGTATACATTTTTTCAGGGCCGAGTTATAGGAGTTACAATCGGATGTCTTCTTGGAATGTTTCCTTTAATGTTTTTGAAAAAAAAAGAAGATTTGCTTGAAAAACAAACTTTACCGAATGCAGATATTTCTACTTCATCGCCAAATTTAGATCAATAATGAATCCTGTATATAATTTATTTTAATGTTTAGTAAATTTATTTATATACATTTTTATTGTTTTATGTTGTTTGTGTGTGTATGTGTGCATGTATGTATGTATATATGTATGTAATGTATATATGTGTATATATATATATATATATATATATATATATAGACATATATATATACATATATATATATATATATATATATATATATATATATATATATATATATATTTATTATATATATACATATTTACACATATGCAACATAGAAGTTTGCAGCTCATACACTTAAACTGTGTATACACAAAGTGTACAGGTGTATATTTATATATTTGTAACTTTTGAATAATTATACTTTTATTTTAATATCTTTTTCTTCATTCATATTAAGGCAGTTTACTAGTTAATTGAATTTTTTTTTAATGTACCGGATTTAAATACAATTATGTGAATTATTAGTCATTTATTTATGTGCAGATTTTTAACAGTTTGTAATAAAGTAATACTTGAAAAAGCTTTATTAGTAATTTATAATCTACTCTTTAACAAGCATATCATTTAAATTGTTAACAAAATTGTTGTTAAAAAGTTAGTATTTATCTACAATATATGTATTTTATTACATAATAGTTTGGAAAAAAATATAAATCTATTTATTCTAATATGCTATTTCAAATGTTTTAAAATGAAAACAAGTTTGAAAAAATCAGGAAAAAACATAATTACTACAGATTTTTATAGATGTTGGAATATGATAACATTCTTGTCAATAATACGATTGTTATTATAATTTATTAGGTGTACAAATTAATTCAGTACCTGTTTTTATAGAAAATGAATGTTTATGGAAAAAATGGAATACATTTGAATTTTTAAAATATCCCCTGTTATTTTGTATAACATTGTTCTATCTATCAGGTAACTGACGAATCCCTTGTTGAAAAAAAGATGGCACTGAGTCGATGAAATCGTCATTTCATTTTTAGACCCTTACTGTCTCAGCATGTTTTATGCATCACAACACCTTTCCTCCATAGCTGAACAGATCATGTTCGTGGCTTCAGCAGCATTTTTTTCAGTTAGAATGCAAAAAACAAAAAAGTATGTAGTACCTAATATACTGATTTGCAGATGCCATCGCGTTCACTATTGTTTTGTGAGGGGTTATGTCAACTACTTGGTCAAGATATATAGTTTTTAAATGTTAAGACTGGCACTTCAAAATCCTAAAACGATGAGAACATTTTAATTTAAAACAGAGTTACGATTAATTCAATTTAAAAGCACAGAATTACTTTTTACATCTAATATGTTACAATATGATTATATTGAATATATTATCTTAAAAGCATTTTTTTAATACAAAGTATATTGGTTACAAAGTTAAACCATTTATTACATTATTATCAAAGTATATCTAATATGATATATCTGGTAAATGCATGTATTATTTAATTTTTTAGAAAAAAAATATAATTACAATAATAATTGTTTATAAAATCTAAAGTTCAAATATTTTTTTGTAAAGAAAAACATTTTATAATAGACAGTGTAAAAAAGCATTAATGTATAGAGATAATATATTTCAATTACATGTAAATTTTTGCTCAAAAATTACACATTTTGTTTTAATGGCTTTTAACATTTTTTTAAACTATAAGTAAAATAGAAACGTATTAATTTTAAGTATTTAATACTTTTCTCATTATTAACATACAAAATGTTAATTATTAAACCAATAACAATATTTTAATATTTGTATTACATTATTGTAGAAATACAAAAAAAATGTTAATTTATATATTAATATAATTGCTTAAGAAGTTATATATTATAAATTTTGTAATGTTCAATGAAAGTGTTATTTTGTGTGGAGATGTAAACTCAACATTGTATATCAGCATGTGTATATTAGCTTCTTCACTCTCAATCCTTTTTAGCTGTGCAACTATATATTGGCTGCTTAAAACTATAAGGGTTAATATATTTCATTTTTTAAAAAAAGTTTAGTAATTGTTTTTTAGATCAATGAGAATGAATTTATATTAACATTAAATTATTCTAATGTGTTTATAAAACTATATGTATGCTAAAAAAATTGACAACAAATGTATATAAAAATTTATCAGTGTAGGGATTGACCCAATTGGTGCATTGTACATGGTCATAAGTTTATTGTAAAATATAACATAACTTTTTTTGTTGTAATTGTAAAGTTGTTGGTAGTTTTTAAGGTGAAAAATATACTAAATATTTTAAAGTGATTTAGAATGACTACTTCCTGATATAGTTCTTCATTATAAAAAGAAATATATTTTGTACTGAATAGTGATTTCATTCCACTACTAATATGTACCAAATGGGTTATATATATATATATATATATATATATATATATATATATATATATATATATATATAAATATATATATATATATAAAATTATTATCAATACTATATCTGGGAACAAAAATTAATTTGTATAAAAAATATTAACAATTTTGTATTAGTAAAATATTTAATCTCCAATGTAATTGTTTAACAATGTAAATATATATATATATATGTATATATATATATATATATATGTGTGTATGATTATTGAAAACAGATATTCACACAATCTGTTGTTAGAGTACACTATTTGCAAAACTAATTATTTTCAAAAAAATGTGTACTATACATACACACAGCTGTTATTTTTTATTTTCATGCATTAATGAATTCAATAAAGGTGACATTCTTATACTATATGGATCGACACGATGAAAGTAATTTTCTTCCTGAATAATGAAATTAATAAAAATTGATTTTCATATTACTGTTTGCTTCAAAATTGAAACAAGAAATAAAAGATATATTAAAGCATATTACCCAATATAAAGTTATTTAATTATGACTTCTATATTGAAAAATGAATTTAATTCAACATTGATATGCTTCGTACCAAAACTGAAATAAATCAGTATCTATACCATATTACTTTTAATATTGGTCTTTGTATTTTGGTCTTATTTAAATATACATTGCAGTAAAAAAAATACTATATTCACATATACATCATTTTATTTTATTTTTTATACAAATGTAAACATTACAGTAAGATCATTTATTCTTTTGTATATTTTGTAACCTACAAATGTATTTTTCCACTTAATATTTAATCATTTATTTACTTTTAATATTGATATTTGTACTTGTATCGATCCATTCAATGTGCCAAGTACTTTCAATCTGATCTTGGATTCTTGTGCTTGTAGCTTTGTGAATTTGATCTTCTAAATACAATAATTTACAATTTGCAATGGACATATCTATTCTTTTACCATAATCAAAGCATTTAAAATTTTCTAACTTTGAATTGAACTGTTTAGTTAATTCATTTTGAACAGATATTTTATAGATCCAATTCATAACATCATTAGTCCACCAATCCCAAGCAATGGATGTGCAATTTTCTTTGTACACAGTATTAGTGATTTCTTCATTTTTCACACGTTTGCCAGATTTAGAATAAGACTTATTTACAGTTCGTAAAGAAGCAAACAAAAAACTTGTAGTCAAAACATTAACAGGGTCAAGAGAATTTACACTTATAATATTATCATCCTTTATTAAGGGTGCTGACATGAACATGGATGACTCTGCATCAATTTCATTTTTAAAATCATCAATATCATTTAAAATAAATACATATGGATCAGTCTCATTTTCAATTAGTAATTTGCTATCAGAATTTTCCAATTTCAAATAATAATTTCCTTTTTCATCTGTATATTTTTCTTGTAAAGCATTTTCTTGTCTATAAAAAGCAGTACCTGGAATTTGACTTACAATCATAGCAGATCCTATAATTGTAAGAAAACTGGCAGTATAACTAGCTAGGATAACAACTGATGCAGTAATTAAAGAATGAATCAAATTATAGACTTCAATAATATCTAATAGATTTTTCAAATCTGCATAAGTAAACCATCCTCCTCTTGATTGTCCTTGTCGTAAGGCAATTATTAATTCTAAGTGACTTAATTTTTTCCAAAATGTACTTTCACTCACAAACACTTCCCATTGCTAAAAAAATAAAAAACAATAAAAATTTTACATGTGTGTATATGTATTTATGTATATGTATGTGTGTGTGTGTATATATATATATATATATATGTATAATATACATACAATTGCAGAAAGGAATTCTTTTTCTAAATGAACAAGTTCTTTTATAGTTACACCTCCTGATAAAGCCCACTCATCTGTAAACACTTCGTCATCTTCACCATCATCATGTAAAAATTTACTTGAAACCATCTAAAAAGCAATATTAGTTTA
Source organism: Acanthacorydalis orientalis (assembly GCA_034766995.1). Taxonomy (NCBI): domain Eukaryota; kingdom Metazoa; phylum Arthropoda; class Insecta; order Megaloptera; family Corydalidae; genus Acanthacorydalis; species Acanthacorydalis orientalis. Next base: position 24,956,106 of record CM068314.1, on the reverse strand, counting down.
GTAAATTACCAAAATACTTCAATAAAAATCAATTACTAGTGACACAAGAAACAGCTCTGAAGGTGCAATTTTCTGTAGATATTCAGGATTACATATCTTTAAGCGTTCCAAATATAATACTGCCAGAACAAATGAACATGGAGATACACAAGCATTACGTGATATACTTGCAGCATTTTCAAAATGAAGTCGATCCAAAGAATAATTATACTGTGCTTCAGAAAACAGTTCAGTTGCAAGTTCTGAAAACAAAGACATATATATACAAATTAAAAAAATCTATATAATTCTACCAAATTATTATATTAATTTTAAGTTTATTTACCTGTCATTGGACAACTCAATCTTTCAGTTGTAGGTAATTTGCCATAATAAAGAGACTTTGTAATTCTGCGAAGAAAGTAATCATGATTTCCCATTGTCTATAATAAACAAAATTCAACAGTATATATATTCAAAAGATTAAATATCACGCATTATAAAAACAAACATACATACATAAATATATATATATATGTATGTATGTATGTATGTATGCATGTTATACATAACATTGCTAATACGGTACATGCTTATAATTTGTTCATGCAACAGAATGCTTACATGACCAATGAATGATTAAATATTTTTACTTACTTTGAAATTATTTCTATCACTTTCCTTAAAACGTTTGGATACAGAAGACATTTATAATTTAAAATTTGCCTGAACACTTCGACAAATAGTATTACGTAATTAGAAAAAATAAATTTATAAATTACCTATTCCTACAAAACCCTACGCAGGCCACTTAGAATATGACGTCAGACACCAAACTTTTTGATATTCGTAATTGAACATAGAGTATTAAGAACGTAGATAAAGACTAAACCACAAATACAAGTATGGATAATTCTAATTACTTTTTTCTAAGAAGTGTAAGAGGTTAGATCATGTGACGTACATACTCTAAAGTAGAATAAATAATTACATTACATCCTAACGTTGCAGTTTCTGTGATCTTTGATGTAAAAAAAAAAAAATAATAAACAAGGAAGGCTATATATATTTATTCTTTATACTGACAAGACAAATGAAATTTGGTAAAGATGGATGATTTACACATAAGTCATATGCGTAAATTAGTTACATAACAATTGGTACAAAATTACTTCTGTAAATAACGATTTTTATATCCTGATATGATTTGCATCATAGAAGTAAATTTCAACCAGAATAATAAAATGAAACGAATAATTTAAAGCAATATATGGTTTTAATATTATTTTGAGCATTATGATTCGATCATTCACCTTTATATGAAATATACTATTGAATAAAGAAGTAAATAATATTGGCCGTGTAAGTATCCGCGAAGTTATTAATTTATGAATTTTAACATACTTTCATCATTTTTATTATAAATTTTGAGGTTAACTCTATGGTTGTACTAAAAGCAAAAGGAAATATGACCAGATCTCGTAGTCAGGTGTTAAAATTAAATATTATTTATCATTTATTTAATTTGCAATTAGTACAGCTGCATGCTTTTTATAACTTAAAATATTTTATCACTCGGCAAATATTTTTTAAATAGAAATATTAAATTTTACTTTTGAATTTGCTATTTAAATTTTAATATTTAAGTAATATCAGTCTATATTACTTGTAAGTAAAATACATTTCATATTAAATTATATAAGTATTCCGAATGTGAGTAGAATACGATATTCATATTTATAAATTTGTGCGTGTTTGGTGTATGTATGTGTGTATACATATATATAATATATATATATATAGTGTGAGAGAGAGAGAATTAAATGTAATTAAATTGTAATTTGCAATATTCAGTAAGTTCATTATATAGAGAAATTGTTAACTGCTTGAGACACTTTTTTTATTATTAAAATGCTATTATGTTTTGAAAAGTATAAATTTGCACAAAACTGTTGTAAGTATTCTTTTATATTGTAATATATGTGTGATTATAGACACTATTTAATTCATTGCTTCTTATTGTTTCAGTTCTATCCTGCATGCTGCACGCAATCTGTGAAGTGTTTTGTCACTGTTTTAATAATTGACATAAAATTTTTCAATGGCGGCATATATTAATCGTACTTTATCATTTGTGGCGGGTGATGAACTACATAATCGGTCTCCAATGCCATCTATTGTATCATCGTTACGGAATTCTCATGATTCGTCTCCACTACAGATTTTTGTGAAAGCAAAAAAACGAATAAACGATATTTTTGTTGAAATCGAAGACTATGTTAAAGATACTGTAAATTTTATGCATAGTATGTTGAAAATTTAATTTTTATAATTTTTTTATGGTATAAATATTATTCACTATATGTGTAGTGCTACAAATTTACATACACATAAACACATTAATATTTTACAATACTTTCTTATTGATTTGAAAATACAATTAAATATAAGTAAAAAATATAAGTATTAAATTTAAGTAAATAAACCTGTTTTATATTATTAAAATTATAATTATTTAATATTAGCAGTAATTATTGCTTTTAAATTGTTTGTCATTGTGTGTTTATTTGTATGTATATATGTGTTTAAACATATGAAAGCAGTTTTTTTCAATAAAATAATTTAATATGAAATAAAAATTAAAATGTATATTTTAGGGTTACAAGATAAAAATAAAATAGTTACATCTTCTGAAGTGGATCAAGTTGATGCTTATGTATCAAAAGTACATGGAATACGAGATGTACTTACTAGAGATCACATGAAAGTAGCATTTTTTGGCAGAACAAGTAATGGAAAGAGTACTGTTATTAATGCTATGTTAAGAGATAAAATATTACCGTCTGGAATAGGCCATACCACAAATTGTTTTCTGCAAGTAGAAGGTTCAGATTCTCAAGAAGCTTATCTAGTCACTGAACATAATTTAGAAAAGCAAAATGTTAAAGTTAGTTATTTGTATGATTTTTGTTTTTTATATTACAAAATATTAGTAAAACTGTTATTGAATTGGTTAGGCTAAAAATAAACTACTAATTGAATTCATACATCATTAATTGTAAACACTAAATATGGTTATTTGATCAATAATGAATGTTACAACATAATTGAAATTTAAATTAATTTGTATTTCACTATATGAAGATATAATTATATATATATATATATACATACACACTTATTAAAAATATTTATTTTAATTCTAGTCTGTAGGTCAACTTGCACATGCATTATGTAAAGAAAAACTTAACGAAAGTGAATTAGTGAAAGTATTTTGGCCACGTGACAAATGTTGTCTTTTACGTGATGATGTTGTTTTTGTTGATTCACCTGGTGTTGACGTTACACCAAATCTTGATGAATGGATTGACAAACATTGTTTGGATGCTGATGTATTCGTTCTTGTTGCTAATGCAGAATCTACACTTATGGTTACGGTAAAAGTCTATTTGATTTTCTATGCAAATATATACCCTTATAGATTTAATTTATCATTCATTTAGTGCATTTAATTGTGTATATATATATATGTAACTGGAATGATAGTACCTCTTGCACTAAATCATATAAGAATGTAATTTCAATGTGTGATAAAAACTAGTTCTGAAGGGTATCTTGAATACTTCATTCTTATAATCTCAAATAGTAGTTTGTATTTATATTTTTAAAAATACTTAATTGTATTTAAAATGCTATAATATAGAATTGGTGTTAAGTAGAAAAATATGTATAATCATAATAGTACAGCTGGATATCATAAGAAAGTTAATGAACATTTTTAAAGTTATTATATTTTATAATTTAACATTATATATCATGTATATAGTAGTGTTTTTACATGTATAGTTATAATAATTTTCTGTGATGATAGACATATATAATCAGTACTATTTGTGACATCAGTCTCTCTCTCTCTCTCTTTCTTTATATGTATATATATATATATATAAAAGACACACTTTATCATATATATATACATCATTATTTCCTTCAAATAAGATTTTCAATGTGTGTGATGAGAAAATAAGAATAGTAATACCTTTTTCATAGAAAATAAATGAGAAACTAGCACTGTTTTTGTAATGTAGCATTTATATTCCAGTTATATGTATGTATATAAATTTATATTTCAATAACTTATTTAATTACAACCCATATTGTCATCAAGGTGAATGTATTAATAATTTGTAATATAAAGTCTTAGAAATTGCAGTTAAAGTAAAGAAATATAAATTAAGTTAATTAATAATTTAATTAAATTTGATATTATTTGAGTATAAGTGTAATGAAAAATATGAATGTGAGATTCATGTACAACAACAGGTTTATTTGAGTTTAACTCTGTATAGAATATAGTTGATAGATTGCTCTTAAATAATAAAAAGTAAAATAGTATATCAGTAATTGTAAAATTATTTTCAAGTTTCAATGCTATCAATGTTTCCACAGAATATTCAGTAGTTACCTTATATGAAAAATAATGAAAATTTTGAAGTAAATACTTTTTCAGTAGTTTTAATATACTTTAGTATTATTGAAAAATATTTACTGTTTCAAATTCTATTATAGAATATTTTAAGTATATATATATATATATATACATATATATATATATATATATATATATATATATATATATATATATATATACATATATATATATATATATATATATATATACATATATATATATATATATATATATATATATATATATATATGTATGTATGTGTACAGTTAATTATATAAGTACATTATTTGGTAGGAAAAAAATTTTTTCCATAAAGTCTCTACAAAATTATCCAAACCGAACATATTTATTCTTAATAATAGATGGGATGCATCAGCCACTGAACCAGAATATTTAGATGATGTAAGTTGTTGCAAATTTTATATATTTGTATTTATTTTGTAATATTTATTTTAAAATTGTTTTTGCAAGCTTTCTAATGAACAGGAAGAGGTATGATTATAAAATAGTTTATTTTATAATTCATATAATTCTATAATTTAATGTTGAATCCATATCATAATGAATGTTGTGAGATAATACTGTTTATGAATAGTGCAGTTATAGTGTTAGTACTATTTATTAACAAAAATGTTTGTTTTATTGTGAACTTGTGTAATATTATTAACTAACAATTTTTACATTGATATGTATTCTGTATTAAAAAACGTGTATTTTTGTAACTAAAAATACATTCTATGATATGTATTCTACATTAAAATAAATGTACAATCAATCATACAAATCTTTTTATTTAAGGTTCGAAGACAGCATATGGAACGTGCAATAGATTTTCTTGTAAAAGAACTTAAAGTATATACACAAAAAGAAGCAGATGAAAGAATATTTTTTATATCTGCTAAGGAAGCTTTACAAGCTCGTCTTCAAGAACAAGGACAAGGTTCTCATACTCCTCTTGTTGAAGGATTTCAAACTCGTTATTTTGAATTTCAAGATTTTGAAAGAAAATTTGAAGAGTGTATATCCAAAAGTGCCGTTAAAACTAAATTTGAACAGCACTCTCAACGTGGTAAATTGATTGCTGCGTGAGTTATTAATTTTTGTATATGAGTAAAAATTTTTCCAATTATTTATAGAAAAACTATTAAAAGTAATTGAAAATAAAAATATGATAGTAAATAAACCTATGCAGTACCAAATGTAAAATGTTAAATTAGTATAGAATTATTTAATAGTTCTTTTAAAAAAAACCATTTACTTACAAAATATGTTTTAGTGAAATTCGAGGGATACTTGATGGTATCTATGAAGCAGCACAGTTACTGAAAGAAGAAGAAATGACCTCAAAGAAGCAACTTCATGATAAACTAAACTATACAGAACAGCAGTTAATTGTGATTACTCATGAAATGAAAGATAAAATCCGTCATATGGTAGAAGATGTTGAACAAAGAGTATCGACTGCTTTAAGTGAAGAAATACGTAGACTTGCCTCTCTTGTTGATGAATTTAATCTTCCTTTTCATCCTGAGCCTCTTGTTTTAAATGTTTATAAAAAAGAACTTCACTTACATGTAGAAAATGGTTTAGGATCTAATTTACGTGCAAGACTTTCGACAGCACTTGCTCTTAATATTGAGAGCAGTCAGCGAGAAATGACTGAACGTATGGAACAGTTGCTGCCTGTTGAAAGAAAATCTGTGTTAATGAATATTTTACCTCGACGTGAACCTTTTGAAATTCTTTATCGTTTGAATTGTGATAACTTATGTGCAGATTTTCATGAAGATTTAGAATTTCGATTTTCATGGGGTTTGATTGCAATGATTCAAAGATTTGCAGGCCCTAGTAAATCTAATAAAAAAAGAGCCATTTGTACCATAGGTAGAGGAACTTCTATTCAACCTCAATCTTCAGGACAACTTTTAAATGTTCTATCTCCTACTGATTATGATACGTCTTCATTACAAAATGTTACTTCAATTAATCCTGATGATTGGTCATTCATTTCTCGAGTTGCACTCGCTTCTGTTGGATCTCAAGGCACAATTGGTGGATTATTATTGGCAGGATTTGTAAGTAAAAACTAGGTACTATTTAAGTTGATAAATGATGTATATTTTCATTAAAATACTGAATAATTTATCTAAAACTAATATTGTTACAATAAAATATATTTATCTCTAATATTTGTGTGTATGTGTAATATGTACATACACACACACAAACGTGTATTCCATATATTGTAGATGTTCAAAACTATAGGGTGGAGAATTATAGCTGTTACTGGTGCCATATATGGAGCATTGTATCTATATGAACGTTTAACATGGACAAACAAAGCAAAAGAAAGATTATTTAAACGGCAATATGTTCAACATGCTACAAAAAAATTACGACTAATTGTAGATTTGACATCTGCTAACTGCAGTCATCAAGTGCAACAGTAATACATATTTAATAAATAAGTATAATATAAAACAATAACAGTATAATATATACATTACTTAATTATTTATATTACTATGATCTTATTATAATAATTAAGTTTTAGTGCATATAAAAAAATGCAAGAATATAAAAATAACGTTTTAAGTTTACTTTAAAGTATATTAATTTCATATATATTTTGAAATTTTGTTTTATTTTAGGGAACTTTCAAGTACTTTTGCTCGATTGTGTCATTTAGTTGATGAAGCAACAAGTGACATGAGTGGAAAACTTAGCGAAATAGAACATGAAGTTCGAGCACTAGAAGAAGCATCGAATAGTGCAAAAGTTCTTCGTAATAAAGCCAATTATCTCACTAATGAATTACAATTATTTGATGATGCTTATCTTAGGTCACAGAACTAATAATGATGATAAACAGGTAGTATATAAAATTAAGGTATTTCATTGTTGCATACATATGTACATCAAGATTAAATACATTTTATTATAATGTAAATACACTTATGGTTAGTTGCAAAGAAATCATAATATTTATAGAAAATAGGACCTCAAGTCTGTTTTTTAACTGAAGATAAAAATTACAAAGATAAAAACATTTTAGAAAATAGTTTAACAGGAAGGACATTTTTTAAAGGCTGACAATATTTGTTTATTTATAAATGTAATAGATTTAAATACTAATAATATAAAATACAAATTTAATTTTTATGTCCATGTACACAGCCCTTTAAAATATATGCTTTATGTGTATATTTTAATACATCTTAATTATTAAAATCAAACATTTGTTTTTAAAGTAGCGTGTTCCTAATTTTGGTCCATAAAAAAAGTATTAAAATTATTTGATGTTTTCAGCTGAAGTGAATTTTGTAGAAATTACTATGCATGTTGTATTTGATAATGTTACATTTTTAATTTTTCAATTTTTTCAGGATATTTTCATATTAAAGATATTCATTTTAGCAATTCTTTCATTTTTTATTTTGTAACATTTATGATGTTTTGTAGATTTTCTTTATTTGCTTACTGAAGTGTTATTAATTGAATCAGATTTTTTTTGTTATAAATTGTAAAATTATATTTAAAATGTATTAATTTCACATACATTTTACTTAAAACATAAGATTTCAATATAATATGTACCTTATTTTAAAATTAACAATAATTATCAAATCTGAAGCTAAAATTTAAAATAGATATGATTATTTCAATAAAGTGTTTTATAATTAATATATAATTATATTTAAAAATAATTTTTCAATCTGAATTATCTGCATATGTATGTATGTGTGTGTGCCTGTACGTATGTATTATAAAACAGCTGTTGTCAGAAAATTGTTATTAAGTTATAAATTCATATTGTTATTATTGTAATAAAAATTAAAGTGCATTATGCCTATTTTGTATAATTACAAAATTGGATTTTTTTTGTGATTTTATTACATAGGGATTTTACATATAATTTGAAATCATTATTGAATTCATAATTTACTGTTAATTTATTGTAAAAGTTTACATTTCCTGTAAATAAATATATATTTGTTCATGCACAATATCTGTTTTTTTTTTTATTTAAAACGAAATATTTCTAAAATAAAATAGCTCAAAATAAAAAATACAAGTTATTTTATATTATTCATTGTGCTTAACAACCAATTGCAACAAAAAAATGTTAATGTGCATGTGTTTTTTATTTAAATTTTAATGATTGCCTATTTATTATTTTTTATTAAAATTCATTTGATAAACAATATTACATTACTTACCTTAATCATAACTATAAAATATTAAGAATCAATATGATGTATGAACTAATTAAATTAAGGAAAAATATTAAAATTATGGAAAATGAATATTTTTCTTAAATTATTACAACTTTCAATGTTTGTTTTATGTAAATTCTGTGGGAATGTAGATTTCCACATTTTCAACATTTAGTTGTATATGCTACAGAATGAAATTCTTTAAAATTAGTTATATTTTTTTGGAAGAAGACATGTCAACTAACAAAATAAAAACAAAAAGTGTTACAGTTCAGTACTATCAAATATGTCCATAATATTACGATTACAACATAGATCCGAATAGAAATTAGTTGATACTGATTATTATTGTCTTGCATAGACAGCTACATTTATGAAGGTAACATAAATATTAAAATTAATGAGAATAATTTCTATTTTGTGTTATTTTTTATTTAGATCATTTAGTTTAGTATATAGTAATAGTTCATTTACAAAACAAATATTAACATGAACAAACATTTGTAAGCATCAAATCATAATCAATACAAAAGAAGTCAACAAAAAATGTAATTTGATTTTTAAATAATTATTAAAATTTATAACAGATGTAGGCAACAAGAATTAATTTAAATTACTGCTAATTCAATAATACATATTGGATTTGTATATTAAGTATAAATTTTATCACAATACAGTTATGACTATTGTTATATTTACTTTTGCAAATGAATTCTTTTTTACTTCAAAAATCATATATATATATATATATAATGTATACGGCAACATACCATATACTTCCTTTTTGTTATCAGAAATAATATCCGTTATAAACAAGATTCTGCAAAATATTTGTCTGAAATTAGTTATCAGAAATTGTAAATATAAATTATAATAAACGCATTAAGTGGCCACTCATTTATGTCTATATAATCATTATTACAGATATATTGCAACATGGTTGTATATATATATATATATATATATACACACACATATATATATATACACACATATATATATATATATATGTTGGTATGTTTATATAATCATTATCACAGATAGATCACGTGTTGTTTTATACATGAGATAAACATATTTAGGTACAATAGAAACCTCGTTTCAAGTAAATAAATTGACGTCATGGAATTTTTAGTGGTCAGTTTTGATTTTATATGTATAGAGATATATAGAAAAATATTTCTTTATTTTCATGCAATACACTTGTTCTATTGATACTAATCGATAGTGTAAGAATTGACTTTAACGTTCAACGAATTAAAAATCCATCTATTCCTTCATAAATAATAATTTTTATGAAAAATATTAGCGGTAAACCGTTTACTGCTCTAGAATGGAGAGTCTTAAAATAGCACTGGTCTGAAAAAGTTAAACTGAAATAAAATATTTTGTTTATAACAATATTAGTCTGATTTAAAAGCTAATTAAATATACTATCATGCAATATAATCGATGTTTCATTAAGTTTGATTTGCTTCATATGAAATACATATTAAATGAAAAATTATATGAATACTTTTTGAGACTATATATATATATATATATATATATATATCAGAAATTGATCTTTTGCCTAGTTTTTGAAAATTTTCCAGGCTAACGCAACTAACCAGGCTAATCACAAACACCCAGGCAAAATGAGCATAGGCACCAGATACACTTACACAACACAATTGTAAATCTAATTGTATAGAGAATTGAGAACAATAAAAATCTTGAATCTTTAATATATTTACAAAATATAATACAAAAGATTTGAATTTGAATACTAACAAAATGTAGTATTTAAAATTATATTATTTAGTGTCTATATAAGTATTAAAATTATATTTTTTTCTGACTTCACCAATCATACTTCATATCACCTTTAGACCATTTGTAAAATCCACCTCGTTTCTTAAACATTACTTCATCAAATCCAGAAAATTTTAATGCATTTTCAACTCCAACATCTAATAGAGAAGCAGAAGGTATTTTTTTCTTTTGGCGGCAGTCAAGAAATCGCATCTAAAACCAATATTTAATAAAAAAAATTTTAAAACTAGTTAATTCAAATTCTATAACAAGTATTAGATATGCAAACAAGTGTATTCATTTATATAGAGTATTATAATTATATTGTCTTATTTTATTGAACAACATAATAAATACAAATGTTTTATTATGTTATGCATTTTTAATGCACGAGTCTAAATTTTGGAATGAGAATACCATTTTTGGTTAAAATAAACAGAAAAGGTAAATTTTTGAATGTTTAATTTAGAAAAATTTTTGTAAAGTCTGATAATTATAATAATTTGTAACTTATCAAGTAGGACTATTGTTATTGTTACATTTTTTTATTATTGATTTGCATGCACCAAAATAATACAAGTTACTATGATCATATTAATATAGTTGAGTTTGTAATTCATCTGATGTGATTTATTAATAATAGTGTTATAATATTATAACTGTTAGAAATTATGTGTTATCAGTTATTAATACTTATTAAGTTTGATTAATTATTATTGCTCTAATAGTTTTATTTATAAAAAATAATTATAAATGATTTACTATATTATTTTATTATTTACTATATTATTTTTACATTGTCAATGTATGAAATGTCATTTTAATACAACTATTTTGCAAATGTAACATTACCAGATAAAACAATATTCACTTACATATTCATCCAGTATAAGGTAACTATTTTGCATTTTTTTATTTGATTCAGGAACTAAACATTTTATATGCTGGTGTCTGCTTAAAAATGATTCAAATTCTTCATCATTTATATAAAAATGTTCAGCATTTCGTATTGCACTATCACCAAAATTTTCTCCTTCTAATAATAAACACTGAAACACCTATACAAAACAGAAATAATAAGTTACATAACTAATAATTTTCTCATATTTTTTTTGCAGTATATGAAAATTATTTTCAAATGAAATTTTATTTTTGGTACTTATAATTTCATTTAGGAATTTTATGAATATATTCATTTATCTCTTGTATGTGTGTACTTATATATACACATACACACATCACTTTTTTAGTCTTAATAACATTTCTTAAAATAATTTTAAGCTGCTAACAAAATAATTTGAGTTTTAAAAACAAATTATAAAAAATAGGTTCAGTAAAAGAATTAAACATACTGTTTTGACACAATAGTGCATTGCTATAAATTGTAAAAGTATATGTAAAAATCAAATTTCCTTGGAAAATCAATATATGGCTAAATGTATTGTCTTTTAATTTTACATATAGCAGATATATTGCCTTATTATATAATTTAAAATAATATTATAAGAATACTTTTTTAATGGTAAAAATAAGTAATAAATATGATTTGTGCCATTAATGGCCTAAGTGAATGAGTGAGAAAGTCATGATAACAATACCTTTTTCATTAAAAATGACAGTTTAATTACACATTACTTTGGAAGCAGACTAAAAATCTTTTTAAAGTATATTATACAAAACTAAAGGGAAATAGTAGATCAAATTTTAGTTATATAGCACATTGGTAATTTTTATAATTTCAGCCAAATATTTACTTAAAAGTTATTTAAACCATATGGACATACTTTCCACCTTACTGGCTTCAGCTGTACAATTTGAGATGACATGTTTTCATTAACATTGTAAGTATTCACTACAGTATTAATTTTAAACATAACTTTATATTTGTAACACCAACTTCTAATTTTCATTAATTTATCTACATGATTTCGATTTCCTTGGCCTCGACCAATCGTTTTATTGGTATTTTCATCAAATGAATCGCACGATATTGCCAAAATATCAAGATGTTCACCTTTAAAGTAATTTATCATTATTATAGATATTTTTTTATTACAAATAATTACATTTTTTCATATGTACTATAAGTAATATATAATTATAGTTTATATAAAATTTATCACAACATTTGTGAAATGTAAGTGAATTCAATTCTTTTCAATTAAAATTACATAAAATAAAAATTATAGTGTGTTCTAAAGGATTTGAGTACATGAGAATAATTCACAATATATTGTTAGTTGTTAGTTTTTGGAATTGTGTAGCTAGTTCTTTTACAAATGAATTTTTCATTTCTTCATATTCAAAAAAAAATTGAATCAGAATTGCTCAATTATTGATGTGCTCAATATTGGACATTTTTGATCGCTGTTTATAAGCATTTAAATAATAATGCGGTCATCCTCAGAGCGCCAAGATACAAAACAATCAGATTTTTCCATATCTTGGCGTTTTAATAACAAAGGGATCGCCATGAGAAGTTCACACAAATGTTTCTATCGCGACAAAAGTTGACTGTTACAGCTAGAAATACTGATCAAATACTTTCATATGAAGTCGATATGACTGGATATAGTAGTGTTTTCAGTTGTGGAACAATATTTTGTAACGTCATAAATGTTCATATAAACCGCTCTTACCCTCCAATTTAAGAAACTTTCGTAAAGCATCCATGTATAAATAAAGCCATGCGCGTGAATATGCATGGTCGTATCTAAGAATGTGTATCAACATAAAAAAATACTGCTGTTTACTTTTAAATTAATATTTAGTTAACTTACCATACTTTTGAAACCATGATTCCCTAATTAAAGAACCATTACTGACAATTGATACAGACGGTAAATGAAGTTTAGTTTTGCAGTAACAAACAAGCTCGCCAACGTATTTTCCACCATTCTTAATAAATGGTTCTCCGCCACTGAAATTAATTTTTTTCATTCCTACGATCAAAAATGTGTATTTAAAAACATAATGATTATTAACAAATTAAAAAAGATCATAGTTAGAATATAAAGTTAAAAAAGAATAATAGTTCAATTTTACTTCAATAAAGTTAAAAAAATACTGACTGTTTAAAATTTTCTTAAATAATTATAAATAAATCAGCACTAAATTAAATATTAAAATAATAAAAAGTTACCTGCATTTTTCAGCATTAAAAGGCCCCTTTTTGCAGTTTCTAAATCTAATACATATGAAGTTTTTGCTGTATGGAAACAAAATCCACAAGAATAATTACATTGGCGAGTAAAATGATAATTTACACTTTGTGGTATTAATTGATTATTCTCAGAAGCATTATTATTTTGAATTTTATTAAAACAATTTTCGTGTGTATTAAAGTTATTTTTTGTATAAAAAATATTAACAAGTAAAAAATTAATTATAGTTTGTAAAATGCACATACACTTTTTGTAAATTCGAAAAATGAGTGAAAATGTACTATATTCGAATATGATCATAATTGGTTTAAGTATATATTTTTTTATATAAATAATCTTTAGTTAAATGAACATTTACGTTCGTAAAATGAATAATATCTAAAAAGTGATTCTTATTTATAGAAAAATTTCATATATCTTTAAATAGAATCCTGCGCATACTTATTTATTTTACTTGTGCGCACTTATGTGCAGTGAAGTTGGAAATTACTTTTATTTAAAAGATAATAATCATATCCGCCAATATATGTAGCTTATGTTGATATATTCATCTTTAAATATACCTAAACGACAACTGTTTACTTTTTATAAGTAAATGTTATTCCCACCAGACAAAGATATAGAAAGTTTAGTTATATTTCTAATTGAATTTCATATTTAAAAGAAATTGTTAATGTCTAACATTTTGTATATTAGAAATTTAGTGACATATAGTTACATTTTAAAGATAATATAGTAAAAATATTATCGATATTATATAAAATTACACATTTTCTAGTTACATCAAGTATGTGTGGTTCATGTAAACCGTTAACCGTGCTTTGTTTTAATAAATGCTGATATTGATATTAGATTAGATAAACAAAAATTAAAGTATATTTTGCTCTACTCTATCTACGGAACCCATTGCTATTAATTCGTCATATCACACGATTTTCTATATCTATGGTTTTCAAAAAAATACATAGATAAAAACTAAGTCTTTATCTATGACTATCTCTATCATTATTCTTCGTTCTCTATTTGTATTGTTTTTCTTTCTTTATTTATATTTATCTTTATCTCTAAGAGACTTTAAGAAAGTATTTATGACTATGTGTATAGACGGTATGGACCACAGTCTTACATACGTATGGACTTTATTTAAGGCCGATATTAAGGTAAGCGGCACCATCCTGAGCCCGGATGCCCATCTCTCTCCAGCAGTTGTAGGTCTTCCAAAATAAAGTGCTGTGTCTCATCATTGATGGGCACCACTTCATGAAGAACGATACCCTGTACAACGACCTCAGGATCTTGACAATTCATGAATTTGTCCGTAATCAAGCTCAGGAACTGTACGGTCGAGTTGAATGAAGCCAAAACGCCATGATTGGTACGATAACGATCTGGATAACCTGTGGTACCGCTATAGGTGGCTTAAACTACTGGAAGCGAGCGACAAAATGGCCTAAGAAATCTAGCTAAGGTAAATGCGATGGTTGAATGGTCGCGGGCTTCTGCTTCTAGAGCCGATCGTCCTTGTATGCCATGCAAACTAATCAACAAACTCTAATTATGATTAGATTTTAATGTGCAATCTACTTCCCAAATGGAGCCTCGATCTTAAGCACGAGCCATGGATTCCGGACCCGACACTCGTTGCTGTACGCAGAGAGTATATCAGACTATTTATGTTACACGTGTCTATCAACACGTCGCACACCATATTATGCTAGCAATGTACTTATTTTTCCTATGAGTAAAATTTTGTATTTTACAAAATCTAAAGTCACGGTCTTACATACAGGTCTGGTAACGACGGTATTGAAAACGGTACCATTGTTGGTCGAACTTTTTAATAACAATTGTCGCCAAAACGCGACGCCACCTGTAAAGGGGATGCAAGACCGTGAGTACACTTCTTCCTTTATCTTTCACAGTATAGCACGAATTTTAAATATGTATTAACAAACAAAATTGT
This sequence comes from Acanthacorydalis orientalis, assembly GCA_034766995.1. NCBI lineage: Eukaryota > Metazoa > Arthropoda > Insecta > Megaloptera > Corydalidae > Acanthacorydalis > Acanthacorydalis orientalis. The sequence goes on along the minus strand of CM068314.1, from coordinate 24,940,518 downwards.
TAACTGTGTGCAAGTGCACGACATTTATCATCTTTTAATACTCTATAACATTTTATTATCTCTTAATACTCAACTTCCATGAAAATTCGATTAGTAGAAAACGTTATTATTAATATTACCCTATTATTACGAGAGCGGTGACAAGTAAGAATTAGTTAGATAGAACCAGATAGAGAGTTTTATTTATGGATAGAAGTGTATCCCTGCATGGGTAGTGTCGCGTAGTTGCAGAAATTGTTATTAAATAGATCGCCCAACAAAAGTATCATTCTCGTCGAGAGTCTTTTATCTGTTCTCGTCATTGAAATTACTATTCGTTGCCAGACCTGTATATACGACCGTGTCTAAAGTTAATACCGTGTTTTTACAGGTTAACAGTCGCTGATAGCATAGATACAGTCAGATGCAGTGGTCCATAGATAAAAACTCTCAGTGGTCCATACTAGTCCATACTCTCTATTGTAGTATTGATCATAGATATGCTACTATGGTATCTATTATTTTATGACTGATCTATGGTAAAAGTATCTATGGTATGTATCATAGATGATAACTCTGTAGTGCATAGATCTGAGCTTCATCTATGGATCTGAGATATCTATGCCTATAATGTATCTATAGAATCTGTCAGAGAGACTTTATGAGTGGTGTTTATAGTGAAACAATTTTGAGATTTTGTTTCATAAATTTTGTTCTGATCACAGTCTTACATACGTATATACGATTGTGGTTCTGGTAGAAATTACGTAATTCAACATAATTTGTATTTTGAAGGCGTTTAATCGATGTCATGACGTTTGTTGATGCTTGTAACAACTATTGGATGTGATATGTTTGTGCCTATACATAAATTTCAAAAGAACTTAATGATTCGAACTTCAAAATTGGTGTGTATATGAGTAGAAAAATGCCCGTTTATGTAAACCGAAGTATTTAATATATACGTTTAATTAAATAAATTTCTGTACAATAATACAATTTTGTTTAAATTGATCTTATTATTCGTGTTAATATTTTACTACATTTAATTGTTATGTTTATGTATTAATTCGATTTTTGAACAGTTATGAATTTTATAAAAAGATGTTGCATATTAACAATTCATTAAATTATAAATAAAAATATACTCAAATTGCTTGACTTTCTACATATGTAATATAAATAAATTTTGATATTGAATTTCATTAAGATGGATAATTTAAGACAATTTTTAAAAAAATGTACATTCAAAGGGTACTATTCATATAAATTTGGTATATTGTTCATATTACACAATATTTAATGACAGATATAATAAAAGTAGGTTATAATAACAACAATATAAAAGATTATTATGAAATGTCATACACAGATGAATTTATATAAGTACGAAGTGCATTTGCATTTATATGTTTTGGATATTTAACTGAATAAAATTGCAAGTGTACAAGAATATGTTTTTTTGTAAAGTGTAAGTTATTTATTGAATTGTTTCAGGCTTTACGGAGGAACTCACATGAAGTTAATAAAACTAATGAATCTTTAAAACAAGTAACAGATATCATAAAAGGTGATATAATAGGTCCACCAGATTCAGTATCAAACTTGCGTCCTATAATTAGGTTTCAAGGAAAAAGTGAAACTTTATTGGAAAAACAACTCAGGGAATACAGAGATGCTACCCAAATGTGGAATCAGAAATTTTGGAAACAACATAACACAACTTTTTTTAAGGTCCATAAATTTAGTTGAAAATGTTCTTTTAATCATTAAAAATATTATTTTTTAGGAAAGGAAAGAATATATAGCAGCAAATTTACCAAATAATTCTGAAAAGTCTACTCTTACAGCTGATGAAATGAGTATATTTTATAAGTCATTTTTAGATCGAAATTGGAAGTCACATCTTAACTATAATATTGAATGGTATAAAAAGAATTTGAAATTATTAATAATGACAATTCATGTAAATATAAAAAAATATATTTAAAAAAAAGTGATTTGTGTAGTGTGAGTATATATATATGTATGTTTGTATGCATATATGTATGTATGTGTATACTACATAGTAAAAAACAATTTTCATTTTGTTTTCTGCAAAACATATTAGTGCATGTGTGTGCGTGTGTGTATCAAAATGTATTTATGTATGAGCAAAGATTATTAATCTGATCTATGGTTTGTATATATCATGTTTTGTTAAATATGTGAAATTTGTATTTTCTAAATTATATTTTATTACAGCAAAATTTTACTTTTATGTACTTATTGTTTTATAGAAAAAAATAATTATTTTTATTGATATATTTACTTTTTATGGTTTAGTAAGTACTATTTCTATTTTAACAAATATGTTAAAATAATACATTCTTTTAAAAATAAAATATGTCAATCTGTTTCTCTATAGTACTTATATAATTATTGTGATAGTACATCTGTGAAAAACTTTTCGTTACAGATTGTCATTTAAATAATGAGTGTAGATTAATTTTTGCAATCATATAATAACTAATATTCTTTTTGACTAGTAGGTACCATAGATAAAGAATCTGAGTAGTACAATTTATCAAAATATTTTTTTTATTCCAAAGAATAAGTATACTCTGTGTGAGGTGACAGCACTATTATAGTTAACAATTACCACATGTACTTAATGTTTTTTTTATATTTCTTAATACTGTACTGTAGTATTTACCTAAATTAAAATAAACTTTAATTTCTTATTATAAAAATGATTAATTAAATTTTAATGTCAAATGATTTTTATTCAATTTTAAAATAATTTATTTTTACTAAAAAATAATATGTTGATGTTAACTGGTTGTACAATATTTGATACACTTGGATAAAAAATTAGTATAATCAATTCATATTTTTACAGTCTGTACAAAAAGACATTGGGTCAAAAAAGTATTCATGCATATTATGTTTTACACTTAATATGTATTTCATATGAAGTTAAATCAAACTCAATGACGCTTGGGTTATTTTGCTTAATAGTATATTTTAGCTTTTAAACAATACCAATATTATTAATAAATAAATAATTTCATGTCAATTTAATATTATTTTGCATATGCAAATACATCAAAAAAGTATTCAAACACTATTAATACTTCCTTTTATTATGAAATCATGTAAACAAGTTAGATCCTGTCACAATATTGTACCTTATCTTGATATTGAAGTGTTTATTAATGTTTTTTGCTGTTACCGCATGGGCATTTCGTGTTAATAGAAAAACATCTAAGAAAATTAGGGAAGTAACAGCAGATGAGAGAAATGTTGCCATTAAATTGCAGTAGTGAAAGAAAATTGGTAAAACATTTCAATATATTATTAACAAATACAAAAACACCAGAAATATTGTTAATAGAAGTCATACCTGTAGGCCACTGAAATAACCAGAAAGAGATGAAATGTGTATAATATGCCATATAAAGCATAATCCCTTTGGTAGTGTGACTAGAATTATAACATAACTAGTACTTCTGCTACAATAGTTGATTAAGAAACAATTTACTTGAGGTTTTGGAAAGCTGGATACTATACTGTATAATTCTCCGTAAATTCTCTTATGGCAAGAAAGGAAACTGTTTATTAATAAAATAAATAGACAAACATGACTTGATTTTGTAAAAAAGTATGTAAGCAATTGGAATTCTGGGAACAGATCATTTTCTGTGATGAAAGTAAATTGAACTTGTGACTATCTGATTGGCAAAAACCGGTAAGAAGGAAAAAGAGAGAAGAATTGAACCCAAAAAAATGTTAACTGACTGTGAAGCATGGAGGTGGCAGTGTCACGGTGTGAGGGTGTTTTCCAGCAAGATGGGTAATTTACAAATAATGAACAAAATTATGTACCTGAATATTTTAAAGGAAAACTTGCAAAGTAGTGCCAAAAAATTAGGATTATTGGGTCGTTATTATTTTCTTCATAATTAACTTGAAGCAGTTTTATTAGCAGAATGGAAAAAAAATAACAGTGAAGTAATAAATTAATTTCTTCCATGGTTAGACATTTCGAAGCCATTATAGACTCAAAATGATATCCTAATAAGTATTCATTTAATGATTTTATTCACAAATTATAGTAAAATAAAAACCGTATGAATACTGAATATTGGTATTGTTTGAAAGGTAAATATACTATCGTCCAGAATAAATTTTATTAATTTTAATTTACTTCATATTAAATCTAAAACAAAGTGTATGAATACTTTTTCTATATTACAATGTAAGATAGTTTGAAAGTGCAGTGTTGAATTAAAAATGAATTTTTCAGCATTGAAAGAAGTCATTACCAAAAATTCGTTTTGGATGTACTACAAATAACAAGGAATATTTTCCTATCACTGAAAGAAAACTGAAAATATTGATGCATAGAAATTGAATAATTTTATTATGTTCAAAAATAGTTAATTCAAAAACTCATTACACATACATAACATAATGATTTTTGTTATTGTGACTAATAGCAATTTTTTTTCCAATAATTTAAATAGATGTTTCAATTTATACGTTTTAGTTTATTGTGGAGAAAAATAATAGAATAGAAAATTTTGCTGCGTCTAAAAAACGTTTATATAGATTTTTATATCTAAAACATTTTCAAATATGGTAAGAAAATAACACTCATGATTTTGTCATTGTTAAGTAAATAATTTTATAATGACTGTTTGAATATACAAATAAATTTATGTGTAGTTGCCCGAGTTGTTCTGACCAACAGTGAATTTTATGCCCGGTCGAATGGTTTATTTTACATGCTTCCATTTCAGTGTTTTTCAACGATTGTGAAAAAACAGTAGTACTAAGAATTTTTAGTTTACATGGTTTACATAGATAATTTTAAAATTCACTATGAGTATATATAAATGATTATTTCTACTTAGTTAATTATAGCTGACAGTAAATATTATTGTATTTTTTATTTAATATTAATGATTTTTATTTTTTCAAGTACATATTCATTATCAACATTAGGTGAAGTCATTCTTTATTATTTGTGTTATGGTATATTAAGATCATATTAAAAAAGTATTCATACACTTTTTATTTTACTATAATTTATGAATAAGATCATTAAATTAATACTTATTGTTAGTAGAATATCTTTTTAAGTCTAAAATAACTTGCAAATGTCTGAGCATAGAAGAAATTAATTTATTTATAACTTCACTGTTAATTTTTTCCTAGTGTGCTAATTATATTAAATAAAGTATAAATTTACATGTATCATTTTTATGTGAATGCTGAAAAATATTTAAATATTTTATCATCATGTATCTTTCCTGATTTCAGGTAATAATATGTAGTTTAATGTGCATGAATATTTTTTCAGTGTATTTAATGATTGCAGTATTTATACATATATTATATATATATATATATATATATATATATATATATATATATATATATATAAAATTACTTCCAGTCATGTTCGTAAATTAAAAAGTAACTAAACCTCATTATATATTAATATTTTTATTTGTTCTTTTTTATACTAATACTATGTAACAATAAGTTATTTTGGTTATCATCTTAATTTAAAACTTAATTCACAATAACAAGAAAATTCAAATGCAATGTGAACGGACCTTTAATATATTACATTCGTATTCGTACAAAACAGAAAAGTTATATATTTAAGGGATTCCCAGAATTCGTTTTCGAGATTTGTACGTAAAATACATTTTTAAGTTAGTGTAGATCAATTCAGTTTAATATTTTTGTAAGTTTTTGGTACTTATGTGAAGAAAATACAAAAAGACATCCATTGACCTTCGAAAAATAATTATGAAGGTGGAAAGACTTTACGTACAGTAAACAGTATTGCTAATAAGTTACATTCTATGGAACAATAAGTAATAAAATGTTAAAAAACCAACCGTAGAATTGAAAATAAACCGAGAATTAATAATAAAAAATGGCTAAACAAGTATGACGAATAGTGGATTATAAGAGGAGTCAAGAAGAATCCAAAGATTAGTTGTTGGAAACTTGTAACAAAGTTAGAAATAGGTGTTGGAAATGCTGTTAGTGCGAAAACAGTTTATTGAGTCATAATAAACTCTTAGAAGTAGCCAAAAGAAATCCTTCATAAATAAATGCAATAAACTAAAGCGACTTGAATTTGCAAAACAATACAAAAACTGCATATATCGTTCCTGGAAGCAGGTATTTTTTGTAGATGAGAGCAAATTTAACGTTTTTCAATCTGATGGAAAGTAAATAGTCTGGAGAAAATCCAATAAAGACTTAGATGTATGAAAGTGTCAACCTATCGTGAAATAAGACAGTGGATCAGTAATGTTGCAGGGAACTTTCATTTTATAGACGAAATTATGTACACATTGAAGTACATCAATATTTTAAAACAGAACTTAAAGTGCAGTGCGACCCGTTTGTGATTCATAAACAATTATATATTCTAAAAAGAATGATCTCAAGTATAAGGCTCATATAAACCGACAATGGCTTCTATACAATTGTCCCCAAGTTATGGAAACGCCCCCTCCCTGGATTACTTTATATCAATCCCAATTTCAAATTTTTGTAAGTGTTAAACGTAGAATCTAAAAATACGAAATTACAAGCATAAATGAGTTGAAAAAGAGACTGGGGATTCGGAATGGATAAATATCAGTACTGAACTTACCAAAAAAATATAGCGGAATCGAAGCCAAAGAGGTTAACCGAAGTAATTAAAAGCAAAGGCTTCCCAACGAAGTATTATTTATAACGTTTTGTTTCATTTTTAAAATTTGTGTACTGTATTCTCATGATAAAATTATTTTGTACGAAAATGACTGTGAGATGATTTTGTTTTCATTTTATGTTTGTCTCTTTGTTGTTAACGAATTAATCTTTGAAATTATGTAAAGTTTAAAATAACTTATTGTTATGTGGAGTATTTAAATAAATTATTAATAAAAAAATCAAATTTAATCATATATGTGGTTTAGATTGATAGCTTCCTCGTGTATACACGAGGGTTGTTGTCCACGTATATAACTGGTGTAACTATATTTATACTAGATGTAACGAATATGGTGAAAACAAAGTAACCAACCATGGACTATATTTAACGAAAAGTAATATATTTTACACATTACATTATTTTTCTATATTACATTATGTTTTTACTGTGAAAACGGCGGTAACGGATTAGTCGATTTCTCGATGTAGCATTTCATAAATTTCAATTCATGACGCGTTACAAATATAACATACAAAATTTTAGTTTATCTTTATTTTAATCTGTGTTTAGACAAAATTAAAAAAATTATCTCTTTTCAAATACTTTTTAAGTAAATTGTTAATTAGAAAATCAACAAAGTTAATGAAGTTAAACATTACACACCTTAACAAGCACATAAAATGTGTAATTTTAACATCGGATTTAATAGATAATTTGTAAGATAATAGTATTGATTTCATTAAATAAGTACTATGGGATAATACTATGATAACAACTTGAAATCGTACTTATGTTCGACAGTTACATTAAAGAATAACGCAATTTTATAATATTTGATTTGGATGCATTTTACTAATATTATATACATATATATATGTTAGTGGGAAAAATTGAAATCATATATTGAAATATTTTTTTGGAAGATGTAAATGGTATAAGAACGGTTGGTTGGTTGGTTATTTACGGTTTAAAGGCGCGTCTACAACTAAAGTCACTAGCGACTCATATAAGAACGTAATTTATATGAAAACAAATTACTTATCATTAAAGGGTGACAAATATCTTGTGATATTATTAATACTTAGTAATAATTTATTAAATAAAGTTTTATAATTATCATTTGAAATATTGTTAATATTTTGCTGTTTAATTTCTTTCTCAACAAACGTGTTAGTTCATTAAGAATTCGCTACATTGATTACATACTGGAAACAAATAAATTGCCTATTCGATCTTGAATAATTCTGTATTATAAATATGATTTTACTTGTAACTTCTTTCGGTATTGGTTTCAGTGATTGATAAGGTCCAGAATATAAAAAATGTAGTTATAGCTTTTTTCAAAATTGTAGATAACGAGCTGTTTTTCTTTAAAAAAAATCGGCTTTTGGCATAAATGTGCAGCCAAAAAAATCATATAGTATTTAAGTTTTAAGTTCAGATTTTAATTGTAGTTAACTACATAGATCAACTAAAATTCTCAATAAACTGCTTATGAGGCTAGTTAATTAATTATAATCATTACACTTTGTGTTATCATCTTCGTTGGACTTAATTGCACTTAGGTGATATATTTACAGGTAAAAATATTTACATTTTTCTTAATCTTTTTTCAGAAGTATTAAAGTAGTATAATCAATTTTTAATTATTACGTCTGTGAGATAAATGATACTCGCGAGCTTAGCTCGCGTTTCGATATTTAACTGCAAGTAGATTGCTTTATCATATGTTGATAACACAAACTATAGCATAAAATGTTTATGTATAATATTTTATAAATTTCAGTTTTTTTATTGCCAAACAATTCATCTTGTTACTAAATTATGTTGTCAGTTTATTTTATCTCATAGATAAATAATTTTCGTAATATATCTACTATATGTGGCACATTAAAAAAAAAACTATAAACAAAGTTTGTTTTAAAAAATTATGAGATTTCTATACCTTGGCGCTTTGAAGATGATGGCGTTGCTATAGAAATGCGCATACGAAACGATCAAAAATAATCAATAATAATTTATTGAATACTTTCGATTTGAAACGTCTAGGGTGGTTATGTGACGAAAAAGAATTCATTTGTGAAAGTTGTCCGTTTTTTCGATCGAAATTTTAAAATAATTAACCATTTGAGAGATTAATAAAGAAAGAGCAGATGAAAATCAATTGGATAAAAGTAGAACAATGAGAAGGATCTTTTGTCAATTTCAAGATGAAATCTAAATTTATTTTGTAATGGATTAACAAAAGATGATTATATATCCTTATATATATATATATATATATATATATATATATATATATATATATATTAAAATATTTAATATATATTATATATAATATTATCTGATAATAAATAAACAGACATAGTGAGTTCTAAAAAATATGTTTATTGTTCCGTTCGGTTGCATGTACAGGCTTATAATTGAGAGTGCGCGAGTCCAGTGAGCTTGGTGGTTAGTGAACGAAGCGAGTAGCGGTCGAAGCCTCCTAGTATGTGTGTGTATATATATATATATATATATATATATATATATATATATATATATATATATATATATATATATATATATATAAATGTAATAAAAAAAGAATATCAGCACTTTTGTTACTTACCATATTATTTTTTAGTTCGCAGAAATAGTTATAATGAATACTTTAATAATCATGTGATTCATTGTAATTTGTTGAATTATTGTATATATGATTAATGTATTGTTAATGATATTTTAGAAGCTGATTCTAAAAAAATACTCTACTGTATTAAATCGTGTTATTATAATTTGTTGATTTAAAAACATTGTTTGAATATTTGTATTTAAAAAATAATAATATTTAACGTAGTATATATATATATATATATATATATATATATATATATATATATATATATATATATACACACAGTAACATCCCGAGTTACGTAAGTAATGCGTTTCATAAACCTTTACGTAAGTCGAATTTGTAAATTACTTAAGTGTAACTTCATAAGAAACTGAAATATTTATTATTATTATATGTATGTATATTATTTACAGTATTGTGCAAAACAGAAATAATAAATTCTGCTTAATCATGTAAGTGTATTTATCTTTTCTTCCAATTAGTTTACAATGATATGAATAATGCATATTTACATATTGATGCAACAAAAATAAAATGATACATCTTCATAAATAATAATAATTCACCAATATTAAAATGGCAACAAAAACAAGTAACTGCAATATATGAGAGTGTGTAACACTAAAGCAACACATCTAGTACTTTATGTAAAAGCGTCAATTTTTAATAACCTGAGCATCTGCGTGACATTGATGAAATTTAATTTAAAATGGCGGTTTCAGGTATCTTTTCCTATTCACTTTTTAATTCTCGAAGCAGTTCCTGCTTGGTTTCCGAAGCGGTTGCCTGCAACTCGTCGTTTGAGAATCCCAAATAGATTTTCAATGATATTCAAGTCTGGTGATTGTGTCGGCCAATCAAGAACTTGAACACCATTGTCTTTTAACCAATCCTTTACCAATCTCGGTGTGTGTTTCTCGTCATCATCGTGCTGAAACACCCATCGAAGCGGCATATTCGACAGCATGAGGACTTATTTGTGTTTCTAAACTGTTTTCCTATGCGAAACGATCCATTATCCTCTCAATTTCACAAAAAGGACTAACACCATAGACTGAAAAATATGTCCAAACCATTATGCTGCCACCTCCATGCTTGGTTCTGACTGATTTGAGAGTTACAGGCCAGCGAAAAAGCCATTGCTGAGAAGAAAACATTTATAAAAAAGGTTTGTATTTTTAAAGAAACCACATATTTCTTAAAAACCTCATTCCAAAACATGAAACATCAATTGAACAACTTGTCAAGTGAACAAGTTGTAATTTTAGAAATTTATTATGTAACTCGGGATGTTACTGTATACTTATATATATATATATATATATATATATATATATATATATATATATATATATATATATATCTTACGTAATAACCTGTTTTAATACAGTAGTTTTTCAGAATTAGATTCTAAAATATTCTTAACATTACATTAATCATATATACATTAATTCAACAAATGACAATTAGTCACATTATTTTTAAAGTATTCATTATAATTATTTCTGGGAACTAAAAAATAATATGATAAGTAACAAAAGTGCTGAAATTCTTTTTTCATTTAATTTATATATATATATATATATATATATATATATATATATATATATATACAATGTTTACATAAAAAAGGGATAAGATAAAATAAGATAAAACAATATATAAATTTATGTTATTAATAATATTAATCTATTATGATTGAATTGTGTGAAACTCTAACACTGTAAAATTGCAATTAATTAATTATAAAACCAGCGAAAATTTTAGTATAGTTAAATTTTTGAGAATATTTTCAAAAAAGGATAAATAAAATGTGTTCGTGTGCAAAGTCGTTAATTAGAATTATTTTATTTGTCTTTAATTTGATATGCGCAGTAAGTAGGGATTTTTTTATTCATTCTAATATTTTTTTATTCAAATCTATCACTTTTATAAACTGTTCAATTTTACTGCTTTATAACCTCGGTTTATTTCCTTTAATATTTTATCATATATATATATATATATATATATATATATATATATATATATATATATATATGAATAAATAAATAGATAAATAGATACTAAATTACATTTCTATAAAAATTACTAATTATTGAAAATTATTTGGTATTGATAGAAATCTGTGAAAAAATAAAATTTAATAATCGCATAATATTTTGAATATTTTAAGAATTTTGAAAAATATGTACAATAGTTATTATGTTTTATGTAGTTACATAATGTATATAATTAGTGTTATAAGTTGAAATAACGATAATTGTAATAAAAAACATCAAAAATTGAAAAATACAACTAAACAATTGTTTACATTTCATTGTTGCTTTTTAATACTATAAGTAACAAAATACTAAAACACATATCTATTTTAGATTTTCGGTCTTGCTATTTTTATAATTGGTATTGTATTCTCAATATCAATGGGCAATTATTCAGAACTTTATGGTAAGGAACTAAACGCAATACCAATTTGCTTTATAGTTCTTGGTTTGATTATATTTGGCATTTCATTTTTTGGTTGTTGTGGTGCCAAAAAGGATAATAAATGTATGCTTATTGCAGTAAGTACAATCCATAATCGAACATTTTTCTCGTTTTATTCAAATTGTTATATACATGTATATATACATATATATATATATATATATATATATATATATATATATATATATATATACATATTTATAAATTTTAGTATGCCGTTTGTCTTTTGTGTTTAATAATTTACGAAGCTGTAATCACAAGTTATGCTTTCAAAATAAAAAGCAATTTTGAAGAGAAAGTGAATGAGAAGACGTATGATATATTTAAAAACTATGACTCAAATGTCAATATTAGAGAAGCCTTAGACGAAATACAAAAGCAGGTAATGTGTATTAATAATTATTACTATTAAATTTATTCAGTAATCTGTAATAATAAACGAGGATGTGATTAATAAGATATTGTCATTTTCAAAAAACTTCTTAGTACAAGATTAAAAATAATAATGGCAATACTATACGAGGTCAGACAATTAAGTAATGCGACAAAATTCAAAAATCGAGTATATTTAAAAATTAAGGTACATCGCTGCGATCCCCTTCAAAGTAGTCCCCTCCCGCATCTATACACTTATTCCAGCGAGTTTTCCAGTTTTCGTAACAATTCTGGAACACTTCTTGTGGGGCCTCTCCGAGTACCCTCGTCACAGATTCTTGGATATCTTCAACGGAGTCAAAATGTCGACCTTTGACGAATTTTTTCCTATGGGGGAATAGGAAAAAGTCGCAGGGTGACATGTCCGGTGAATAGGGCGGTTGTGGTAACGTTGCGATGCCTTTAGACGCCAAAAACTGAGAGACACTGAACGCACTGTGAAAGGGAGCATTGTCGTGATGCAGAACCCAAGTCTTCGCGGTATCTGGACGCACTCTGAGCACCCTTTTTCGTAATTTTTCGAGCACATTGCGGTAGAATACTTGATTTACGGTTTGTCCAGGTGGTACGAACTCTTTGTGAACCACCTCTGCGTCGGTTCGCACTTGAATTGGCCTTCCGCTCCGCGCCTCGTCTTTGACGCTCTCACGGCCTTTTTTAAAATCGGCATGCCACCGAAGCACCTGACTACGACTCAGGGTATCACTACCATACACTTTAAGCACTTTTTCATAAGTTTCTGTCGCGGTTTCGCCGAGTTTTGCACAAAATTTTATCGCGCACCGTTGCTCTAAATTTCTCTGTTCCATTTTCGTGACATGCACTACTCGCGCGTTGTTACAAAACACTAAACAGCTGGCGAAGAAATGATCGTACGAGGGTGGTCAAGGTCTCAATCGAGAGAGTAGGGATCTGCTATTACGGTGGCGGAGTTACAGGTTCGCAGTGTTACCACAGGCGGAGAAAAAAATCGGTCGCATTACTTAATTGTCTGACCTCGTAGATACATACGCACGCGTGCACACACACACATACACATACACATGTATTATTTTATATATATATATATATATATATTATTTTATATATATATATATAGTTTTAAAAGCATTGTATTCATATTTTTCCAACAGACTCACGTAATATTTCCACATCTGATTGTAAGCAATCAGGCTCGTTACTTCCCGCATCCTGAACGGTTCGAACCCGAACGATAGATCAAGGCGAATGATCGATATATATATATATATATATATATATATATATATATATATATATATATATATAGAGTAATTATTTTTATTGTGTAATGTATATGTTTTCATTTTTAGGGTAAATGTTGCGGTATCAGTTCTTTTTCGAATTATAATGTTACACACGCATGGAACTCTTTACCTCCGTCATGTTGTGAAAAAGGAGAACCTTGTAAGCCTCAAAATAGTTATGCAGACCCGTGTTTGAAATTTATGACAGATACATTAGATTCTATCGGTAAAGTTATGGGAAGTTTTTCCTCTGTAATTTGTTTTGTTATGGTAAGTATTTTTCCTAATTATGTTTAAATATTTAATTTCATTAACTACTATTTTTTTATATTATCTTTTATTATAATTAGTCATTTTATTTAATCACTGATTTAAAACTAATTACTTTTGGAAGTAGTTAGTTTTAAATTCGGTAATTCACAAAGGGGTGTATGCTAAGTGTACCTAGATGTTTTAAATATATTTTAAGGAGTATAGCAGAAAATTTTGATAAAAGACAGCTTTCACTGATTTTGTATTTTCATTATTTACGAATACGGTTTCTTTGTTTTTTTTTTAGAAAAAAAATGGGAAACAAAATCTCTCTCTCTCTCTCTCTCTCTCTCTCTCTATATATATATATATATATATATATTATTAATATTAATGTATTTTTATTGTTACAGATCGCGGGTGTAGTATTTTCATGTTGTGTAATTATAAATTAAATAAATAGATAGATAATTAAAATAATAGGTGAGTATGTGATGTACGTATATTAATTATTAATGTACTTTTATGTACACGTGTGTACAATTAAGTTGAAAATAATAAAAGCATTCTGTTCTTTTCTTTTTTATTTTCAATTTTTAAATAAATTTTCGTTTTTTGTTTATACTTTATTGTAAATTGTTTACTTTACTTGAAAAAATCCGTTTTGAAAAAAAAATACTTTTTATACTGTAGATCAGTAGTCTTTAAAATATGTCGACTCGTAAAACCCTTAAGATTATAGTTTCTTTTTGCGGAACCCCTACCGTTCACAGAAAGCTGCATACCCCACAAGTTTTGAAAATCAGCCATCTTACATGATCAAATTTTATTATTTATATCTGATTAAGTGGGGTCGTAATGTATATTCATAAATACAATTTTACTATGCAATAGGTATAAATACAGTTTACTGCTTAATAATAGGTATTTATAGAAATAAAGGAAATAATTATGAATCAACTATTTTGAATTTTTAGCTTTTATCGTTTTTTCGTCGAAAATTTTTTCGAATTTTGACTGACTCACGGAAGAGGTTACACAGAACCCCAGTGTTCCGCGGAACATAATTTGAAGAGCACTGCTGTAGATAGTATTGTGACTGTAAATTAAATAGTATTGATAATTGATGATTAAAATTCTCTTAAAATTACAATATTCATATCTTTGTTCTGTTTGTATTCTGTTTCCGGTTATTATATGTGTCATGTTGGGAAGTAAGTGTATAAGTGAACGATATTTTTGGCATGATTTATGATAAGGTTATTTAATGCGTGTTGAGTTTATATTATTATATTGTCTATTTACATTAATTATATAAAGTGATGAACTTTCATTCTTAGGCCTATGAATGTCAATTGAACATATATTATTGTATCTTACAGCAAAAAATTACATAGTCTTAGTTTCTAAGATGAATAGAATTTCCATTTATTTGCTTTAATTATTACAAGTCTAGTATTTTTTTTAAAAAATTATATGTATTTTTTATTATTAAGCCAATTTTTTTCACGTATTTGAGGTATTTGGACATTTTTTGTAGTGTCGTCGTGCTATTGTTGACCGTATCTGGGGTATAAGACACCGACAACAGTCTTTTCCGTGTATTAATTTGTGTCTTTATTATCATTTGTTGTTGATCGTCTCAAATAGTGAACATCTGGGAAAAGTTTCAAAAAACACAGATAATAAATCCCCCCACGCACATTCCTCTGGAAACATACCTTTCCCCTTGATTTACTGTCGGCGTGATATCGTCGACAGCGTTAGCCATGGTGAAATCGTATGGCTGCACGAACTTGTTTTTCCGGCGATGTAAGCCAAATAATTTAACAATTTTAAAGAATCAGGGGGTTCTGACTTCTTTTAGCTACGCTCATCGTCTCCCGGGAGGCTCTTCTCCCGCTCGCTCGGAATGGAAATGGTTAACGTGCTACTTGTAGGGTGCAGTGGGGGGAGCGGCGTTGCGAGTAGATGGTTTGCACGAAAAGTAAAATTTTGTTTTATGGATGTTTTACGATGGAATTATGTTATATTTATATATATATATATATATATATATATATATATATATATATATAAATATGTATATATATATATATATAAATATATATATATATATATATATATATATATATATATATATATATATATATAAATCAAGGCTCGAAATAATCTTTTGAATTTAATTCATTGAAAGGTAAAAATAATTTCATTAAGCTAAAATAAATACACATTTATTAATTGTTTTTATAAATTATAATACAAAATACATAAGATTATAATTAATTGTTATTTAGATACATTTGTATGCATTTTATTAAAAATTAGTATTACTTAAATCCACACGCTTACATATTCACATAAATGTAAAAACACACAAAATACAGACATACACACATTCACACATACAATAAATAAATCTAAAAAAAATTATTGAAAACAGTTAAAATTCATTTTCATTTACTATTGGTAAATTATAATTTTAAGATGTTTGTATGTATTCATATGAAAAACAATTGATTTCAAATATTTGATATTATGTTTTGTTTAATGACTTTTCGATATTCTAAATTCAATATTTTTTTATAATCTAGAGATTATTTGTATATTCACATTAATTCCATTCATTATTTAAATTGTTAATATTAGAATATGGTACTGTTAGTTTTGTTGTATTTGTTTTTAATTTCAAAAATTTAATAATGTATTTAGATACTCCTGTGGTTCGTAATGTTATATTTGTTGTCAGTGTTATAATTTTAGTAAGTATTTTATAATATTTGATTTAAAGTGTTTCATATTGTATTATTAAGAAATATTTAATTATTGTAATTATTACCAATGAAATAAGACATATTAAGATTCGTATTTAAAATAAGGTATTAAATTATATGAACATTACTTCTTGTCCATATAATGAAACGTGAAATTACAATGTGTTATCGTTGAAATTAATTATTGTTATATATATATATATATATATATATATGAAGCAGTTAGAGAATTTTAGATGGTATTATTGTAAATTAAAACAAAATAAAAAAAAAACGAAGTATGACCGACTAGAATGAGAAAGAACTAAAAAACGTTTCTTATTTAGACAAATATGTTTAAAAAATTTTTCTTAGATCTTTGTATGTACTATTCGTATGATATAATTTAAATATTATTAGTGTTTTTGTTTCGTTTACATTTCGTTATTTAGGTGTAATATCTGAAGTATAAAATATAAGTTATGGATTACTATTTTCTTTTTTTTTAAAAAAAAAATAAAGAAAACAATTTGTACAAGCATGTGTAGAGTATTATATATATATTTTTAAAACTTACTTAGAAAGGTATTATATTTGTAAGTAAAAATTAATTAAAATTTGTTAATTACTTTTAAAATAATTATTCGACATCGATGACGAAACGTTGGCCTGTTAGATCATTACGTTGTTAAGAAAAATTGCTAATAAAATCGATATTTTTGTCTGAAGAAGAGTCTTGATGTTCAACATCGATAATTCATGATGTATACGAGGTTTGGTAATCCAATTCCCGGATTGACGCTGCAGCACTCGGAGTCACGTGAAATTAAACCAAAAGTAAAGCACCATAGAATAGTTCAGTTCTATCTATAGAGGCTGTTCAAGCGAAGATCGCACTCTACGTTGAAGTGATGAAGAGATTATCGCAACGCATTTCTCGAGTACGGCTACAATTTCAAGAAAAGTGTAGTTGGTTCCTCTTGCATGACAATGCATCAGCCCATTCTACACTGATTATGAAGCCATTTTTCATCGAACACGGCGTTTTCGAAATCAATATCCATCCTATTCACTTGACTTGACACCAGCAGACTTTATTCTCTTTCCTAAAGTGATGTTCTTAAAAGGAAACGATTTTAGGATGTAGAAGATATTAGGAAAAATGTAACTGCCAAATTGAAAGTAGTTTCTTCGGAAGCCTTTTCCGACTGGCTTCAAAAACTTTTAGAACCTTGCAATAGGTGAATGAAAGTAAATGGAGATTACTTTGATTAAATATCAAACATTTTTCGTGTTACTTAAATTGTGTTTGTTTTCATTGTGCCGATTCGGGAATCAAATTGTCAAACCTCGTACACTATACAGATTGGTTAGTTAGCCAACCAAGTCACTTGATTTTATTGGTTAAGAAGGATTACATCAGTTTGCATTTTCCTCTTAATATTGAAATGATGTACAGTAAACACTCCTATAATGCGATACTCTCATAACGCGGTTTCCATATAACCCGAAAAAAAATTGCGACAGCCCTCTATAATGCGGTACTCTTATAACACGGTTTCTATATAATACAAATAATTAGCTTAAGCAGTCTCCCTATGGCATGATTTTTTCTATTACACTTTTACGGTTGAAATTAATGGGGAACTCCGCTGTTTTTTTCATGTGCGTACATCACCATTTTTCAATAAAAATAATTTGAAATATGTAAACATATATTTATTGCCTTTTTTATCTATAAAATTTTATTTCATAACCGTATTCATCATAACATGGCGATCTAAGAATGCAGTTTTCGTATAATACGATTTCTGTATAACGAATCAATCTAATTTATATGTACTTATGAGTTTCACTTAACGCGGTACGAATTAATAGCGTTATAGGAGTGTTGACTGTATTTAATAACATTTTTATATACAAAACATGCAGTGTAATGGGCATTTGTTTGAAAAACTAAAATACCGGCAACAGAATTTATTACTTAAATTCCAGTCACTTACGCCAAACCAGTATGTATTGGGAAAATAAAAAGAAAACTTTTCTTAAAAAAAATTGATGTATTTTATAATTTCATAAAAAAAATACCGAATAGTTCGAACTGTTTTTTTTTCGATTTTATGTGGAAAATATTTTTTTTTAATTTTAGAATATACGAGTACTTTTCGACTAGTAACAGTTTGTTATACGAGTATATTAAATATATTTTAAATATTGTTTAGTTCTGATCTTTATATAAAAATATCATCAAAATGTCAATGTGTTGAATGCATCGAATGTAAAACATGTATGTGAAAACCTCGATATTCGTTGCGCTTCCTGAATCAACACACATACAAATAATAAAATCAAATACTGCAAAGTTACTATTTAAAATCAGCTGTTCTAGTTTCTTTACTAATTGTAAGACGTGAAGCGAAAGTGAAACTTCTCCATTACAGTATTTGATTAAAACATCCTTTTTGCTATCTTTATGTACATAAATATGTTTGCTAATAACTTATCTTACAACGTACTGGTTATTTCATACAAATTTACCAATATGATTCATGAAAAAATCATAATGACTGATTTAATATCCTTTTCTGAAAATACACATTTAAATTACTATAAATAATTGGAAATGATAATTGATTGATAATTTGATTAATAAATGATAGTTACATTTCTTGTTTGATTTTTTATTTCAGTTCAGTTCAGTATTATTTGATGTTTTTTGATTCATTCCATTAATATTTGATTGTAAAATTGAACGTCAGTTCTGTAAACTAAATATGTGGCCAAGTTTTTAAAATATATTTTTGTTTAGATTAGTATGTATAGAATAAATATATATATATATATATATATATATATATATATATATATATATATATATATATAATATGTTTAATTTATGTATAAATTGCATTTTATCATCAAAAATTTAAGTAAATAATTTAGATTGGAGGGATTTATCTTAACGGGAAAACGTAGTCATTAGTATACATATATATATATATATATATATATATATATATATATATATATATATATATATATATTTATATATATATGAACACGCTAATTATTACGATAAAATATTCTTTTAGATATGTGGATGTACTTTATTTACATTAGGAATATTATATAACCATACAATTCAAATTGATAAAATATTTGAATATCTTCAGATGGATATCATATTTATTATTGGAATTTATATTGGATTAATAACAATTTTTGTTTCATTTTTTGGTATAATAGGGGTTATGTATAAAAATGACTTTATGTTTCTGTCCGTAAGTAAAAATACTAAAATGAATATTATTCAGTTGTAGAATATTATAATTTATAAATATCTTAAATTATATATATATATATATATATATATATATATATATATATATATATATATATATATATATATATATATACATTTTTATAATGGTATATATATATATATATATATATATATATATATATATATATATATGTTATATTAATTCAATACTATATTTTGAATTCATGAAATCATAAACAAGCATAAAAAATCAATTGCACATTCATAAACGTTGGAAAAATTTACACTTTTTAAAGATTATTTATTTAGATCATATACAAAAAAAAAATAGGGAAAAATAATATTAATAAAATGTATAATTATTTTACAGTATACTGCGCTTGTAGCTTCATTATTATGTGCAAGTATTGTTCATTTTGTGATCACTAACAATGAAAATGATCCTGATTATAAATTAAATAACCTTCTTATAAAAATGTGGATGGATTTAGTTCAAGGCGATAAAATGGCTATGTTATTTTATAACTTTGCACAAAGAAATGTAATTAGATATGTTTTAACATTTAACTGAATTATATAATAGTTTTGAAATGTTTTTTACAAGACATCTTTCAAAATATGTTCAAAAACAGTTGGTTACAAACTGTGAAATAAAATAATAGAATGAACGTGTATTACCAAAAAAAAATTATTTATTGAGTAAATATTACTTCAGCAATCAAAAAGTAGGCAACAAACTATTTATAGTATAACTGATGTTGAAATTTATTTTTTATTATGTATAATTTATTAATCAGTTTTGTTATTTCCTATTGGAGAATAGTCTTTATCAAGATGTTTATTACTTAATTTTATTTTTTAAACAATGATATAGAAGTAAAATTTAAACCATAAATAGTATGAAACTAACTATGATTATTTTAGTTTAATTCTAACATATGTTTAATAACAAATATACATATTTTTTTAGTTAAAATGTTGTGGATTAAAAGGACCAGAAGATTATATTATATTTTTTTCAAATTCAACAAAGATTGCATCTATAAATCAAAATGATTTAATTAATAACATAAAAAATAATTCAATGCATTTAACTAATTATAAGACAATAGTTTTGGACAAGGAAAATATCACATTCCCCTACGTTTCGCTCTCAAAGAATACTGTAAAACAAGGTCATTTGGTTACATTAACATTTTTAAGGATTCTTTTATATGTTTATGAATATTTCATTAATAGATGTCAGCCTTCCACACTCGTGCTGTTTGGCGCAAGATGGCGGTGTAAATATGTATATTGACTGCAAACTGACAGATTTACCTGTAACTTATTATGTGAATGGTTGTAGCGCTGCAGCTCACAAGTTTAGTTTTGGCACATACATTCTGATGGTTAAAATAATAATTATTACGTTTCTAGTAACTGTAGTAAGTATATTCATATATTTCACACAATTCTTAATAATACTTTTTAATTAAGTCAATATTAAAATTTTAAATTTATTATCAGTCATTATTACAACATATGATTAGTATTGTTCTTTTTTAGACTTCGGGATTTATTATAATTGCTGTTTTTACGTTTTCGCTGTAGATGTGAACTGTATATTAATTAACGAATAAATAAACTAGTATTAAATGTGCTTTGTACTTAAATTTAATAGTATTTTAGAGTGCTCTTAATATCAGTGCATAAAAATAATATTACTACAATGAAATTTGAACATGTTTAAGGATAACAAATTAAAATATAGAATTCACAACGTTCAAACAATACATCTCGTATTTAAACTTGTAGTCGTTTTTTTATTTATATTATCTTACTTTTAACTAGTATTGATTTATTAATTTCACAATAATTATATTGTGAAAAAAACAAAATACAATGGCATACTTATCAAAAATGGTATTTCAAAATCTTTATGACCTTTCATTGTTTAGGTTTTGTTATTCACTTAATCTCTGATTTATGTCGAAGATGCCTTCGAAACGAACGCATCTTAAGTCAAAATGGTTTAAATTGATAAATTATATGGAATGTTATATGTGTACAGATGAAACAATCATATGCGTTATATATATATATATATATATATATATATATATATATATTAGGTTTTCGTGGCTTGCGAATGTTTTGACCAGTAAATTAGTTATTAGTTATTTTATTGAAAATATTAGTTTTTTTACAATACTACATTTGAAGAATATGTTTAAATTATTTATTTTATTAAACATTGCAGACAAAAATATACAATTATAAATACATCTTCATAACATGTGTTTCAGTACATTATAAATCAACAATTTAGTATCATTCTATTAAAGATTGTATTGAAAAATCAATTCTAGTTTTAGACGTTTTCTTTATAACTGATAAATCTTGAGGTAAACCTTCATTGTACTTGTTTAATAAATGTCCATTAATAGGAGTTGAGCACATTTTCATAAACCGTGGCAAATACAATGAATTATATAAAGCAATTGTTGGATAATGAAAAAAATGTGAATAAAAAATACGTGAATGGAAATTATCGAGTGTCTCTGGTAGATTATAATAATTTTGTGAAGTAATTGTATACGATTCTGGTTTTATAAAATCTTCTGTTGATTCAAAAGTTGAATTTATTAATGAATAAGACGTATCCTCTTCTAATGAGAAAGTAGAAACATGTGAATTATTGTCTGGTGTCGTTTGTTCCATACAGGTTTTTGTATTCAATATATCTTCTTGTGAATTAAGTTTCCGTTTACACCTAGAATGACCAGACTCCCGAAAACCTTTTGCAAATGGGTTGTTGTCAATTTTTAGTTTAGTTATCTTATTGTTCTACAAAATAAAAATTATGTTTTAGAATAATTTTCAATACTGTATATAACAGCAGAATTGAAATCATAACTAGTAATTAAATATGATACACTTTTGAAATTGAAAAATTATAATTAAAAATATTTGAAATAAACACAAGTTTCATTAAGATTATTTAGTTTTAAGAGTATTTTTATTTTTTATTCAAGTTAAGCATTTTAAATAATATACTTTTTTTCATTATTGTTAAATACATTTAATTAATATGTATATAATAAATTTAGTAAAAAAATAATATTTGGCTAGAAACTGTAATATTTTTTTAAAAAATACAATATTTTCTTCAAAAAAATATTAAACACGTTATTAATAGTAAAAAATAAAATTATTATAAAATTCCGTTAACAATTTAAGCGTATACGAGTAGACGCCGGCGTTAACTAGTTTTGTAGACAGTTGTATTATATTTCATTAGAAAATGAGCCACATTACACTTTAGTA
This sequence comes from Acanthacorydalis orientalis, assembly GCA_034766995.1. Classification (NCBI taxonomy): domain Eukaryota; kingdom Metazoa; phylum Arthropoda; class Insecta; order Megaloptera; family Corydalidae; genus Acanthacorydalis; species Acanthacorydalis orientalis. Next base: position 24,917,423 of record CM068314.1, on the reverse strand, counting down.
AATGTGTCATACCACCACAGGGGGTTGCCGCCCGATACAAAGTGGCACCAGTCGCCAAGTATTTACTGTTTCAAACATATGGCGTCATACCTGGCCAAAAATCTGAGAAACAGATTTCAAAACTGGAAATTAAGTAGGTATTTTAAGTTACAATAAGATGCGTTTTATTTGTGTTACTTATAAAAATATATAATTTATATTAAACGTCATATTTTTAAATAGTATTTTATAATAGATATGATTAATAGTAAATTGCATCAGTTTATTAATTCACAATAAATAATGTAATCAGTCTGCAAGTAGCTAATAAGTCATTTTTAGTGACTCGCAATGAAGCAGGGATACCAGAAAAAAATTAATTGGAAAATATTTGATGTGATGAAATTGGGATGAAAAAAATGTTCTTTTTAATTAGATTATTTAATGTATTTTCTGATTACAAAAAAAATGGAATTAGTTCATAATAATAAAAAAATAATCTTAAACAAAATGGAAATCAAAAATCAATGTCACAATGAAACTGGGGGAATTTATATGGGGGAATATATATATATAGAGAGAGGGAGAGAGAGTTGTAATAGTATTGCTTACAAATAAAGATAGATTGCATTACGATAATAAAATACATATACCAATATTTATTAATTATAATATATAATTATATTTCGAATATTATATCTTTCACTAATCAAATTATAATTAAACTATTTGATTTTGAGACACTGGTTTATAGATAATATTTTTTTTAATAGACAATATATAATATCGGAAACAATACTTTATCGACATAATACAAAAAATGAAAATAAAGATTAAAATAATAATATATTTATAAATAAATTACCTGATACGCTGTTACAGCCATAAATTGCGTTTCTGGGAAAGAAAATATGACTGAAGGACCGCAAGTTGGTGTATGTAAATTAGTAGTTTGAATAATATGTATACGTGGTTGATATCGATGCATAGAGGTCAATACCATCTGAAATATATATGTATATATATATATATATATATATATATATATATATATATATATATATAAGATTGACTTACGTGACCATCAGAAACCAAAGTATTATTTGTAAGTTTAACTTTATTGAAAACCACACCAGCATCCCAATGATTTCCATGCGCTGGGCCGTCTGGATGTATATATATTCTTTGTGAACTTTGTGGTTCTGCACCGCCTGCGAGCGTCCATTCGCCGCCTTTCCTATTATTTGTTGCTGAAAAGCGGTACCGTGCATCTGCTACTAAAGCTAATTCCAGTAATACGGTATAGTGAACATTTGGCTGAAGACCGAGTATACGAAGTCTTAGTGGAGGAAACATTCGTCTGTGTAATCATGATATTTAATTACAATTTTTTTATGACTTTTTAGACGAGTTTTTCTTTTAAAATCAGAAATGAAATGTAGGTAAAACTAGAGTATTTTATTTTAAACATTTTTAAACATTAGAGTTCGATTTATCTGAACAAACGCATCGTTATATAGGTGATTCAATTTAGGCTTCCGCGAGAAAGAATTAAAAAAACGCAATTTTTTTTAAAAAAACCTATTATCCTCCATTCAGTATTTTAGTACAATTGTATCTTAGTATTGAATTGAACTAAAATACTAAATAAAAAATAACATGACATAACATTTTCTTAACCCTTGCACTCTCTTTTAATACTTGCATATATTTTTTGGAAGGACATATTTTTTTTTGTTTAATAATGTGTATAGCATTTTCCTGGATGAAAATAATTAAAATTTAATGCACTTTATTGTACATTAAATGTTGAATGTTATGTTAAATATTGAATGCAATGTAACATTTATATCTATTTGTATATTTTCATTAATGGACTGTATATGTGTAATATATACTTTAATAGAGAATCTTTTACGTAACACTACATTTATATGTGGATCGAGACACACTCGTGCATTAATTTTTAATAAAGTAATGGTAATAAATTTCATTTTTATTAATTTGTTTCTTGTGTATTTTTGAAAATATATTTTAGTTAATGTAATCAATGTAAAATATAAACACTGCATACTTATTATAGTATTTAATTGTTGTTATTACGTTTTAGTTTCATTTCTTATACAAAATCACAATATAAATTATAGCAGTGTGTTCGTAAAACGATCCAAATTCCTGCACAAATTGTGAAAAACAGTTTTTAAATAAACATACAATTGACATAATTTGAAATTGTTGCGTGAGACATTCCATCAAACAAGATAAAATCAGCGGCGTGATAGAAGGCGTCTATGTGGGAATTAAATCATACAGTATTCACATAAAAACTTGCAGATTATTATAACAACTCGTATCCAGTCCAAAAGGATATGAAACTTCTATTTCTGTTTACAAGTATTCTTTTTTATTTTCAATATGTAAAGGCTATATATTTTTAATTTCGATATATTTGAATACAAAATTAAGGCTTAAGAGGCAAAACTAAAATTTCATGTTTTGTACATTTTCTGTATTTATGGACATTGGAAGAATTAACTGTTTTACATACATATATATATATATATATATATATATATATATATATATATATATATATATATACATTTATGTGTGTTTGTGTGTAATGGCGTACCCAGGGGGGAGACATGGGCCCTGCCCTCCCCCAATTCTCCTATATACATAGAGAAATTAATGTAATCCCTCATCATTATCCTGTATATATACACAGAGAGATTAATGTAACCACGGCTGAAGTAACTCAAGAGCTTTGTAAAAAGAAAATAAAACTGGATTTTACATTTTAAATAATTTTTTATAATCACGCCATGAATTTTATTGAATTCACATTTAAAAAAATGTATCCGTTCAACTCGCCCCCCCCCCCTGCCTCAAGATTAAATCCCGATTGTGGCACTGTGTGTGTGTGTGTTTGTATGAATAAATGTAATAAATTTACTATTATTCCATATTATAAACGATTTCTAACGGAATGTCGCATAATTAAATTAAGTAATATTTAAAATAATTGCGCAATCCTATTAGAAGCCAATGTTTTAAGATTTGTAAGACTGTTTTTTTCTCGTCCTTTTGTATACTTTTTTCGTCGATTTTATAGAAACGTGTCAGAGCAGAAAATTTATAACATAGTTACATTTGTTTCGTCTTCGTTTATATATTTTTGGGTACGGTATATTTTATGTATGGTAAATGATTTTTTTTATATTTAAAAATATAAATATTTTTATACGGGTCAACAATTTAGTATTTTAGGGCCAAACAATAATAATGTACAAAACCCTTACTTCCTGACCGATGTTAACATACAAACAGAAGAGATAAAATAAACATATGTTGATACAATCTCGTGTCAACTTTTGTTTATGTGTACAACAGTACACGAGTCAGTTGGTGTTATTACGTGATAACATTTTTAAAACTGAGAAACAAATTTCTAAACATTTGAAGTGTGATTCATTTTAGTAAATAGATTGATATGATTTTGAAAAATAATAATTTAATTGCTTGTTGCCCATGGTTGTGTCACAATTCTTGTTCAGTAAATCCGATTTCATTATTTGAGTAGTAAATTTAGGGTAATTGGGTTAATTACTAAATGTTATCGAACATTATTCCTTCTTTAAATCTTTGTTTACTTTGCTAGAATCTTTTCAGACTGTACATTATTCTACGCTAAATACGTGTCTCAATGGGAAACAACGTATACTCTAACATTTTAAAAATATGTCTGCGTTGAATTACAAAATAAAATCAAAAGTTAATAAAATAATAAAATGAAAAGTTGTATACAAAGTAACGATTATTTTATACACTTCTTATAAACAAAAAAATTAAAAAAATATAAACCTATATATTGAATAGTTATCAGAACTAAATGTATTTAACAAGTAATGGTTTCCTTACTTATTTATTACATAAATTAAGCCTTTCATTCTTTTTCTATTTCATTGTTTCAATATACACTAAAAATCACGATAAATGAAACATTTTTATTGCACTTTTAATTAGTATTTGTAAAAAATTTAATTTCCTCGGTGAAACCACATAAAAATTAAAAAATAATAAAATTGAAAGGCAAAGAATTAATAAAAGAAAATATTAAATAATATAAATAAAAATCGTGAAATTAAGCTGCTTAAGTTTTATCATGACTTTGATATTTTTACAAATACATTGGAAAAAACGGACAAGATAATTGAATAATTGAACGAAAATATTCTTATAATATGTTTCTCCAAAAGAAAAGGAAAAAACATAATTATCCCCTATATATACAAAGAGAAATTAATATAACCAAGATTGAAGTAATTTAAGAGCTCTATAAAAAAAAGAAAACTGGATTTTGTTCTTTAAATGAATTTTTGTAAATACCTAAAGAATTTTATTGAATTCACATTAAAATTTTCTTCATCAGTTCGACTCCTCCCCCTCTAGATTAATTCTTGAGTGCGCCACTGTTATATATATATATATATATATATATATATATATATATATATGGGTATATTTCTCTTATAAGTTATAAATATTTATAAGCAATTTAAGACAACTGCTTATAATTAAAACTAACAATTACAAAAAAACCGTATTTCTGAAAGAAATCATAGAAGCGAAAATCACAGAATATTTGAGCAAGATAAATTTATTTATATAGGCGAATGCGTTATTGTTTAAAAAACAAGATTTCTATTGTAGATGATTTTACGCTAAGTGGACTTCAAGACAATTATATGGCAGCGGCGCCTATTAAATAAAAACGCCGCCACCTGCGTAAGTCAAGTGTTAACAGCACTTAACTGACCACCTCTGTCGGGATGTCTGACTATTTGACTGTTTTTCGTTGTTGTCTATGTGGTGCCAACCATATCACTAGACCGTCGCGAAAAATAACAATGTGTTTTGTATAAGTATCTTGTTTTTGACTCACTACACAAACTGAACTTTACTCATCTTCGCACGTTCAGTATTAAATAAGATATAAAAACAAAATTCATATAAGTTTATGTATATATATATATATATATATACATATTGGGTGAGGAAGTTTGTGTTTTCAAAAAATGTTTCGGTGTATATTATATCGTTCTTCTGCCGTATGCTTAATTGAACAGAAAATATCTATGTACGTAATGTTTAAATAAATATTGCATATATATATATATATATATATATATATATATATATATATATATATATAATATTTTTGTGTAATGAACATTAATATTTCTAAAAGTTATATCTCTTGTAAAAACTGTTCTTTGAATATAAATGATGATATTGATATAAACTATATATGCTGGAATTGAGGACGAAACCAGAATTCTATTAGCATGAGTTCTGACTTAAGTAAAGTAGTGAAAACATTTTTTAATTAATCTAATGGAAAGAAAATGTGTTCATCTTACAAAATGTTAATGTTATGAATATTTTTTTATTTTATATAAAAAATATTTTGAATTCAATATTCATTTGATTTTTAAACAATACTTTTTAATAAAACATTTTCCTTTCAAATTAAATATCTTAATAACTGGACATATTTATATTATAGAGTTTTATGTATATATATATATATATATTACTTCCCATTAAAGACTGTTGTAGAAAATGCATCATTTAATAAATAGAATTTTATTTCATATTAATAATATTATTAAATTATTTGCAAATATTGTTTTATTACTTAATTGAAACGTGTAATTTATTTATATTTATTTAAGATTTTCGTGTTAATTTTCGTAATAATTATCGTTTTTTTTCTAATGAATTCTTTTTTGTTTTTATTTTTAATGCACTTTAAATAAATAAATAACGTAATAAATATGTAAGTGTTTTTTGTATTCTTTGCATTTAGTAATTATAATTAATTATTTGTTCTAACGATAATAATATAGTTTGTAGAAATAGATTATTGTTTATAACTTACTATCTATTAATCAATATATATATATATATATATATATATATATATATATATATATATATATATATATATATATATATATAGATAGATAGAGAGAGAGAGAGAGATATGTTAACACGATTTTAAATTTTGATAAATAAAGTAACAATAATAATTGAATACACTAGCCGTTATATGACGACTTTTATAAAATTATAAAATGTAAAAGTATAAAGAATAATATAAAAACCATAATTATTATCATGTAATAGTTAATATATGAAAATATAAATAAATTGTTCACAATTGTCTTACCGGCCTGTCTTGGTAATAATCATTTCGGTTCCTATTTCATGAAATTGTTTCCAAAGGGATGCATTTTGTAAAATAACTTTTATTTCTGACAAACTTGTATCAGAAATTTCTGTGTGATTGTAATAAAGGCAATTTTGTACAAGTGGAATTCGTGTTGATATTTTTGATAAACACATCGTGTCTGTTTGTGTGGCTAAAACAAACATGCTTTAAAATTATATTTATCGATGAAAATAAATTAATTGAATTATTTTTTCTAGTGGTAATAAAATATAACATTAAATAGTATAATTTTAGTTTGTATAAACTGTTAACTGTTAAATTATATATATATATATATATATACACATGAAAATTATAATCAATTTAAAAAATATAAAAAATAGTTTATATCGGTTATTAAAAATATTTTCTATTGCATAGTTATTGAAACTATTTTCCTTGAATAAAATAAATTTATTAATTAATTTACTTCTGAATTATAAATTTATTATTTAATAAATTTATAATTGAGAAGACGAATATATCGTTTTTTTTTAATTATGTACACTTGAAATAATAAATACTTTTTAACTCATTTTAAATAATTACTTTTTTTCTAATTTTCATTCCAAATATTATATTAAAAATAAAATTAGAAGCTATGTGTAGTTCACAATTGAAAAGTAACATCCACTTTCTAATTTGATGTTATTTTAATATATTTTAAAGTTAAAAATGTGTTTCAAATTATGTTATTTGATTCTTAGCGTGTATATTTAAATAACTAACAATTCTATTTAAAAAAAATAATATTCATATATGAAATATTATTATATGAATATTTTTGAAACAAATTGTTATAAATGTTAAATAGTAATTATAATATATATATATATATATATATATATATATATATATATATATATATATATACTCTGATATTTGTATACACGTACACACATCACAACATATATCCGTTTTTAATTTTAATACAAATTACAACTTACAAATAGCATTGCACTTCTGTTTATTTTGATTAATTACACTTTGTTGAAATTGATAAGGAAAAGTTTCAAAAGAATTATCACCAGTTTTATGATTTAATTGGATCATCATATCAAATGTCAAATTTTTAGTCTTCTTGAGAAAAATAAAACGGATTGAAATTGTTTTAAAAATGGTCTCGCGATATTTACACAAGTTATGTTCAGTAATATTCACTGACCTGGGTTAATATACATTTCTTGTTACGTCTTATAAGACATCCCTCAACTCAAAAATATTTTTCTCATTGGTTCGCATTGTAAATACTTTTCCAGTCATGTGAATGAATACATTTTTGTCAACCAATAGACTGAACTAGATTTTAAATGCTGTCACTTAAATGTGTGAAGATGAATTAATTCATTGTTATATAAATGAAAATTATATTTTACACTTTGTGTAATGTTATTAGAAATTAATACTTTACCCGAAATATTAATTTCATTTTTTATATGAAGAAATTTAATTTTTTTATAAAATGAAAATGTATGCGTACATTTACGTTTGATATGTATTCAAAAAAATATTTACTGTCATTGCAAATTGAAAATATACATTTAATTATACATAATACGAAAAAAATTAACCTTACTTAAAATTATATTTGAATTATTTCAATTAAAACTAGATGATGATCTGCTGATCAGTTTTCTAACGACAATAGAAACCAATGAACAATTAATTTCTCGTTTTATTTTTGGTAAAAAACTAATTGAATATGTAATTAACAAAATAGTTATGATTCTGTGTATTATATTCTGAGATTATCTTATATACTGAATTTTCAAAAAGATTTATAAAGAATAACAATGCCATCACCTCAACATTAAGGTACAATAGATTTTATTGTGCTCTAAGGTTGATAACATTGCCATCGAAATGTGAATATGCAACAATTAAAAAACACATCCTGTAATCATAAAAATAAAATATTTGTATAGCATATTAAAATATTGCAAAAAAATCTAATCAGTTTGTGTATAATTTGTAACAAATTTACATTTTATTGAGTTTCTATTATGGACAATAATTTTATGATACTTAGAAAATATCTTGAAGTAAGTGAATAACTTAAAATATATATAGTCTTAAATTTCGTGTGACATAGACAATACATACTTAACATGCTGTTGTCATTTAAGTTTGCGACTTGGGTTATTAAGTGATGGCTGTGGCGCCAAAATTGTTGCCTCTTGTGATAATTCTATGAGCAAATTACGGCGCCTGTCTTGTCAGAGTGTATTGTAAAGTAGTGTTTGAATAAGATAAATGTATAAAGAAAACGGTTTTTGATAAAAATATATTTATTTATTTACTATATAAATATATATATATATATATATATATATATATATATATATATATATATATATATATATATATATAATTTTATTATTTATTCTTAATGAGGTATTCAAATACTTGAAGATGTCAATATTAATAGATTATGTAACTTGAAAAATAAAATAAAAAGAGCCTTGTCGATCTAATCATAAAATTTTACATTATATTGCGGATATTTAAATAATTCTTTGTTGATTTTACAATATTTTAGATGATTAAAAATAAGAATGAATTTAAATATAAAAAAAATCTCCAGTATCATTTTCTAATTATTATATTTCTTTATAGATCTATATCATAGAATATTGAATATATATATATATATATATATATATATATATATATGTATGTGTGTGTGTGTGCGTGTGTGTGCGTATATGTGTCTTCAAAGAGAAGAAAATATGTTAAGTTATGATTTATTTTTGAAATACAGCTTATTTTACATAATGGTATTTTTAATATTTTTAACATTAAATTAGATTCTGTTTGTTTTTGATAGATATGTTGTATTAGCAGAGTTGACATACAATGTCTCCAGGAATTAATGAGTTCAAAAATTTAATAATTCATTTAGCAAATATGTATGAATATTAATAATAATCAATTTCCAAATTTGATAAATGACATAAATAGAAAATATATTTCATAGGAGTACTTTACATTTGTTTACTTGTTTTTCATTTGTTTATATTTAGGTGTATTGTACATGTGTAGATTAAGGTATATTAATTTAATATTAGTATAAATAGGAGTATTGTTATTATAAGTAGACGTATACCGAAAATATTTATTAAGAAAAAATACAATAATGATAAAATATAGTATTAATATTTAAATTTTATCAAAGTAATTATATGCATATATATATATATATATATATATATATATATATATATTAAATAATGCATTTTAAAATATTTATTATATAATGTATAAGTTTAGTTTTAAACTAATTAAGAGTCAGGTAAAAACAGCTTAGAATTAATATATTATGAAAATGTGTAATCTTTTAGATTGTTTTTAGTAGATACCAGGACATAGACTATTACATCCGGTACTAACTGACGCCTGTTTTATTTGTCATATTTTATTTATTTGTATATGAACCCTTGTAGTGTATATTTTCGGTTAAAAATTGTTCATTGGCGATGTTTTGTTACCGTGTTATAAATCAAATGACAATTTTTATGATTCTTTTTATTTATGATGATAATTGTTATAAACCGAAATTAATTAAATAAAAGTTATCAACGTTTAACTTATGTTTTATTGTGAAATAGTGAAAAAATAAAAGAAAACAATTATAGAAAATAAAATGTAATGAATTGACAGTCTATGAAAAAAGATCAAATATTATAAGTTTCCATTAGTTTTGACAATAGTAACATATTCATATTGTTTATAAATAATATGTATATATATATATATATTTGAATTTATATATATATATATATATTTGAATTTATATATATATATATATATATATATATTAGGATTTAGATATAATCATATTTGTATATAACGTTAATTTGATCTGACGCAAACAAAGTCAAAAAATAAAAAATAGTAATATCAATTCTAAATGTGCAGGGAAAAACGTCTAAGATAAAATTTCATAAATATTTTTAGGATTAATATAACAATATAATATTAAATGTGATAATTGCAAGTAATTGTAAATGGTAGTAAAAAAAAAGTATAAATAATAAACTACATTATATCAAATAAAATATTGCATCAAATAATTATTTACTCTGAAAATAGTTATTGTTATTCAAAATATAAAATAATTCTTCACTCATAATGTGATTTTATACTTTTCATTATTATAAAGATTGATTTTATTGATTGTTTTTAAAATAAAAACTTTATGTTTAAATTTCACATTCATTATACATTATTTCACATTTATAAATAAGAATTATTAAATTCTGTATATGTACAGAAAAATAATGCTTAATAAAAGTATGGGTAGTTATTAAAGTAAGTTATTGGCATTAAATAATTTATTATAATAATTTAAAAAAAAATAGAATGATATTCATATTGTCAAAATTCTAACACTGGTTAACACTGGCGAAATTTACGTTCACAAATGAATTCTTTTTTATTCCACAAATCCTCAACATATCGTATTCCACAAAATCTGTCTGGTCAAAAATATTTAATAAATCGTTATTGATCATTTTCGATTATTGCTTATACTCATTTCGATAGCAATGCCATCATCCCAGAGCCCTAAAGTACAGAAAAATCTGACATTTTTTCTATATTAGCTTTCTGAGGATGAGGGCTTCGCTATCGAAATCCACAAACAAGTATTCAATAATAATTTATTAAAATTTTTTGACCAGTAACATTTTTTGTAGTTTGTGGGATGAAATAAAATTCGTCAATAATACTTATTGATATTATCAAAATTCTGAAAACAAGAATCATTACAAATAAATAAAAATCTATGTTATAATCACATCTTAAAGTTAGTGTATATTGATATTATTTAAAGTATATATATATATATATATATAAGGTGTGACTTTAAATTGAATCAATCATAACTCTGTTTTAAATTAAAATATGTTTTCGTCGTTTTAAGATTTTGAAGTACCAACTGTAACATTTAAAAACACTATATATCTTGGCCGAGCAGTTGACATAACCTCACAAAATAGTAGTGAACACTATGGTGTCCTGAAAGCAGCTAATCGTATTAGGCAATGTATATTTTTTGTATTCCAGTTGAAAAAAATGCTGCTGCAGCCGCGGGAATGATTTGTTGAGCTTTGGGGGAAGGTGTTGTGATGCATAAAATAAGCAAAAAATGCTGAAATAGTGGAAAAGGTCTAAAAATGCATTACTTCATTAACCGCCACCTTTTTTTCAAGGGATGCGTTAGTTACCTGACAGATGGAGCAATTATACAAAATAACAGGGATATTTTGGGAATTGAAATATATTCCATTTTTCCGTATTCATTTTCCATAAAGAAGCCACCAAATTAATTTGTACGAATGTATATATATATGTATATATATATATATATATGTATATATATATATATATATATATGTACATATAGATATAATTTTTACTTTGTATGTAGTGCATAATCTTTCATTACTTATAATAATTAAAACTAATTATTTATTTATTAGGAGCAATTATCCCTTATATTCAGTTAATTAAATATTTCATAACAATAACACATCTATCATTAACATAACACATCTAATTTTCAAGTGGGTTTTTTTTAGTATTTGTAAGACATGAAAAATATCTCCAAAAAAGGATATAAATGTATACAAATATTGTATAAAAATGATATATAGTTTAGTTAAAATAAATTGATAGTAAATTTTACAAACACAATATTTGAGATTTTGTATTTTCTTTTCAGTGAAATCACTTTGAAGAATTAATGTTAAAACGTTTTTCTTGAAATTACTAAAACCACCAAACATGTAACCAAAATATACAAGATAAAAATATACTTTCTGTAAAGAAAATACCGATTTATTAATTTTAAAATTCCGATCGAATGACGGACAGGAAAAGAAAAATCGAACATATTTGGTTTTAATCAGACATTTGGTTACCCTGTTAATGTATTATTGGTTTTGGTTTCATATTTTGATTGTGACAAATCTGTTCAAAACTACAATTTGCTCTTGAGCGCTGTAAATAAAAGTGCCATATATGGGATGACTTTTTCGATCTGAAGCAAATGCAAGTGTTTAAAAACAAAATACTACATTTAATCACTGGCATACACTACTTTCTCAAAAACACTACCCTGTATAAACACATCCGTATCTTGAGGAGGAGTTTAACACATGAGAGGCCAGAGATCTGTACAAGAAAGCGAAATGCATTGGTGATGCACTAAGAGTGCATGGACAAGGCAATATGCATAATTCAAATTATCTATACATGCAACCTTGAGTGTTGGATACAAACACCAATATAGACTGGGAGTACGGCATGTGGACTGATAAAATGAATTAAGTTTCTGTTGTGCACGGAGCTCTTCCGTCCATGTTATCCTGTACCATATTAATACATCATCATCTTTTGGACTATCAATGTTACTTTATATTCTGAAGCATGGGTTACGGATTTTATGCCTAGCAGTTCGTATCATCATATGCTGGATAAGCATACAAATAAATGCATCCAGCAAGTCATCCACCCATTTTATGATTTTTGATTCATGAAGGATAACTCAGGAGAGATGGTTGTGAAGCCTACTCATGAAATATTATGAAAAATGAACATAAAATCTATCTTTTTGCAGAAAAAGTAAAAAAATACTAATAATTTTCTATTGTTCTATTTACACACTATAATACATTTATAAATGGTTTGAAAAATTAGCTCAATAACTAAACATTTTACTAATAATTTTTAAAAATTGTTTTTCAGTTACTTGTTACACTATCTCAATGTTCATGATATATTAAATACTTCAAATAAGTATCAGAGAAAGAGTATTGAAATTAATGAACTAATAACCCTTGGTAACAATTATTTTTATTTACATAGACATTTTTACATAGTTCTCTTTTTTTCCTTTATATATATACATCTCAGCCTCTTTTGATCCATTCCTGGATGAAGGACTCTTCCAAAACTTACTACATATATATATATATATATATATATATATATATATATATATATATATATATATATATATATATATATATATATATCTATTTATTATTGTCCAATACAATGATGCACAAATACAAAATATATCATTGTGAACAATTACACATATGTAATGAACATAAAAAATATACAAAATTACATTAAACCCTAAATCTAATGGGTGTATGTTAGTGAAACTATATACATTTTTTTCAAAGAATAAAAAATGTGGTAATTCTCTAATCAAAAATTAAAAAAAATAACCAATTCAGTTAAAACACAAACTGTAAAAGGGATTATAAATTGAAATAGTTTATCAGTCATAAAAATAATTTATTTTGCAGTACATACAAAAAAATTTTAATCACATTTGTTTATATTTTGATACAATTTTTGCAGCTGTCTTTCTCTAACTGCAATTTTTAAATAAAAAAAAAATATTAACATTTAGTTAAATTGAATACATAAACTAAGCCCAATAAACATAACAATCTTGAAAAAAAATGTATATAAAAATCATTATGCATTTTATTGCACAAGGATTACATACATAATATACAGAATAACAGTTATGAAAAACCTACTATTTAAAGTATACCAAGTTACATATAAATTTATTGACATTACACCTCTCTATTATATTCATCAAATACCATAAAATAATATTTTAATATTATCATACAAGTTGTTACATTTTCGGCACATCTATATGACCTAGATTATAGTTAATACATGTACGAGTACTACAGTAAGTAGCACTACGCCAATAGTAACCAACAAATAAATAAAACTGCTACCCAAAGGAATAGTTTTGATAAAAATTGTTCTTCTTCATGTTGTGCTGTGCCTCTGGGTGCTAAAATAAATAAAATAATAGATGTATGTCATGGTTATTTTTAAAATATATCTATAAAATAAAATTATAATTTTAAACATACAAAAAATTACACTCAAATTATGAAAAATGATTGATATAATTTATATGTTAGGATAAATGTTTTTGTTACAAGATTAATCATAATAATTTTGAACTCTGAAAGAGGTATTTTGTATATAAATGAAATTTATTATAATTATTAAGACATGTATATAGTACTTAATCTCTTTATTATAACATAAAAGCAAAAAATTAATCTAATTTATAATACAATTACCTGCACTAGGTCTTGGTTCGCCGAAATTAAACATTGTAAAAAATCCAAATGGAAATGCTCCAATTCCAAATGACATATGAAATCCTCCATCTCCAAATCCAAAACCTTGAAATGCAGTACCAGGTTCAGGCTCTGTCCGTTGACCAGCAGGTCGTGGAGGTACTTTTTCTCTAGGATCTTCTTGTTTTGTACTTCCTCTTCCATATAATGGTATAACTTTTTCTTTACTAATGGCTGCTTTACAAACAGGACATAGCTGTCGATTTGGTCGAGTTTCTAACCACTGATGTAAACAAGGCCAACTGAAATGTATTTTCAATTTTTTTTAATATTTATACATATACAAATTTATTGTACATACACATACGTCTGTGTATGTTACAGGTCAACGACTTGAAAATATCTTATTAAAATAATTAGTTTAAATTTTTAGAATATTACATTTCATGAAATTTAATCAGTGTGTTTAATGTCTGTTAACTTAATTGTCAACAAATATAATTACATGATGACTATTGACAATGTTTGAATTTATAAATAAATATATTTAAATTCTTTTAAAAATTAATTATTTGGGAAGCATACTTATTGGAAAAATCCAAATTTAGAACGTATTTGAAGTAAATAAAACTAATTTTAGGATATATTTTAAACTATCAGCATACCAAAATAAATGTCCACACATACTAACAACAGCATCTCTAGCAGTATCAAGACAAATATTACATTCAAATGTACGATCATCTTTTTTTTCTTCATCAGTATTACTAGTACTACTTCCTGAAGCACCTACACCACTTGGTCCTGCTTCTTCTTTAGTTTTCATTTCGTTTGTTGTGGACATTATTTAACAGAAATCTGAAATAATTTAAATGTACAATGTTTTATGATAAATTAATCCAAAAATTATCAAAAGTAGTTGACATTTTTCTAAACAAGATGCACCATAACATTTAATGTGTTTATCATATGTAGGCTAAAAAAAATTCGACCTTCACAGAACGTACACGTAATTAAATTGACTAAAAAAAAATGAAAGCCACGATAATCGTGTTACATTACATACGTACAAAATAAAAGAATTTGTAGGAAATATATAAAAAACTAATGAATTTTTGATATTTCATTCGACAGCCTTTATTTATTTATGATTTTCACTGTAATGGGGAGATAAGATTATTTACTAACATAATTAAATTACTAGAACATAATGACATATGAAAACAAATGGTTCTCTACAGTACACTTAACCATAACGATCTATATTTATTATTCACATACACTTACACAAGCGACTGGAAAAATTGTAACCGAATATTATTTATAATAAACATAAATACCTATACTGTGTACTATTTTATTACACTGTAATTTATAACACAATATAAAATAATTGTTTTACGTCAGTGAAAACATTCTAGGCGAGTCTGATAGTGCCAATATGGTGAAAATAAAATATATTTATATGTAAGGTCACTATATCTTGAAAGCAAAAACAATAACATACATTAGTACATGTGCACTTAATTTACAATTAATTAAAGTTTTATTTCGACAAAAATAAATAATCATAGCAATTCTAATTAACACAAATTTATTTAAACATAAATGTGTAAGAAAGTTCAGTAGTTCATTAAGGTAAATGTATATATGTACATTTGTTGTACACATAAGTATAGTATATGTATATATATATATATATATATATATATATATATATATATATATATATATATATATATGCGTGTATATGTAGTTTATACCGTTTATACGCCTATATATGAATGCAAAAATAAGATTTTTGTAGGTATGTATTAATAATATATCTACAAAATGAAAACTTTCACCTTATAAAATTAAGCAAGAAATTGTTTATATATATATATATATATATATATATATATATATATATATATATATGTAGATATATATGTATATATATATATATATATATATATTAAATATAATGAATTTAGTAAAATTATAGTAATACTTTCATAATTATTTTTCTAATAATAAATAAATATATGTAAAATAAGTTAAATGAAAGTCTTAAATCATATTTTCAATAAATATATTTAAATCAAAATTTAAAATAAAATTAAAAAATTACATAAACTAATATTTTCCTTATTGAGTATAATATAATATAAACTATACAATAATTTTATAAGGAAATAGATCAATTTTTACATATTTGATTTATTTTAATATTTTTTACTACTTTTCGTTACCTACTAAGTAAATATTTATATTTGCACAAATGTATATGTATATATACAGCATATACATACTGTATACCTATATCCACAAGTGTGTGTATATATATATATATTGAATATAGATAAACTCATTTGGTGTTCCTAAGATACTGAACTTATTTAATCAATATGTAAATGTATTGTCAATTTTATTTTCGTAGTTCTTAATGTTAACCATTCAGTTATGTGTTTTTTCTTTTCGTATGCACTGATAAATTGTATAATAATTGTTTTCACATTTACTTCAAAATATTTGAATGAGTGCAAGTAACATACAAAATATAATGCAGTCATATCGAAAGTCAAAATCTCGTGAGACGACTATTTCATTCACTGGTGACATTGGTTCAAGATCTTTACTTAGTCCAAGCCATGCGATCTTTCCTGGACGCAAATCTCTTGCGATGTCAGGAAATAAAAATAAAACATGTACGTCTTTACGGAATGTATTCCGAGTTTACTTAGATGGCAATGACGTTACACCGAAAACTCTACAACATCCCACATATCATTATAAAATTGATACTTCAGTGGAAGATGATACTGGCAGCGAAAAAAATAATCAAGAAAAAACTGCAAGTGTTATGAGTGGAAAATTGTTTAAAACTCACTCAATGTCTACTTTTAAAACTCAGCTTCAGATTTTAACTCGTGACGCTGAAGGTAATTCATTCTCATCGTTTCAAGTTACAAATACTATGCATGATGTTACAAGAGTTGGAAGTATTAAATTACCGAATGATGATAGTAAAACTATTACTGACATATCGAGTGAACAAGCTCCCTCAGAATTCAATCTTCCTATGGTATTTATCGACGAATGTTTACCTCAGAAAATGAATATTGTATTAAAAGAAACCGAAATTATAACATTTTTTGAAACTCCGAGTAAAGTTGAAGATAGAAATACCGCATTAGGGGCACAAATATTAAAAGACAATGCACAATATGAGTACCTTACGACTGGAAAGGGAAGAAATAGAAAAGTCGTTAATGCAGAAACACAAACAAATAATTCTCTCATAAAATCAAGAAGTACTCAAGCTGAAAAAAGAAAAAGAAAAAATGCTGCATCATTTGCTTCAGAATGGGATATGCATGATACGTATAAAACTTTAAGTGAAGAAGAAAATAATCGTTTGAAGATATTCCAAATGGAAGATGACATTTTAAATATAAAAAACGTCACATTTTCAAAATTGTTGGTAAATACCAATGAGAAGGATCAATTCGAAGAGAAATGTGTGCAATTATTTCAAAATGAAACATTTCAAGATGCAGTTTCTGTTATAGAACGTATTTTAGCCAGTAATACATACAAAATAGAACATTTACGAATTCGAGGTACTATTAAACAAGATCCATTTCGACCAAATATCGAATATAAATATAATTTAGAACATTTGTGGACCTTTCAGTCATATAATACTTTCGATCGATGCGTAATGAAGATAGCATGGAATCCATTAAATACGGATATTCTTGCAGTTGGTTATGGAAAGTTCAATTACGGAGAAAATAAATCAGGTGCAGTGTGTTGTTGGAATATAAAAAATCCATCTCAGCCGGAAAGGACATATTTGTTTAAAGTTGCCGTTACAGGAGTTTCATTTTCTAGTGTTTTTCCGAATCTTCTTGCCGTTGGGTTTTACGATGGAAATGTAAAAATTTTGGATGTATCCGCCCAAAAAATTAAAGTTATAGCTCAAAGTTCTCGAGAAACTAACGCTTCTTACGAACCGATATGGGATATTACTTGGATATTTGGTACTGACTATTATCAAGATTCACAATTTGTTTGCACTACAGGAGAAGATGGTAGTGTTAATTCATATTTGTTTACAAAAACAATTCAGTTGAATTGTATTCAATTAATACGAATACAACGCATTGAGGGTGTTACTCGTGGTATACCTAATTTAAATTATTTTCCTACAAAAGATGTACCTTTAGTTAAATATCCTGCAGCACTATGTGTATCAATCAATCCATACGACACAGCATTATTTTATGTAGGAACAATAGAAGGGTGCGTTCATGTGTGTTCCAAACATTATATAAATCAACATATACGTCTTTTTGTGGCACACAATGGGCCAGTGTATGCAATAAAATTTTCTCCGTTTTGTACAAGAGTGTTTCTCACTTGCGGTGCTGATTGGGCAGTTCGCATTTGGATTGAAAATATTCGAGATCCGTTGATTACTTTAACTTCTGAAATGCAACCTATTATTGATGTAGAATGGCATACGGGAAATTCAACTATTATTGTTGGACTTTGTGGAACTGACATTTATCTTTGGGATATTCAGAGAAAAACGTACGTCCCTGTAAACATAATTCGAATTCCGACAAGTGTTAAACTAACATGCGTTAAATTTACTGAATCGGGAAGAAATTTACTCGTTGGCGATGTAGAAGGAAATGTTTTAGTTTTTAGCCTAGAAGATATGCCACATACTCCCTTTTTTCAAGCGGATGTATTGCAACGGTGCATTGAAAAGGCTTTAGTAACGAAACCGGAACTTTTGAAAGAACTAAAAAAAATTGGTACTTTAACTGACGTTAAAAAGACCATTTCAGAATGCTTAAAATAATTTCATGTATATATATATACACACATACATCATACATAAATATACATACATACATATATACACACATATGTGTGTGTGTGAGAGAGAGAGAGAAAGTGTGAGGGCGTGTGTATTATGTACAATTCGATTTTTGTGTTTATTAATAAATGTATAATTTTTCTTAATATACATATATATATATAAATGAATAATAGGAATTCGTTATTATAATTATTTATAATAATTTTATATCTTTTTTGAACATGAATGTGTACTGTTCAATACCGTGAATCACTACAAGTGTACTGCTGCATATAACCGAGTCAACAGGCGCAACATGGACGCGCTTCATGGTCGCTTCTTGCAGAATCATAACCCGCGGCAAGTGCGGTCAGCGCCACCGCGCGGCCGTAGGTGCTCACAGACACATAGGGCAATATCTACGTATACATGTATACACATAAAACACGTGCATACTTATATACACATGCAAACACATACGTACACGTCGTTTATGTGCTAGTTTAAGTATCGTTACCCGACCGCGGCGCTGTTTACCTGCCTACCGGTTAAGTGACCGCGAGTGCAGTGACAACTGAGTTGCTATACAAAGTATGTGTTGCATTTATAATTTGTTTAATAATTTGACAAATTTCTTTGCTGTTATGTGATATATTTAAGTCTTATTTGGAAAACAGTGAAAATTTGTGAATCTTCTGATGACAACTGGTTTTATGAAGTATGTTGCTTTATATATCAACATTTCTACATATTGAATGTAATTACATCTATATAATTTTAAATAACTTGTATTTTAAGTTATATATATATATATATATATATATATATATATATATATATATGTATGCATACACGTATATACTTCATTAAATATAAATTATTGTATAATAAATATCTATATAATAAATGTATATAGAAGTTAAGTGAATAAAATATTGCGTTCTACTAAAAAATATAACATATATCTCATCTTGAAAATATATAAAAATTAAAAAAGTTAAACAAAGAGATAATAATAGTCTAGATATTATTTAATTACGTGAAGAAAATTATTTGGATCGGTGAAAAAATCAACTTAAAATATATTTTCATTCGAAACAGTAATATTACGGTACTTTCAGCAATTGTGATATTTTTAGATATTAACAAAATACTTTTTTCTTAATGGAAAATTAGAATAATATGAATAGGTGTCAATGTGTATGTTAAATAAACTATATAACTATGATATGTTTTATTTAAAAAAAAGATGTAAGAACATTTTTGTTACATTTTTCAAATATTTTATTTATATATATATATATATATATATATATATATATATATATGTATATGTGTGTGTATGTATTTGTGCATATATGATCTTTTGTCAATTAACCTTCCATAATTTTTTTAAATTCTACAATCATAATAACATCATAAATCATACTTTTTTAAAAAATATTAAATTTTATTAATGTAACCAATAAGTGATCATATTTATTTAATATTTTCTGTATTTTTATGAAACATTTATTATGAAGTAGATCGGAATGAAACTTTATATTTAATTATATATATATATATATATATATATATATATATATATATATATATATATATGTGCAACAATAAATATTAATTACGTACAGCACAATGAACTGTCCATTTTAATAAATATAAATAGAAACAAGCAATATATTTTTTTCGTTTTTTTGTGAATAAGTTAATATACAATTATGGTCATAATGAAAGCTAGTGAATATTAGTAACTTTTATTTATTTCAAGTTCCATATCTTTAAAGTTAAAAATAATGGAAGAAATTATTTACTATTGTGTATATATATATATATATATATATATATATATATATATATATATATGTATATGTATATATATATATATATATATATATATATATGTTTATGTGTGTGTGTGTGTGTGTGTGTTTATTTCTTATCAATTTACTACTGAGTGATGTCCGCTTCTAATTTCTTCTAGTTTGAACAATTTTCACTTCATATATTTCCAAATCATTTTCTGATATTTTTATTTAATCTGTTAATTAATCTATTTCTATATCTTTATACATATTTTTTGGCTCATAGTCAGTAATTTATTTTTCCCATACATCACATTCACATACACACACATATATATATATATATATATATATATATGTATGTGTATATATATATATATATATATATATATATATATATATATATATATATATATATAGATATTATACTAGGAAATATCTAAATACATTTTTACAAAAAGAATTACTTAACTATTTGACTTGATTTCAATACAATTTGTAATTATTTTAGATAGAAACATTTGTTAATTTATTGGAAAAATTATTAAAATAATTGAATCAAAATTTTAATTATTTTAATATGTTACTATGTAATATTTTTTTGTTCATCTTTACGTATTGCCTATTGTTAATGGAACTTTCAAGTCCCGTAAACAATAACTGATGTTAAATGATCAATGTTTTTCTTTCACCTCGTGGTACTTTTATGTCCGAAATTCAAAATCTGTTCTAATATTTACAATTTAAAAAATCTTTTTTATTTTTTTTTATCTTTTCACTTGTTATCTTTTCATAATAAAAATTACGTTGTACCATCATTGTATTTTAATTAATTCATTGAACAAAGGATTAAGATAAATAAAGATTTTTTAACGTATATAGTTGTTAACTTGCGCATATTAAGTTAATTTTTTAAAAAATTATAGTTTTAAAGATATGTAATAGTATGATGAAAATCAGAGTCGTAGTTCAGAAAAGTGTATTAATATCGAATTATATGGTTTAGCACTACTGGCACTTATCATTACTTTTTTTTTTGAAGTATCGATAATGATCTTTTTCAAATATTCAATATTATTTGCTCAAAGCAGATAATAATTATTGGTTGTTTTGATAATGTAATTAATAGTATATAATTTTCAGCATTATAATTGAAAGTAATGTTTGGTTCTTTCATTGGAAAATAGAAATATGAAAAAGGAAATTCCGATTATTGTACTAAAGAAATAATGATTTTCTTTATGTATCTGACTATTATTTAAGTTATTATTTTTTTAATACATTAATTTATATATATATATATATATATATATATATATGTAAAAGTGTATAATTATCAACATCTAGTGTAAAAAATTACATATATAATTAAAGTTACAAAATAAAATGAATATTAAGTAATAAAATATAAAATTCAAAATTCGACTTTTAATGTTTTTTTAATTGTGCTACTACATTAGACATCTTTTATAAAATAATTTGTTTTCTTTATTTTGAATATAAATATTATCATTGTCTATTTTAATGACTCTTGAAAAAAATGTCATTTTTTTAAAGTAAACAAACGATTTATTGGCAAAAAAAACATTATTAACTAATTATGTACAGAAGTATCTTATTTATAGAAATCGTGTGTTCAAGGTATAATTTTATAAAAGTAAATGAACTATTATTTAATTAATCACATTTGTAACTTAAATTGATTACGAATCTTCTCTAAATACGAAGTATTTATCGTTCATATATAGTTGCTATTTTTTGCTTACATTCTTTAGTACTATATACTATTAAACTTTAATTATATGTTTTACGAAAATTTTAACAAAAATTCTTATATACTATTATAATGCAGTATTTCACAGGGATTATGTAATTTATATATATATATATATATATATATATATATATATATACACAGTATATTTATATTGTAATAGACTATTACAGTTTATTACTTTAAATTAATATTTATAAGTCAAATACGTTTAATAAATTTTATAAATCATATCAAGTTTAATCAAAATGTTACTTTACTATTTATATCAAATATGCAATTCTACCAAATGTAACGTAACCAAGTGTCTAATCAAATGTGGATTTTGCAAAAAATAGAGTATTTATTACTGCGGTTTATTTATTAAACGCAGTTTAAAAAGCGTTTAAAAATTAAGTCTTGTCAATTAAATTCATTTTTTATTTAATGGATGATTTGTAAAGCCGTAATGAGTATATAAACTGTAAATAATGTAATTTAAATTACATTTTTGTGTTATTCTTCACACTCGAATCTACTATTTACACATTATTTTCTAGCTGTTTTTTATATATTCTTAATTATGTATTTATTATTAATTAGTGTATATATATATATATATATATATATATATATATATATATATATATATATATATATATATATATATATGTCAGTTTTTTCTACAGTCATCTCGTGAAGTCAAAATTAAAAGGATATTTAAGAAGTAAAAAAGTCCTATTATACGTACATGATTGTCATTAAGATCATTTTTCTACATAATATCCTCTAACTTCTATACACTTAGTTCAGTGCTCAATGAGCTTATGAATTCCGTCTTGAAAAAAAAATGTTTGGTCTCCTGCACAGCAACTCTGTATAGTATTTTTCACACGGCCAATAAAACAAATCGGTGTAATCGAGATCCAAGTTTTGAACTCTTGGACCACCTACCATATAGTCACGATTTAGTACCAATTAATATGGTAAAAAATGTCTGTGCAAGTGATTAAAACATTTCTTCAAGGACGGAATCGAAAAGCTCATTAAGCGTTAAACTAAATGCATAGAAGTTAGTGAATGGTTAGTTATTTAGAATTTAAGGGTGCATTGATAACTGAAGTCATTAGCGTCTGAATTTACTGGAGATTATGTATAAAATTGACATTAATAAGAATTCTATATGTAAAATAAGAGATTCCGTCTTACTTTTTGATTTACTCTACATATGATCTGGTAATATATAACAAATAATATATGTTTCTGTGATTTTTGTTGTTAGTTCGGTAAAATAATTTTAGATCACATCTATTAAGTCTTTTATATTGTTTTATCCTATATTTATAATTTTTTTCTCTAGAAAGTAATTAATTTTATTGTATTAGTTCATTAGGCAAGTGATGACTTTTTTATTATATACTTCATCGATATTCGGTTTGTACTAGTTATCTCATTTATTTTAATATAACCATTAAATTATTATTTATACAATATCATTTTACACATTTTAATACAAAAATAATCAAATTTAAGTCAGAGAAGTTTTTACTTTAAATTTATGGATATTTTTAAATACATGTACTTCGTAGTTAAATCTTGATTCATTTAAAGAGCACTGACTTCGTTAATACTATGATTATATTTTCAAATAAATAAATTAAAACAGTTCTTTGCAAGTAATTGTTATAAAGGAACTACGGTTTGTGATGTTTCCATGCTTTGTTACTTCTTTAGAATAATATCAGAAAACGGTCTACGGACATTGAGTTAAATAAAGTACCTAAAATCCGAGGACATGGTTCAGTATTTCGCTAGTTTAACTTAATAGCTGTTTTCATAAAAATATTTTAATCAGCTTATGCACGAATGTAACTCATCCATGATATTTTGGAATATTTTGTTTTATAATCGGTCGCACTATCCGAAATTCTAAGGAGTATGTAAACGGAATGGTACATACATCTTAATTTGTTCTACTACTGTAACTCTTACTTTAATTTTATTTGGACAAGCAAAATACGGTTTCACTTTTATTTTGTTGACACCGATATTAATTATTCACTCATCTTTTTAAGTTTCTATACAGTACTTATGGAGATTCAAATTTTGTGGGCTTATATATATATATACTTTTGTAAAACTGTGGTAAATAATTTAATCAATCATTTGGTTTTTGTATCATTTATGCATAATATATATTTTTTGAAATTAAATAAACCACTAACTTTCATATTTTCTTATGATTATTTAATTATATAATAACCTTTTACTTTATAATATTTTTATACACATACACGTCTGTGTATACCCACACACACACACACACACACACACATATATATATATATATATATATATATATATATATAATAATTTTTGAATGAAGAGTTAAAATATAATCATATTTATTTTGAAATTATTTTTTGGTAAATTAGTTTCCAAAATTATGAATTATGCAAATTTTATCAGTAGACATACTTAATAATTTTAAGCTAGTTATTTGTAAAATGTTATTTAATAGTTGTTATAGAATATTAATAATATTTGAAAGTTAATTTTAATCTTAAGAGTTCTATTGGTGTTTAAGAAACGAGACACGTTGGCTTCACTTCGCTGAATGTAAGAAAACAAGTAGTTTGTATTTTTAGATTCAGATTTCAGTTCTCGTTCTGCAATGCTAATGTTACTAAGTGTTAGTGGTGTTTCTTTTTATATAACTATTTTTGGTAATAACAAATATTATTTGCTTATAGTGGCTTTTTAATATTAAAATTGATGTATGGTTATTTTTGTTTTAATGTCCTTTATGTATATAATGTAGAATGAATATAAATAATGTAGAACTTCTACTAAATAAACATATAATATATTACAATAAGAATGCATTCTAATTATTACACTTTATTTTTGGGTTATAAATATTGAAGAATTATTTTTTAGAGTGGATTGTTTAAATTTAAAATTTTCATAAGTATAAATATGAAATCATATCGATTTCTAAAATATTTATGTGCACATATATATATATATATATATATATATATATATATATATATATATATATATATATATATATATAAGTCGTAGGCAAAGTCCGACAACCAGGCAAAATTCGACTTTGCCCGGCCGCCGTTAGTCAAAATCCGAAGTAGAACCTCTACTCAAGGCTGTATACCTGTGCTTAGCCGGGTCAAAACAGGGTGAGGCTGAGAATGGGGATGAAGATGAATATGTGGGGGTGAAAGTATGGGCGAAAGTGATCTAATTTTAATTTTATAAATCAGGATATATATTAACTAGTCAAGTGGAACTTTGACTGGCGGTAGCTGGGCAAAGTCGGACTTTTTCTGGTCGTCGGACTTTGCCGACATCACATATATATATATATATATATATATATATATATATATATATATATATATATATATATATATATATATATTAGGTATAAATATTAATTATGTGCCTTTAAATTGAACCAATCATAACGTTTGAAATTAAAATATTTTCTCGTTGTTTTAGGATTTTGAAATACCAACTTTAAAATTTGAAAAGACTATACTTAGCCGAGATATTGGCATAACCTCACAAAACAGTAATGACTACGATGCGTTCGAAAAGCAGAATATTAGCTATTTGCTTACTTTTAAGTTGGAAAAATAGTACCAAAGCCGTGGAAATGATTTGTTCAACTTTGGGGGAAGATGTTGTAATGCATAAATTAAGCAAAAAATGCTAAAACAGTGGAAGTAGCCTGAAAATGTATTACAACTTGATCGAAACAAAGCCGCCATCTTTTTTTCAACAAGGGACATGTCAGTTACCCGACAGATAAAGTTATATAAAATAGTGGGGAATATTTTGTTGATTGAAATGTATTCCATTTTTCCATAAACATTCATTTTCTATAAAAAAGGCATCGAATTAATTTGTGCGCCTAATATATATATATATATATATATATATATATATATATATATATATATATGTATATATATATATATTAACATATTTCACTGCGTACATACGTGTAACTTAATAAGCATGTTTTTTGTTTGCGGTTATAAATATATATTTATATAAGATATACGAAATATCAATTAATCATTTATTTTTTTTTATATATGCTAACAGTTTTAATAATGATCAAGTATTTTGATTTTTTTAGAGATACTTTAACGACCTGATAAATTAATTCATATATATATATATATATATATATATATAGTTTATAAATTTATTTTATTCATAGCATATATATATATATATATATATATATATATATATATATATATATATATATATAACAAAATATTTAGAATCGATCTAGAAAGGATTATATTTATGAAGAAGCAAATATAATATCTAAAAAAATTAATAAAATTGTAAGAAACCTATTATTTTATTTGAATATGACCAGCAGATAGAAGTTATAAACGTTCATTGATATAAAGTAAAATAATTTCATTTCAGTGTTTTGAGTCAGTGGTAGCATAATTTTATTTTTTTTTACCTGTATTATATATATATATATATAATGCATAAGAACATTTTTGAAAAAGAGAGGCTTGAATAGATGAAAGTGGAAAGTTTTGGAAGAGGCCTTCATCCAGCAGTGGATACAAATAGGCTGTTGATAATGATACATACATATATATATATATATATATATATATATATATATATATATATATCATTAACATATTTCAAAAAACTGTGTTTAACTGTAAAGGTTTTAAAACCATTTTTGGAATAAAAAAATGTTGAATTTAATTGAAAAATTTTAAGTGATTTCTAATAAAGTTTTTTTAGTTTTGCATCCATATATCTTATTTATTTATATATATATGTATATATCATACTTCTCTGTGCGAGTGGTTTGTCTTTGATTATTACTTCTGTTTACTACGTCAATAGGTCGTATCCTTGATATACGATATATTTATTTATTGATATTGTATATGAACGTACACATTTATATAAAATTGCGGATGAATATAAAATACCGATTAAATTAAATACAAAAATAAAATATAAATTTAAATAGAAGTAAATAATGATCCAAAAACAGCATTATGTTTCAAGCGATTGAACATTTTTGATTATTTCAGAATATTTCGGTTAGGTATTTTGTAAATAATGATTAGAAGATGTGGTATTTGAAATATAGAAAGGTTGACTTTATTCATTTTTTATTTAATTTTGAATAAACTAAAATCATTATATGATTAAAAAATGAATATCAACTGATCGCTAATCGTCTTTCTTCTCCAGTAATCCACACATTCCACTTTCAAGATTACTGTTTATTTATTCAAAGTAAGAATAAAAGTTGAGATTTAGTTAAATTATAATGACTAGTATTAAGAAGTTGTTGAATATAATTATCTACTTTAACAACTATGACGTTAGTATTATCTAACTGGAATGTTTTTGAATTTCGTATTATATATGTTCGCTCATAGAAATTAAATATATGTTTGTTTATTATTTTGCATATAATATGTTTTTGTATATTATTTAAAATTACTTAAAAAATGTGTCTCCTTGTAAATTTTGTACATTTTGTCCTATTTTTAGAATTGACATAGTCCTATATAGCCATTATAAATATGTTGTCGGACCGTTCTTTAACATATCTGGTATTTTAAAGAACATTTATATTTTAGATTCCAAATTAAAAGTTTAAATTTTTATGTTTTTAAGTATTATTATTTTAACATCTTGATCATTTTTTCTTGAGACTGGTTATTTTCTTGCTTATAACCAGGCCCGTAGCCAGACTGTCATATTAGAGGGGGCAAACATAAATAATTTTTTTTATGTCGAAATTGTTAGCGGCTAATGTGAAAATGCGCTCATAGAAACGATTTTTTGCGCGTAGAAACGTTTTCAATCATCAAGATAAATCCAACAGGAAGATTCTCCCAATGATTCTCCATGATTTTCAAATCTCACAAAATCGCGGATTTGTTTCTATTTAATTTTTATATTTATCGAAATATTATTATATTAATATATATATATATATATATATATATATATATATATATATATATAAATATGCACAGAAAAAGAAAGAGAAATGTACAGATGAATTCATATTATAAACCGTTAAAACTATTTATATGTAAACAACTAGTTTTGATGTATACTCTGACGAGTTACCACTATGCATCAGAACTAATAATCTTGTCTTTGCACTAAACGGCGACACTGCACAGTGCAAAAATAGAAAAACAGGTTTCACCTTGTTGTTTGTTGTGACAGTTGCAGAGTGACATCTACATTACATGAGAAATAAAATATATTCGTGTGTTGGTATAAATTAATTAATTTCCTGTGTTCATTTTATTGTCTCGTCTAAGATGTTGAACTTTATTTTTGCTACAAAGTAAATTTACTTGTGTGTTTGTATTCTAACAAATATTCATTTATTTTCAGATTGATTATGATACCTGAATATCTGTATTTCCATTAAAAAAACAATAAGAAAAAAATGCTGTTTGCAAGGTTGTGCAACACGGTGGGCTTAGGTAAGTTATGTTTGTTTTTATTGAAACTGACACCTTGTTTACTTTTATGATTTTCTTTGAAACATATTTTTATCTTTTAATTCACGAATCGAGGCTTCTTTATGCAGATTTAATTTTGAACTTAATTGATATTTTGTTTATAATTTAGGAAAATTTGATTAATATTAGAATCGATTTTAGTCAATAAACGTATATTGACTACAGATTAATACAAATTATGATAACAGTATGAATATCTGAGTATCATTATTTTCAAAGTGATCCATTTATATTTTTATGTAGTGCAAAATAATAAATGTGTTTTTAAATAATATTGCAATCACTTTGTAAGCGATATCTTTGTAGATCTATAATATGGATATTGAAAAATATTGTTTTCTGCTTATTTCGATAAAAATACTATTATTTTTTATTTATGTTCTTTATAATGTTAATCATTCATAAGATTTCATTTTTGCAAAGTGTAACTAGCTATTATTTGTTTTTAATGTGTGTGTTTTTTTTATTTTAGTTAACTTAGAGTAAATAAAAGTGTTCGATAATTAAAAAAAATAACTCTCATTGTAACATTTAAATAAAAAACTACCTTGTTTAATATACAAAAACGTAAAAATAATAATAATGAATGCATTGCTCCAACGACTGAACTCGTATTGTATGTAAAATATCGAGTATTTGACATAAAAATGTATTTTTAAACTTATTCTATACAAATTTGAGATACATTTGTTTATTTTGTTTTAGTGCGGCATAAAAATGTTAATTTTATTAACACCCCTCTAAAATTATAATTTATTCCGATTATGTATTTGATTAATCGTCCATTGTTTACAGTGGTATTTATACTGAGTTTATTACTGTATATAATTTATAATGTATCTATTATGATTTTGTCACAGCACATTTCTAAGACTGTGGTTAAATTCACTTTCACAAATAAATTGTTTTTCCACTCTACAAACCACAAAAAGATTCTGTAATCAAAAATGTTCAATAAATGATGACTGATTATTTTTGATTTTGGTAACGTACAGTACATTTATTCAATATTTTTGATCGCATTTTTTTATAGTTTGTGAGGCGAGAAAATAATTCATTTGTGGAAGATAAATGAATTTTCTAAGCAAACAGTAAGTAGTAACACTATCAACGCAGCGCAACCCACCTTACTTAATTGGTATTTTATTTAACTGATTCTTATATAATCGAATATTATTTATTTTCACTTCTTTAATAAATAATTTGTTTATTTTTCAAAACCTTTTAAGTTGCTAAGAAAAGAAAGTGTGTAATCAATTTAATACAGATATTTATTATAACCATGTTTAGGTACAAACAGATTTAGCAAACTCTAAGTTAATGACTGGTTTGCTGAATAAAAGTTCGGTTAACGAGTTACTTCCCGTAAGAACATTCTGTTCGATTAACAAGTAGAAATTATATTAACGGCTTGAATAATAGATTCTGTTAACGAGTTACTCTCTGAAACAAATTGAGCTCATTAATCAGGTGTTCGCCAATTGTATGTTGTAATTATATATATATATATATATATATATATATATATATATATATATATTTATATATATATATATATATATATATATAGTAAGATAGAAGTTACAAATTGTCAAATTATTTTTATAATGTATATTTTCTAAGGACAATACTATACATAATCTTCAATTTCAAATATAATATTAAATTTTATATCTTTTATATGTACCGAAACTATTCAGATCCTAATATTATATATTAATATTAACTTAATATATATATATATATATATATATATATATATATATATATATATATATATATACATACTGACTATAAAATAATACGTATAGATTCAATTCTTAATGGAATTTTTAATTATAGATTCACAACTGAAAAATATCGTTTGGCCCAGAAAGACTTTACAGTCAATTCTATTAGATTAAAAATTTGGCCAATAACTTATTTGAAAAAATATACTGTTAACATTCTGTCGACTTTCTTAGTAACAGATATGCTATTAGATTTAAATTCGTTAAATATTTCTACTTATTATTAAATATCATAAAATAAAAACTTTAATCTTACTTTAAAAAGTGACCATACGCGTACGTGTTCATTTCGTGTTCAAGTATCGTCTTGGCTGATCAATTATCTGATACTTCGTAACTAATTTAACACCAAATAACAGTTCACGTAATTATACGTTGTTGTATCAAACTAATATATTTTTTCCGTAGCAATTTCTTATTGCCCCTTTACTTTTAATCATATGGAACATGCAGGTCAAACCATAAGAACTTTATCGATTTAAATATATGTTCATTTATATACATATACATACAAATATACAGACGTGTGTATATGTATATATATATGTATATATACACACATATATTTACATATATACATATACATATACATATATATATATATATATATATATATATATATATATCTACATATCTATCTATATATATTTATTGTAAATTATAACAATTATTTAGATGATATATGTAGACATTTTATTTTTTATAATAATTTACATTAGAATCAACGATTAACTATAACTAAAATTTTTTGATACTTATCTTTACTCATACTATTTGTTAAATTACTCTTTTAATAATATACTTTTTAAATACGTTTTATCAAATTGATCATTATGATTTTTATTTGAATTATATTAATTACAATAAACAGATAAAATATAGTATCGTGACCTAAGCATTTACCATCAAACCACATTAGAAATTAAGAAACAGACAGCAAATATGTGGTAAATTATAAGCAACTATGTATGTAGTTAATTAGTAATAGGCTTTAATTAATTGATGATACTGTTATACGTACTTAAATAGTTTATCAAAATGTCACTAGTAATTTATAAAGAACGCATTTTGTTTTCTGTTTAAGGTAAATTAGAAACAGTTTATTAAAAAAGTATTTTTTTTTATCATTAACGACGAAAAATGTGTCGAACGTATTGAGTGAATGCTATAACTTATTAATAAATAATGTAAAATGTTAACGAATTTAAATGGGTAGAGTGATATTTTTTACTGTTTTTTTGTATTATAAGTTTTGTTTTCTTTTTAGATGCATTATATTAATATTCGTTTACTTAAATAGTATTTGATTATATCATATTTATACATAGCATATATTAGACATAAAAAATAATTCGGTGCCTTTAAACTGAATCAGTCATAACTCTGATTTAAATTAAAAGATTTTCTCGTCGTTTTACGACTTTGAAGTACCAACCTTAAAATTTAAAAACACTATATATCTAGGCCTGGTAGTTAGCATAACCTCACAAAACAGTAGTGAATACGATGACGTCCGAAAAGCAGATATTGGATATTGCATGCTTTTTGCATTATAGTCGAAAAAAATTGTTCCAAAGCCGCCGAAATGTTTTGTTCGGCTTTGAGGGAAAGTGTTGTGATGTATAAAATATGTAAAAAAAATGCTATAACAGTGGAACAGATCTGAAAATGTATTACAATTTCATCTACTCAAAGCCTCCATCTTTTTTCGACTAGAGATTCGTCAGTGTACTGATAGTCGGAGTAAAGTTATAGAAAATAATGGGAAATATTTTGAAGATTGAAATGTATTCCATTTTTTCATAAACACTTATTTTCTATAAAAAAAGCCACCAAATTAATTTGTACACCTAATGTATATATATATATATATATATATATATATATATATATATATATATATATATACAGCAAACTCTCGTGTAGCAGGGTTAACTGGTTCTACGAAAACATCGAGTTATATGAAACCGTGTTACACGAGGTTCGAAGTTCATACGAAATGTGATATATCGTTCCTATCTATATATCTTACAAGATGGATCCATCTTATATCTTTAAATTATGCGTGCATATAATTAAAACATATACGACATGTATACATCTTAATCATGATTTTCGCCCTATTTAGTGTTCCTTGCATATATAAAAACGTGTTATAAACGCCGTCCTATACCAGATATTATTGCAATTCTTCGATCATGTTAAATCGAATCCTTATTATAAAAATACCACGTTATACGAGTGTTTGCTGTATATGGGGTAACATCTCATACATATTTTTAAACACAACTTTGAGTAACTTAAATTTTTATTTTTATTGTAAATAATAAGAGATACTCTAATGAAACTAAATGTTTTTAAATTGAATCTACAAGAAATATTTAAATGTATTTTACAAATTATACTTAATTGTCATCAAATTAAATATCAGTTTGAAAATTGATAAATTGAAAACTATTTTATGCGTACAACGACATTTTTAAAATAATGCAAATAGAATTCTTAAATAACTAACAAGCAATGGAATTGAATTAAATGAATCGAATAGTACTTTTATTCACCCTATGAACAAAAATCATCTTTGCAAATCGTTCTACTTTATCGGAAGAGTGATAATAAAATATTCTTGTAAATATCTCTTTGAATATTAAAATCATACATACATACATACATATATATATATATATATATATATATATATATGTATTAAATAAATTGATAAGCAAAACTTATAAAGATTTAAAATTTATGATGATAACGATTAAGTGAATAAATTTAAAGGTAAAAAGGCTTACAGTAAAACTCGTCTTCGAGTACTGTAATCATGTTTGTCATTCGAATAGTAAATACTTGTAGAACACTAAATACTCAGTACTTATAAAGAAAAGTCGTGTTTCGTTTTCATATTAAGTAATGGACATTAGAACTTCGATCGACCAAACCAGCAGTGAAATAATCAGTGTTGATTAGTTTAATAAAAATAGAATCACTTGTAATATTACTCTGTTCGTATACATTGTTTAATAAACGTTAAGGTTGGGAATGAATTCATTAAAAAAAATAGTTGTGTCAGCCCGTATAAATAAAAATGATTCTAAATATAAAATGAAAATAGAAAATAATTATAGAAAGAGTAAATATTCTTGTAAAGCTGGTAAAGAGTCTGAAATAAACTTTAATATTACACCTGTGGATTATTTCTCTTTCGTTTACTAATTTCATTAAAAACTCAAAACAGAAAAATCGAGATAATTGATAATTTGGTTTATATAATTGTCGTCTGTGTGAGGAAGAAGTATTATTATTATTTTACAGATTAAACAATAAAGTATAACATTTATTAGCACCACCTTCACGTGTATGAATCTACCAGAAACTATGTCTTGTAAAAATTAATAAATAATGTAATAACAGATACAGTTATATGCCCATATGTAACTTTTTCTTACGTACAACGCACATACACACAGGCACACATAATGTATATATATATATATATATATATATATATATATATATATATATATATATATATATATATATGTATGTTATGTATGTATACGGCATTATATAGACCTCAAATACGAGTAAAACCCTCTACTGGACCATACTGCAAAACTCACTTCCCATCGACTGGCGATTGGAGGGCGGTTATTATAAAATTGAGCTTATAAATTATCGGTTATTTGAGTTTTGTTTTTTCGTCTTGTCTACAATCAACGTTCTCATGAATAGCCGTTTGTTCTTGTTGTTAAAATGTTTTGCGTGAAACGATTACATCGCTTATATATATATATGTATATATGTGTATGCATATATATATATATATATATATATATATATATATATATATATATATATATATATATGTATATATATATGTATATATATATGTATATATATATTAGATATGCATGTATTGTACAATAAAAATACACCTTCTAATCACAATAATTACATATATTGAGAAAATAGGATAAAAATGAATGAGCATAGATTAATAGAAAATAACTTATTTACCTTTATAATAGATTTGTATTCACCATGTTCGTTGAAAATGTAAAAGTTAGATTTTTTTGTTCCGTATTGAGAGTTGAATGTTTAATAAAAACTGAGTAATTTATAAAATTACATCCTACAATATTTCTATATATTCTTTCATTGGAATTTTTTCAAATATTTTTTACTTTCAAAATAAAAAAAATGTACAAAAACATAAATAATATAAAATAAAAGTATTGTTATCTGTGTGTCCATTAAGTTTAAATTAATAGATAGGTAGTAGTATAATTAAACTAATATTATAATATTAGTATAAAAATAAGTTTATACATATAACACATGTGTATCTACTAATTTAATTTAATGAACTGTGCGGTTTTTAAAAAAACTCGTGCAAATTACAATAGTGTAATACTGTTAATTAAAAAAAAATATTAGCCGTGTACATACCAATGTCCAGCAAGTTTATTATTATCTGCACGATAGGTATTTTTAAAACATTGAATAAATAATTGTCTTAAATTATTCTTAAGTGGTTATCCTATAATTTGTAAATAACCACTTGTTAAATATGTTCTTATATATATATATATATATATATATATATTGTTATACATAAATGTACACTTAAATTTAGAAACAATTTACAATGCACATGTATTTCTTTGACTATTTGGTTTTTATAATTTATTAATCAAATTTTCACCAAAGAAGAATGAATAAATAATTCTCTTCCAAGTGCTGTAAATAAATATTATCCTGACAAGTACGTCTTATATATATATATGTACAGTGGTGGACTGGCACTTTAAACATATATAGATTACTTTTATTAAAAATATTCTTTTGGAACAACAGCAGTTTGTTAGAAGAAAAATCTGTGAAATAAAAATAATATATCATACATCACATAAAAATATATCATAAATATGTTCATCAAAGGAGAATAAAGTATTATTGAATAGAAATGTTACTAAATATAAATATATACACGTCATTAAAAATGTATTTGTACAAGTACAACTATATTCAATATGTTATCGTTTTCTTGTAAACAGATTGTTTTAATGACCTCTTCCAATCCATATATTTTATAAAGTTAAAGTTGATAAAGATAGATACTTTAACTTTATAAACTGAATTAATATGGATTTAATTGTCAGTATTTTTTTTTATTATTATGAATATACGTTTATTTTCAATTACATTTATTTATAAATAATATAATGATTTAATTTTTTATTTCTACTAAATACGTATTGAGTATAAAATTGAAAATTATTAATACTTTAAAGTTTTACTAAAATATTTCAATATTCAGTTTAATCTCTCAGGTTGATCCGGTAATGATATTTTGGATCTAAAAATAAAACTGTAATGTTATAATCAGTATCGTTCAGAAAATTTTCTTTTTATAATATCATTAATAAGGGCAATTCACTGTATACACAGATAAGCATATGAAGTTTCATAAAAAAAAATGCTATTAAGAAGTTTCACAATTGAAAAGTACACATTCAGGTCATAAAGTAATAAAAAATAAAAACTTCATCAAAAATTGCATTAGGAAAAATACTACCTTTAAAGATCAAACTTTTTAAAAGGGAATTTGTTTCTCAAATGAATTATTTTTCATCTCATAAACCACATCAACATTTGTCGATTAACGACATTATCGTCAGAACGTCAAGTTACTGAAAAATCGAATTTTTCTGTACTTCACGTATACCAACCGATACATATATTTTGTTTGAGCAAATGTGTTAAATACAAAAAAAAATGTAATTAATGAAAGTAGAAACAGAATGTATACTTTAGATGAAAATAAAATACAGAATACCTTTTTCAATCATTATTCTCAATATAATCCATTAAAAAAAACTCAATTCTTGTGTGAGTAATATATTTACTTGTATTGTAAAGGTACTGAATATATATATATATATATATATATATATATATATATATATATATATATATATATATATATATATATATATATATGAAATAATAAATAAAAATATAAATTAATAGACACTTAATTATGTTTATTGTTTTTTAAAAATGTCCATATTAAGAAACACTTTTCTAGCAGTATCAACGTTATATATGAATACATTTTTGAATTCTTCACTGAAAATATGATTTAAAAGTGTTCATTGTATGATGTTTACACATTTTTCAATATAATATATACTCAAATTTTAACTATTTGATTGGCTATTTGATGTGAAAAAAAATGATTTGAGCACATGTACGCCGACTCAGACATATGATTGTGTCGACCAGTGAGACAGGGACGGACGTTTGCGTGCGGTGGGCGGCGCCCTGCGTGCCTGACCTGTGCGACCTAAGAGGTCAGTACTAGCAGGACGTGAGAAAACGTATGCAATCGAGCGCGGGCTCGTATTTGTAAGACGCCGCGAGCCACATCAGTCATCTCTTGTACAACATATAATTGTTGCTTTAAAAAAAAAAGAAAATAGACATTTGTATCTTTTCGGTATATTGTCTTTTTGTAGAAACCATTTGATTGTTTGGAACATTAAATGAATATTTTATTACTAGAAATCTATTCAAAAATTAATTTTTATAAAATGATTTTTATTTTATTTTAAAACATTATATATCGTCATTCTCTCTAATAAATGTTTTATTCACACACACACACACACACACACACATATATATATATATATATATATATATATATATATATATATATATATATATAGTCTAATTCGGATATACAAAGTATTGTGAATCTGGCCAATTTTCCGTTATAACTCTTACTTGTTATAACAGTGACAAATAAATTTCACCTACATAATATATTTTTCTATTTAAATCTTATTAATAATAATGTCATCAATTCTATTAGAAAGGAATATATGTAACATTTAGTACAAATAAATGTAACACATAAATAGCATATTAGTAAATATCAACAGGGTTTTTCAATAAGGACGTGATTTTTTAATCCGAAACAAAACATAGAATTTACGTTGACATTTCAAGTTTCTTTATTGTAAATAATATTTGGGGGTATTTCATTTATAAATGAAAAATAATATCGTGTTAGTCACCATTGCGTACTTTCTTACAAGTAGCCATTCTTTTGTTAAAATTTCCAATAACATCTGTACACAACGGCTGTCAGTTTGATATCTGTGAAATGTAACTTCTTAGAAAAGTACGTCCCTATTAGAAAATCCTTTACAAACAATATTAACATATTAATCACTTTATTTAATGCACAAAAATCACTATAGGCTCTAATTAAAACACTTTTTTACAATAATAATAATAATTGCAGAAAATATGTAGATAATTTTATTTGATGATGTGTAGGGCAGATATTTTTTATGTATTGTGAAAAATGACTTTTACTGTATAATAACGTTCTTAGAAAAGACCAAATTTGCTTAGTATATACATGAAATGAGCTTATTATGAAAGCAAGTGTTTATATGGATATATGCATAAAACAAAATTCATATGAACATTTTTTTACTAATGTCATTACTAAGGTTGAGTATATATATATATATATATAAATATATATATATATATATATATATATATATATATATATATATATGTATGTATGTGTATACATACATACAGTCGATTCTCCACATTCGCAGGGATTAGAGGCGCAGGACCCTCGCGAATATCGAAAAACCGCGAAGATTTCTAGGCTTGTCAAATTTTTATAATATAATATGTAGACTTTATTATATGCCCGGTTGCGTTTGCACTGTTATGTACTTAAGGTGGCCCTCTTTATACTTTTTATTTTTTCTTCTTTCCGAGTGCATGTACAAATTACACTGCATATTGCAGTATTATATAAAACACATGTTGCTAAATGGAACAACATATTTGTATAAAGATTCATAATGAATAATGATATTATAAGCCATTTTATTTCTCATCCTAAGTGTTAAATCGAGTTTTTACCATTATTTCTTTGTCTGGAGGGGTTCAATAATTATTTTTCATTTTTTTCTACTCCAATCAGAATTTTTAGTCTTTTTATTAATATTATTTGTGTATATATTTATGGTAGTAAATGATAAAATAGATTAATATATATATTTTTTTGCATTTATGATTTACCAATTTTTTGTTAGTTTCTATATATATATATATATATATATACATATATACACTAAATATATATATATATATATATATATATATATATATATATATATATATATATATATAGGGAGAAAGAGAAAGTCTATTTTTCTATATTATTATATGTTTGTGGCTATGTTTATAATTTTTCTACAAATGTAATTTTTCTTTTCTTTTCCATCGTTCTATATATGTGATACTTTGGGACACTCTGTATTAAGAAATTAAAGTAAATATTTCTATCTTGCACATAATAATCAACTTGATAACTATGGCTGATTCGTTATATATATATAGTGTAAAATTTAATTTTTTTTTATATCATTTAAATATTATTGCGAAACATAATTCAATTGAAATAATAAGTTTTGTAAATATGACATTAATTTATGTCCACTTTTGTCTCTCCGATAATATGGAAACAGATTAAAGGAAATCAATGAGAGAATCTTATCTAACATCTGTTATAATATAATCATCATTTTGATGCTAATTGTAGATCGTGAGATGTAGACGTGTAGACAGGATGGACGTTTATTAAATACTGTCCTGTTGCGTACATAAATCATGTACATATTTATATACAATAAGTACACATAATGGTTAAGAAACAATATTTTTGAAATACACTTCTTGATCCGTTTCATTAATATACTATATTTTTCA
This sequence comes from Acanthacorydalis orientalis, assembly GCA_034766995.1. Classification (NCBI taxonomy): domain Eukaryota; kingdom Metazoa; phylum Arthropoda; class Insecta; order Megaloptera; family Corydalidae; genus Acanthacorydalis; species Acanthacorydalis orientalis. Next base: position 24,877,443 of record CM068314.1, on the reverse strand, counting down.
TTTATATATCTTTTAATGTTGTGAAAATAAAACAGTGATGCCGTTTCTGTGACGTTTATTTGTTCTCTTATTGGTTGATATCAATCATGTGATCTGTATTCTGATTGGTTGATATCAGTCACGTGGTCTGTGCTATGATAGTTTATTATTATCTCCCTAGTATATATATATACAATTATAAAAAAGTATTAAAACGTATGATAATATTGTATAATTCTATGTATTTAAAAGAGATTAATATTAATTTCAAAAAACAGTATGAGCAAATTAATAATTTTCATATGAATTATATACTTACCTAAAAATGAAAACATCTCATGTGGAAGTATTTTGGAAAAGGGATAAAATAAATATTTAACTCAATTTCCAATTTCTATATAACAAACATTAACTCACATTTAAATAAATACGTAATATTTTTCAATTTTAATGTTCTTAGAATATAGAATTTTCTTAAAACAAAGCTTGTGTCTGCAAGAAACTATTCTGTATACTTTTTATTGTCCAATTTATTCAAATTTTTATAACGTTTAAATATGAAATATTATTATTGAAAATGATATTACAAATATTATGTATAGAAAAGTATTTATAATAATTATTTTCCAATATTTGAACGGATAATATAATATACACAGTTTTGTTATATTTAAATCGTCGATGCAATATTTAAATCTATAAAATTTATTAATTATGAAAATTGAATTTACGGTCATTAAATTCCACACTTGTGTCTTATTTAAAATCATGTTTCTTTATATAAACATAATTCGATTTATAAACATTTTATATTATTAATGGACACACATTTTTTGACTTTATCATTAAATGATTCAAATAAAAAAAAAGTATTGAAAATTGTTTTCTATTATATGGCTAATAAAGTTGTCTTTTAAATCTGAAATCAACAGCTTCTCTATTATTTCTCAAATAAAATTACACATTTTTGTTAATCAAAATGTTCTGTATTAAGTTATAGTCTATATATGTCATGGATAATTTGAAAATGCATTAATTTTCAAAACGCAGGAGCAGACATTATCTTAAAATTAGATATTCTTTTGTAGTATTTGTTTTGAAAATGATGGCATTCTTATCGAATTCGTATTATCAGATCAAAATGGACAATAATAATGTAACGATAAAGAAAAACATCGAATTTGTACGAAACATCATCTTATGTTCGTTAAGGAAAGTAACATTGTAGTAATGTTATGTAGAATTATTAATTAGATATTATATATTTTTAGTATTAAAAAAAATATTTGTGGTATTTAAATAATAATTACATTAAAAAATGTATTTTCATTTTATTTGGACTTTTCAAATTTAATAGAGATATTATGTGTAAATATCCACATATACATATGCATGCGCATACATACAGGCAACATACACACACACATGTGCTCGCACAAACACACACACACACACATACACACACACGTACACGCATTTATATTACAACTTTTACTTACTTCAAAACTTTTATGGTTATTTTCATTTTTGTAATATAACTTTTGTATCAAAATATAATACTTAATTTTTTTCATAAAATAATTCCTCATTTCAATATTTATGTTTATTGTTTACTTAATTAATCTGAAATTTCAAGCATTTTTTTGGCACTTAATAATAAATATTTTAAAAAATCATTTGTACGATTTTCTCTTTAGTTTTTTTTATTTGTGTTAAGAATAATTACCAGGTTTATTTCCGAAATTCAATGGAAAAATGAAATTAATAAATTTATATACATCATAATTGTAGTTCCGACAGTGGATTATGGATTCTTTTTTAATTGAGTATCTCTCACGAGCGTAGTTAAAAATTAGGCTGAATTATGAATGATCGTTAATTATAGTGTATTCTTCACGAAAATAACTGATGAATGATCGTTTAGCCATAATTAGTAAAGTTGTATACATGAAAACATTTGCAGGTCAAACATCATGACACGAATAATTACTTTTTTTGGAAAATATATACATATTTTTACATATATATATATATATATATATATATATATATATATATATATATATATATATGAATGTGTAAATATGTATATATGTTGCAAATACATAGAAAGAAAAATTAATAACTTTTTTTAAATTGATAAGAATTTATCTTTTGAGTAAACTAGATTTTCCATTATGTTTCATTACATTATCCAAAGTATAAAAGTCATAATTGCTATTCTTTACTTATGTTTGTATTAGTTTTATATGAAATTTTAAATTATTTTTTTCCATTAAATTGCCAATATGTAGGATTGTAATAGTGCAAACAATTTATGCATTCTTATATTTGAAAAAATAATCGAATATATTCTGTTAGGTCCGCTGATTTTAACGTAGTATAAAGTGAAAATATAAATGTATATGTGCATGTGTATAGATATAAAAGAAATATAGAATATTTTGAAAATTTTTATAACGAATCTAATTATCCTCTGGCAAGATATAGAGCATAGTTATACACAAATATTCATTAAGATTTTGAGAACATTGATTGTTGTAAAAAGAAAAGTTGGAGAATCGAAGCACTATTCTTCAGACAGTTATTATGTATTTGTTTTTCTACATGTATATATATATATATATATATATATATATATATATATATTGCATATAATATTCACTGCTTCATATTTATCATTATCTTTATATTTTTATTAATTTATTAAATTTTTTAAAAATTTATATGTTAGTGGATATAGAAATACTAATAAATTTAAATATTGTATTTTTGGATTTTTTTACCTGATGTATGTTTTAAAATTTTTAAATTAAAAAAATTATAAACTATTGGTTAAAGCACATGACAAAGTGTGTGAGATGATGGATAAAAGAGAGCCCTGCATATTCTATTTAAATTTTCCTAATTGAATATTCCTAATTTGCAATATACAGTGATTTTTGCTAAAATGATCTTAAATATGTGTTGAAATTATAGTTATTTTTTTTATACCCGTGATTATATCGGTACGTTGCCTTGGGGGCCTTTGTCCTATTGGATCAGTTAAATGTCTGTTCTTCAATATTATTTTCAGCACTTATGCGATCCTTATAGATGCTGAAGACTGATTTATTTTACAAAATAAATAAATAAATATCTTCTTAAGGATGGCACACAGTAACAAAATTAATAATAAGAACAAATTTATATATATATATATATATATATATATATATATATACATATATATATATATACATATACATATATATATATACATATATATATATATATATATATATATATATATATATATATATAAATCTATTTATAATATTACAGTAATAGCATACAAGTGCACAAGCAATGATGTAAAAAAAGTATTTAATATTAATAATATTTGATTTTAATATGACAAAACAATATAGTAATGAAAGTGCTCTATTATATTGAATTAGAGCTTGACACTGTTGAACTCGTATCTAATAATGTGTATTCCATCTGCTGGCCCTTCTTTCTATGTTATTATGTTGACGTCATTAATGCCGTAGAGATATGGAAGATGTTACCTGTGGCAGGCGTAGGATCCACCCCCATATAGCGTCAGTCTGGCGCGCTCCGCGCACGGAGCATGTGGCGTCGTATTCATATTCTCTCGACAGGTGTAAATTCGGTTTAATTTTAAACAGTTTCAGTTATAAATTTACAATACTAAGTACAATCGATTCTATTAAACTTATAAACGTTCAGGATTGAAATGTGGTTTTGTGTGTGTCTGTTTATATTTTGTTTGAAATACATTTTATTATTTGGATCAATTTAATTTGAACATTTGCTGGAGGGTAGGTACATAACTGAAATTAAAATGATTATTTATATATATATATATATATATATATATATATATATATATATGAATTTACATTTACTTTCTATTTTATCAATATGAAATAAATGTCCATTAATGAAACGTGATATATTGAAAATATGAGCATTTTTTAAATAAAATTTAACAACCATCAACAACTAAAGACTTAATTGTAATAGGTGGTTTATTAACTAACAGTTTGATTAAATTAAAAGTAATATACTTATATTTTTTAGTAGATTTCCTGTTAGTATTCTTGAAAATTATTATTTTATATTTATATACGATTAAATTGTTTTTTTTTTTTTAGTGTAGTACAATATATATATATATATATATATATATATATATATATATATATATATTAAATATATAAACGTACGCAAGTTTTATATTAAATGATAATTCAATTTTTATTTCTTTTTTGAAACAAAAACTAAATATTTTTATGGAAAGGTTTTTAAAACGACACAATTTAAGAAACGTAGAGTTTGTGTTATCAGTTATTAACATGATTTAAGTTTATTTATTTGTTGAATCTTTAATACTTAATATCGAAATAATTATAAATATATCGGATTTTTTATAAACATTAATTTTTTATATTGATGAATTTGTATTAAGAATGTTTTAATTATTCAAATGTGTATATATATATATATATTAGGTTGGTAGGAAAATAGTTTTTGTTTTCTGAATTCTAACCTTAATTTTTTCAATGAAAGTGTCATTTCATCGTGTTCATGTTAATATCATTTTAAAGTGTATTTTTCGATCTGTATTTTGGTAAATCGTGTATCCTTTTATTATTAATTTTGCTTTAAATTGGGCTATGAAGAAAAAATATATTGAATTGAAGATGGAAGAGAAGCAAATAAGAGTATTTTTTTGTATGAATTCAAAACGGGTAGTAAAGCAGTGGAAACTGCTCGTAAATTAAATGCTTCTGGTGTGGGTACTGTTAAGGAACATAGGGTGTAATGGTGGTTACGAAAATTTCGTGCTGGGGACGAGAGCCCTGAAGATGAAAAAGGTCGCAGGCGTCCTTCTTCGGTTCATAACGATCGACTGAAGTTGTTAGTTGAATCGGAACCACACACAACAATTCGAGAGCTTGCACAAAAGTTTGGTATTAATTATACAACAGTTCTGGATCACTTAAAGCAGCTGAGAAAATCAAAAAAGAAAAAATGTATATGAATTTAAAGGTCATAAACCGCAATTATTTTTCTACCAACCTAATATATATATATATATATATATATATATATATATATATATATATATATCGGATGCTTATATTACTTAATATGAATACAATGTTAATTAGCATTGTGGACAGTGTACACATTTTACTACAGTTTGGATAAAAATAGTACGTCGTAGAAATGTTTTTAATAATTATATAACATGAATGTTATACACATGAAATATATATATATATATATATATATATATATATATATATATATATATATATATATATATACTGTATACATATTATATACATATTTTTTTTACATATATATATATATATATATATATATATATATATATATATATACATACATAATTTCATCACAGAAGTTTATATAATAGAAATCTTTTCAGTCATTATTATTACAAATAAATCATATAAATTTATCAAATATTTCCTTTATTTTACATTTACATTCTTACAAGTAATTGTTTTACATGAAAGAAGAAATTTATTTTCAAATAATGTGTCTACTTCAGTATTTTTATTACATTTGTATAAAGCTACTATAAATCGTATAAACATATTGTAAAATATATTTTACAATTTTTGAATAAAATTTAAATTTATAAATAATATTGTTATGAAAAACAAAATTAATTACAAATTGAAATTGCTATTAGAAACTTATATTTAATTTTGATAATTTTGTATATAAATGAAATAGTTTATGAAAAATACCGAATATAAAGTCTTTTAAAAATTTAGTGAAAACGCAGTAGTCTGGTCATTTCCGTAATATGTAGAAAATTCATCTTCAAAATATATTAATTTATTACATTGTTTTCGATTTACACTTATGTGTAACTTTTTAAAATACAATGAAAGATATAATTAATATGAAGCTGGCAAATTGAATTAAAAATCATGTTAAATGTATATTATTAATAATAAATATTTATTTTTATTATATTAGAAAATTTTAAACATTTTTTCATAAAAAAATAAATGAAATGCAATATAATGTAGATTTCCACCAATGAATTCTTGTTTCACTCCACTCACCATAAACATTTTTGCTGATCAAAAATGTTTGAACATTTTTTAATTGTTGCTTAGACGCTTATATCAATGACGACGTCATAATCTTCAGAACGTTAACGTGCAGAAAAATCTTTCATAGTGTAGAAAAAAAGATTTTTCTGTGCTTGGAATAAGTAAATAAGTAATAATGCTTATAATAAGTAATCGTTTATTGGATATTTTTGATTATAAAAAAATTGTGTGGTGTGTGGAGTGAAAAATAAATCCATTTGTCAATATGAATTTGTTACATGGTCAGAAATGTATTGTAAAAATGTAGATTTTTCTCAATTTAAAGTATTTTTTTAAAGTAAAGCCGCACATGTTTTGAAAATTCAGCTAATATTTGATTTATTAATTCAAAAACGGATATATATATATACATATATATATATATATATATATATATATATACATATACATACATATATATATATATATATACATACATGAATGCATACGTGAAGTTTAGAGACATGTCTCAGTAAAAATAGAGTCAAATACTTGTATTTTAATATTTTTAGTAAAATTTATACTACTTTGTACGTTAAAACACATAATTTGAATAATTTTCATATTATAATTTTTAAAACAAACATTTTTTAATTTTCTTATGTCAATATTTTAACATTCCATATTCTCTACTATCGATGAAGGCAAATGAAGTATTTGTATAATCAGTTCAACTATGTAAGTATATTAATATATAAAACATTCAGTTATTGAAAATTAATATTATAGCGGACACGTTATTTTGTTATATCTATCTATCTACCTATATATCTATCAATCTACATATATATATATATATATATATATATATATATATATGTTCTGATTTATTTTTGAAATAAAAAAATATATGTTATATATCAAATAACGAAAGAAAGGAAATGTAATAAAATAAATAATGTACGTTGCTTAGTCAATGAGTTATGGATTTAAATAAAAGTTATAAAAAATATGTACGTTGTTGCGACAATGAGTTATGGATTTAAATATGTTTAAAGCATATTAAGATAACATACGAGCACGAGTTATAAATAAATATAGAAATATAGAGTATGAATAGTAAAATGAAATCTTGATATAAATAATAGAATTATAAATTAATAAATTTCAATAAAATATCTTCATCAAAATTTGCTTATACATTTTGGCAAATGTTCATAAACTTAAAAGATATATTTTCGATTACTGTAATATAAAGTGCATGTACAGATGCACTACAAATGCATTTCGAAGAGTAAATGTTTTTCGATATATATTACATTTCACAGTTATATTTCAAATACTTTTATTAATTTAAATACTTTTTTATTTTTATGTTTTTGATTATATATTTTTACAATGTTGACGCACTAATTTAACGTAACACCGCATAATAACGAAAAATATATGTTGATAAAAATGCTTAAATATTTCTTTGAAAACTTTTTCTTTTATCGGTTTTTTTTTTTGTAATTTGATAATAGACGAGAATTCATATATATATATATATATATATATATATATATATATATAACTTTTTGAATATTGTATTCATTATAAGTAATTTAATCTATATTTTTTAAGTTTCATCTATTATAAAAATTGATCAGAAACGTAAAAAATTAAAGCGTATATTGTTATGGCTATTCAAGGTTCGTAAATTTAATATATGCTTTATGAATATTTAAACGTGAATTGTTATTAAAAGCGTCTTTACATATATTTTTTCTGGGTAAAAAATATTTTAAAATATTTTACGTAGTGTGTGAAAATTATTGATTGTTTTAAAGCGTCGGTTATATAAACGTTCGACAAGCACATGTATAAACAATTCAGGTGTCTGGGAACTACTTAAATGTCAATTGTATTAATTTAACATGTAAATAAATACAAGTAATCAAGATTTTAATTGAAATCTTTACTTTTTAATCTACGTACAAGTAACAAGTACATTCAATTGATAAAAATTCGAGTGTACTAATGTAACTTACTTACTGTAAAACAGTTTTGTGGACTGTGAAATATAAAATAATATCTGTGAATAACACGTATAATACAAAAGTTGTTAAACTTAAATCAAAATTTCATAGAAATATGTATTGAAAATGAAGCGTGCAGTCTGAACAGATTTTTTTATCATTAACAACAAATGGATAAAGGTAAATAATTAATCTGCTTATATAAACATCTATGTCAAAATTTTGAAGATTTATCTATCTATCTGTCTATATATATATATATATATATATATATATATATATATAAATATATATATATATATATATATATATATATATATATATATATATACATTCTGATTTTCTGATCTCTTTCAATAATTAATGCTTAAAAAAAATCATAAATTAACACAAATATGAATAAAAAATGTAAGTAAAAAATAAATTTATACTTAATTAAATAAAAGTATAAACCAAACGCATAAATAATAAGATAGCAACTACTGCTACATGAATTTTTATTTTGTTCAATATTTATTCAAATTTACGACATATGCAAACTATTGTTTAATGTATACTTTGTGTGTATATATATATATATATATATATATATATATGTGTGTGTGTGTGTGTGTATGAGTTTGTTTGTAAATGGCATTAAAATTAATATTTATTCATGTAGATCAGAAAATGTCAAGATATATCTTTAATTTATTGTCTACACATTCTTATGTATTAAATAATTTATCCTGGATGTATCTTAATAATGGTAAATCTGATATTATTCATTTTCATTATATTTGTTGATTTTATTTTTTGATAATTGAAGTTAAAAAATACGTACGTATGATTTATAAAGTATTCATAATGAGAAAAGATTAGAGAAATCAGCATTTTGTAAAAACCTACACTTATAAATATTAGAATTGAAATAAAAATCCAATGAAAAATAATCGCATTGTATCTTTTACACGCTACCAAAATACGCTTCTAGACCATAAACAAATAATAAGGCCGCACCTGTGTTCACATCTCTTCTATAAAAGGTTTCTATTTATATAATAAAATATAACGGGATTAATATTATTTTAACACAAAACATTTTAAATATCCGTGAAATGGCGTTGAACTCTACAATTAATAGAAATGAAAAAACTATTAATCAACATAAAAACCAGACGTATTTCAACCACATACAAATAAATGCTACTATTGGTCTTAGAATGACAGTGTACTTTTTACCATACTGCAGTTTTTATTATTTCCTTAAAATTGCCATGTATCATTTGGAAACTTATTATTTTAATTTATATAACACATAATGTCTATTACACATGCATACACACATATATGCATATATATATATATATATACAAATATATATATATATATATATATATATATATATATATATGTATATATATATATATATATGTATATATATATATATATATATATATATATATATATAAATATTAATGATTAATTAAATATCTAATATAAACAACAATATAAAAGATCTTAAATAAAGCTTATTATTTAAAATTTTATAATGACAATTAAAAATATAGAACATTTAAAATCGAATTATTCATTATCAAAATAAGAATTAAAATCAATAATCATCTTTTATATAATTTTATGAAGGAAAACATAAATTGGAAATAGTTATAATAAAAAGAATAATTAAATTGTGGTTTCAAATAACATATAGTATTAAAAAATCAAATTATATTTATCAGTCTTATTCATAAAACATGTAATAATTATTGATCATTGAATGTGATATATTAATGATTTTATTTAATACAATATTTACTTGTAATAAATATATAATAAGAATTCAAAATTCCATTACATATATATATATATATATATATATATATATATATATATATATATATATATATATATATGTATGTATATGTATGTATGCATATGTGTGTGTATGTATGTATGTATGTGTCTAAGCAAATTAATGAATTTTTTACCTTATTTTTCTACGACATTACATGTAGATCTAGAGTAAAATGTAGGGCCATAAAAAAGATATAAAAACAGAACACAAACATCTACAACAAACAAGCCATTTAAAAACTATATTCTACCTATCGTCTTTACCAAGAAAAACTGACGCTTTCATGTTATTTATGATTACTGAAGTCTTTTGTCATTAATACTTCATTCTGAATTTTTTTGTCATAGGTATTTTTTTAAAACATTTATTGCTACGAATTTTATTTAAATTATATATATATATATATATATATATATATATATATGAAAAAATAGTCAGTAATAATACATCTGTGTAATATATATATGCAGAAAAAATATATTTAAATCAATAAATAATTGAATATTAACACTTTATTTTGATCTAAATGTTTAATATTTAGGAAATAAATTTTCTTGTATCATTTATTTGCAAAGAAACTACATAATTGTAATGCTGAACATTTGAATATAAATTATTTGAAGTATTTTTTTAAATGAATAATAAAAAAGCACACACACACACATATATTATATATATATATATATATATAATTACAGTATAACGTTTTTCTGTGTTTAAATATAAATGTATATTTCTTAATAAAAAAAAAGATTAATAATTCAACTACTCTATTTAATCAAAAACATATTTTTTATTTGCGCGCAAGGAACGACTTCTTTTTAATTATAGGATTCTATAAATTTAAAATATAAAATAATATTTTTAAAAAAAACTTTTTTATTTTAATATTAATTAGATTTATTTAATTCAGTATTCTATATATATATATATATATATATATATATATATATATATATATATATATATATATATATATATATATATATATGAACACTTACATAGATAGATAATCCAAAAATTAATTAAAAGGTAATAATGCATTTAATGTAATAATTTCATAAATTTCAGTACAAATTCTCATAAAAGATAGTTATTGTTATAATAGTAAATTTTAATAGCATACTTTTGATTGAAAATTTATTTAAATATTAGACTTCAAAATAGTTTACAATCAAAAAGAAAAAAGACATTATTTCAAACAAAGTGTTAATTAAATAAAGTGTTAAAATGTCTTTTCACTGTCGTCACCGTTTTTGTATTGTAATTACATTACAATAAATTTTTATTGAGTAACTTTTGTTTACGCAATTATAAATGTACACAACGGCAACAAGTTTTTCTCTTTAAACACGTGTTTTAATACTAGTGTTTCAGTACACTACACAATTTGAATTGTAAAGCACCGTACGTTTTATTTGATAGTCAATGTCGGCAGAAGTAACATAACAATTACTGGTGTCATCAAGTTCTGCGTTGACATTTATTTGATTATTTTGTTATTGTGTATTTGTTAATGGCATTTTTATATTATTTACATTTCAATGTTCTAAGTGTTACCTCTCGAACAGTTATTGTATTAAAAATTCAAGTGTTAATATGTATATTCTTTTATACAATTTTCATTACTATAAATGTTATAATAAACCGTTTAAAACGAATAGTAAACGTTCAAATTGATTAACTTACTTATATCTATGTTACTATTGTAAAAACAATTTAATTTTAATGATTCACTAAGAATGTAAATAACTAATGAAATTAAACGTGTAGTGTTGTTATACATCTCAACAAAAAAAGTTGCGTCCGTATAAAACATACATATTTAAAAGGTACAATTTCATTCAAATATATTTACTAGATTATAGACATCAGATTAATTATAAAAAATGTATTATCTTATATAAAAGAAATGAAATTCATTGATATGTAAAAGCTTCTTTTCAAATAGATAACATTTTTTTTTCATAAGTTATTATTTTATTATTACAAAAAAATACCAATTCATATATCTTTTAAAATACATTTTAAATTCAACGCCATTAAATGTTTATGAACTAATATATTATACAACATTTAAATTATTTACATAAGCTGATATTTAAATAATAATATAAATATATTGAAAATCTCTCTACTTTTAATGAACTCATTCTTAACAATATACTAGAAATGTATATATTCATTCTTAAAACTTTTTATCAGGAAACATTAAATGCTTTTTTAAATATCCAAAAAAGCAATATTTGTATAAAATAATATATAGAGGTTAAAACACACACACATATATATATATATATATATATATATATATATATATGTAACAAATGAATAAAAAATTTATAAATTATTTTATGGTATAATATTAAAATGTGTTTTCCAAAATTAATAATAAAAGAAACATAAATTATATAACAAATATATAAATTAAAATAAAAACTATTGAAATATAATTTCTCTCTCTCTCTCTCTCTCTCTATATATATATATATATACAAATACACATAACTTTATTAGGTTTTTTAATTGGACATGCATTTTTTTTACAAAATTTTAGATTCATACTCTTCTTATATAATTTTATGTAAGTTTACCTACCTTGAGAAATTAAAAATTATTGTAACGGAAGTAATATTTCTTGAATATGTGCACACAAATGTGCATTATAACAAAACCAAAGTATGTAAAAATATGTAAACCAAAATATGTAAAGCGGATATAGCTTTTTTAAATTTACTTTCGTTTAATTATAAAATAAATTTTAAACTAGAAATTTCAATAAAATTATTTATTCAAATAAACATTCTTACATATTGCACAAACATGTATTATTTATGAATGTATTTTATAAAATACTGATTAGAAAATAATTCATGACAGAACTGGATACTACTGTTAATGAAGAACACATGAAGCTCTGTTTTAAACAAAAAACAAATACGAAACTCTGTTTTGTGCTTGTTTGTTTGTGTATATATGTATATATATATATATATATATATACACTAACATACAAAAATTATTAGTATTGCAGATAAAAAATCTTTTTTTACCTTTCCACAATTGATGTACACTATATAAAATGAAACATTTAATTAAGCTATTTTTATATTATGTAAATAGAAATATATAATTAAAAGAGAAAAGGCATATTTGTTTATAATGACTTTAAATTCCGAATGGAAATAACAAATTTGATAAATCATTTGAAGTCCGAATTAACGGACGTCATAGTAGAGGAATCTCAACATTTTTTTGTAAGATGTATTTTTAAGTACACCTATTAATATTTTTCTTTTCGTCGAGTATTTTATGTCTCCCTGATTAATACATGTAATATTTTTAGTGTCTAACTAATCTCTAGATCTTTTAATACAAAACCGTTCTTCTATTTTCTGATTTAAATGATTTCGTTCAATGATTTATGATTTAATGTTTACTTTATATATGTTATAAAGATATAATATGATAAAAATTCTATAGATGTTCGTGAAAGAAAAAAAATCGAAAAAAAGTGATGACAGTAATTAATCAACTGAGAATTCTGAATAAGTTCGTGAAATATTTAATTAGTAACGTATTTTGAAATATGCCTTTTAATCGAACAAAATAAAACATTTACAGTTATTTTAATAAAAGAATGAGTAGAAATAAATCTTATTATATTATTTTATTATTATATTTATGTAAATATATACATATAGACATAAACATATACACACTAATTATATATATATAATTGATTATAGTATCTCAGGTCACTCGTCTTCGTTTAAAATAATCACAATATTTTTTACAAAATATTATAAAATTATTCGTTACTTTAAAAATTTGTTAAATTTATTTTGTTACGTTAAAAAAATAAAATTATAAACTATAATGTCTGGACTCGTTGAGAGATCTAATCGGTTGCATCTCAACAACTGATGCACCTCTTTTAGTCACATTAACATATATATTAAGCGCTATAAAGTAGTGCTTAAAATTTTATTGCGTAAAGGGAACTGAAAAGGACTAAAAAAGTAAACGATAACTTAAATCTACCGACAAAAATGAAAATTTTCAATTCTGTCTTGTGTCAGTTTAATAAGTATCAACCAATGCTTGGATAAAAAAATAATAATGAATAAATACCAGAGGGCTCCGTCTCTTTCTCGCTGTGCTCGCCCACACCCAGGGGGGATCGCCACTCGTTCGCTGGTGCTCACTCTCCTCTAAACAATGACTGAAATTAACAAATTCTACGCACAACTAATTTGCGTAAAATGTTAGTCGAAAAATTTTTAGTGGAAAAGTTTATAAAAATTAACAATAAAATACAATGTTAAAATGGGTAACATTTTTTTTACTTCAGTGAATATAATATTTTTAATAAATTTCTTATCAGTTTTACACTGAAATCGTATACCTTCTTTCGTTGTGCATCGCGAGAGTTACATACATGCAACTGATATCAACCAATCAGAACAGATCACGCGATCTCTATTAACCAATCAAAACACGAATAAAAAGAATTTCACAACGACGACGACAACAACAACAAAACTGATTTTTAATTATAGAAAAAAAGTTATTTACTAAATAAAATGAATATATTTTTTATTTATTTTTTTAACTTTGTAAACAGAATGAAGAGGCAACATTTTTTAATAGTTTGATGTAGAATCGAAAATTTGTAATTATACCAATGATATAATTTTTTCTTTTAATTCAAGTTAATAAGTATTCTTAATGGAAAGAATCAAAATATCATATATAAAACGTAAATTGTAATTGTGCACCTTTTTTAGTATTTTTATTTATTTATTATAATAGTAAACTGATACAGGTTAATATTCAGTGACACATTTTAAATGACAGTTAATTATGGATAAAATTTTCTATATTGTAAAAGTTTATTTTTGTAAGTTAATTCATTTTAAATACAATGGTGGTGGTGAGGGGTATACGAGGGTGTATACGAGAGTAGGATGAAAAGTTTCTGGCCTAGCCGATACATGGCGCAAATTGGCGTGAATTGTGTATGGTTTTCTGTAATGTCACCCTTCATTAGATTGACTTTGAAGCTTCATGCAGTTGAAGATGTTGATCGAGATAGCTGAATCTGTAGGCATACCGAGAGTGTCTGCATCATATATTGTCCGAAGTATGAAAAAGTTATCTGCGTGATAAGTGTCGCGATTTCTCATACCAAAGCAAAAACTCAATCATATGACCATCTCCGAGTAGTGTGTGTGACGCTGTTCAAGTGTAATCCAACAGACTTTTTGCATTGATTCGTTATCATGGACGATACTTTGATTCTCCATTATAATCCGGAGATCAATTAACAATCAAAGCAGTGGACAGCGAGAGACGAATCATCTCTGTAGAAGGCGAAAGCAGTTTCATTGGCAGGAAAAGTTACGGTATCAATATTTTGAGATCCGAAAGGTATTTTTTTAGTCAATTATCTTGAAAAAAAAATAATAATAAATGGAGAGTGCTACACCAACTTACTTGTTCACCTGCACCAGAAAGTTCGCGAGAAACTGCCCAGATTAACGACGAAAAAATTCTATATCATCAGGATAATATTCTTTGTCACAAGTCTGTTATTGCGATGGCTAAAATTCATCAATTGGCCTTCGAATTGTTGCTTCATGCAGCCTACTCACTAGACTTGGCTCCGCCGGAGTTTGTTTCCGAATCTGAAAAAGACTTCGGCAGGAAGGCTTTGGATATTTCTGAACGGCTGGAATAAGTGTACTGAATTAAAAGGAGACCATGTCGAAACATGAAATCATTTTTCACCTAACATTTTGTTGTTTTCTTCCTTAGGCTGGAAACTTTCATCCCGCCCTCGTATATCTATAATAATATATTTTAGTAACACAAAAAGGAAACTTTTTGTATTCTTATATATATATATATATATATATATATATATATATATATATATATATATATATATATATATATATATATATTAGCAGTACTGTGCTAAGTAGACTGCTCGTCGCAAATAAAATTCTAACCGAGGTCACGTCCAAGCTCTATTTGTATTCCCCGTTATGATATCCTGTTTGTCGCGAGCGCACGTTGTCCGTCGTAGATTTAACACTTATATTCTAAGAAACAACTAATTTGTATGCCTACCACTTCTCTTTATCTTATGCATATCTTATGTCTACAATTTTCATTCATTTTTAACCAATCGTAAATTGTCATTTGATTTGTAGTATATACAATGTATGTACACAGAGAATAAATGTGTGTTCTACAACTTCTAAATTAATTATTTCACACGTTTAAATGAAATAAGATCATTTATATATATATATATATATATATATATATATATATATATACCTGTGTGTGTGTACATAATTTATAAATTAATAGGAATTTTATAAAAAATATTACTATGTACAAGTTATTCCAAATAAAACACTTCCCCTTTATTGATTACATAAATCACTATGAAAAAAGCAACTATTAAAAATAATTATCAACAATCACAATTCTACTAAAATGACTGATGTTTAGGTATATTTAGTAATGTTTAGATATATAAGTTAAATTACTCTTTTATTTCCATTTTATTCTTATATATATATATATATATATATATAATGTGATTACTATATCAATTTAACGATAATAACAATTTTGTCTGAAAGTGTATTTATAAAAAGTTACATAAAATTTTGAACAAAAAAAAAACAAATGTGTTGTTAATATATAGTTACAATTTCATTCTTTATTTTATTTTTTGGATTCATAACAATCATGTGATTTTATTTTAATTGCTAAATTTTGGTGAAAATTAGAATTGATGATTTAATAATTATACATTATTAATATTAAATTTATTTTATTAATATCACAGTGATTATATATATATATATATATATATATATATATATATATATATATATATATATATATATATACCTATAAACATGTATTTATTTGCTTGACATGAATTTATATATTTTTCCAGCTGAACCTAAGCGCCGTCATTCTTGGGGCAGTGAAATTGAGTTTCGACTTCCAGAACTACAACATATTGACGACGATGATGATCTAAGAATTTATTCTGAAGATGAAGATATTAATTCAGATAAGGTAGTTGGCAGTATTTACATATTTAATTCTTTTTATTATAATCGCAGTACATTTATGGTCCAAAATGATTTTGTTCTTATTGAAACTTAGATATGAATTATACAAACAATCAATATTCACAAGTTACCATATATAACAGATTTATAATAAACAAGAAAATGTGTGTTTTTTACTTAACTTTGTAAATAAAATATAACAAGTAAACGCTTCATATAAAACTTATTAAAAATTATAACTGATAATTAACAATCAATTTAAATTTACTGAATATTTAATAATTATTTGCATACGATTATAAATATTTTTAGGAAGAATATCTCATTGGACTTGATTTAATCGCATCATGTCATGACATAATAACACCTTTAACTTCATCTTCATCTTCTTCTGACGAAGAGGAAGAGGAAGAAGAAGAGGACGAAGAAGAAGGAGGAAACAATCGACCTTTAGAAGAAAACACTCTTACACAAAATCTCGAAAAATCAACAGAGATTGTGTTTTCGCCCGAAAAAATGGGTCAGGGTTCATCTTCAGCAACTTTACATAGACCTAAGTTGTCACTAACTTGGGTTCTACGCAGTGGTTCGGAAAGAAAACAGATAGTGGCCAGTCCAGAACCACCAATAAAATTTCAGTACAGTAAAGTGAGAAGAAAGAGTTCGGAAAGTATAAAACGTGCTAATAATGCGGAGTTTATTTCTGGGAAAAGTGATAACTTGTTCCAAAAAATTGTTTTACATGAAGATAGCTTAAAGAAATGCGGTTTTACAAGTCTTGCTGACATAAGAAGTATAAAAAGTGTTGAACATATAGGTGAGAATGTAAATAGAGTTCAGGAAAAAAATAGTTTATTTACTGAAAGTCTAAATAGAAAAAAAATTAGAAGAAAAAATTATTACAAAAATGAATGTGATACTGGTACATGCTTGCAGACAGTTGTTAATTGCGGCGAAACGAATTCTGTGTGCGACGATATAACGACTGACAATAATAATCTAAATAAATTGACTAGAATTTGTCCAGACAGATATCCTAACAGTAGTATGCGTATTAAAAAATCTGACTTAAAACATATTAAAAATAAGTGTGTACCAAAAATATATCAACAGTCAATCGAACTAAAAAAAAATGTCTCAAATGACTATTATCAAGAACATTTGTCATTAAAGACGGATCTAATTAATTCAGAAAGTAACAAAATGTGTTCTGCTTCTAGTAATGTTGTTGTAAACGAACAAATTAATGTAAATCATAATTCAAATTATTATCGTAATAATATTAACGATAAACAACATTCTGTTAAAAGTATTCAGATTAATTTCGATGGAGAAAATTGCGAAAATAATAGCAATCAGAATAATAAACAAGATCAATCCCATACAATAGGGGTGAAAAATATTATTAATAATTATGAACAGTTATGTTCAGATGTTAAAAGTTCTGACGACTTTAATAAAAAATCTTTGTATGAAGAAAAATCGACATTTATTTCAAAATCTGTTGGAGATTTGCGAAAAATATCGGGAGAAATATCTAATGCAAAGAATGCTAAAACTAATGATTTTTTCTACAAAACACATTCAAGGAAATCTAACCAAAGTCATATAAAATCAATAGCAAAAGATATTAATATTCACAAATTGAAATCCAATGAACAACAAAACAAAGTCGAGAATACGTACACTTTTACAGACAATATGAAATATCAGAACAAAATTAACAGCGTAAATGAAACATTTAATAAAGCAAATAATAATGATAATAAAACTTCAAAGAAAGAAGAAGGTGTCTTAACATCAAGAAAAAGGACTACTTCTGAACCAACATTAAATGCTGTATCACAAAGAAATAGAGAAAGGCATCGACAAAAAAGACGCTCTAGAAGTAAGATTGAAAGAAAATTATCACAATTTGGATATGACATCGAAGATGTTGATGCATTTTTGACAAAGGTAAGTGAATACTTTCACAATTAGGCTAACATCTTCAATTTATGTGTAGGAAATATTTTACATAAATTAATACTTTTTATGTGTAATAATGTACACTGTTCTACTTATGAAGTTGTTTAATGTATTTTTATAGACGCATAAAATTAAATTATTAAATATATTTAATTATCGAAATTTGTAAATAATCAAAACGAAAAGTCGCAAAAAAAATAATAAAATGAAAATATAATTTTATTAATGTAATTTTCTGTGCTATTTGTCCGTATAATAATTAGTATTTATAAATATTTTTTATTTATATACTGTATGATAAAATAAATATGATAAAATAATATCAAGTCGAATACAATAATTTTCTCTGTAAATTATATAATTATTTGTACATATAAACATCAAACGTAATTCTTCTAAATTTACAATCCAACACTTTCAATGTATTTAAAATATGCGAAAAAACTATACAACTAAGCTATCACATATGCGGCAAAATCTTAGTTAATATCAATTAAGTAGGAGTATGTATTTCTTTCACCTCACAATATTCCCATACCATCGGCGCGTTGTCTAATAATGATAGTGTACACTTCACCTGCCAACGAATACACTAAAATTATATGTTGCACGTTTGAAAACCACCAAATTGATCGTTATTTTCCACGAACACATCGATGCATTTTACAATATCTAACTTAAAGAAAATAAAAAAAACGTATAGTAATCACGCCGAACTGTGAAATACTTTCATTAAAAATATTTTACACGGCTAGTGAAATGTTTTTTGGAATTTTCATGTAATTTTTTAATATTGCATTGAAATTCCTTTTCCATATTTAAATAAGTAATTTAATTTATTAAAAAGTACTTTCATATTAAGGTAAATATGAACATTTTAAAAACAATTAACATTAAAAAGTGTTTATTAAAATATTGATATATATATATATATATATATATATATATATATATATATATATATACATATGTGTGTGTGTATGTGGGTGTGTATGTATGGCGGTATTTATTTAATATTCTAAAACGTTTTAATTTATTTTTTTATTTTTACTCAAAGTATAAATATATTACTTTTTTAATTTATTATAATTGATGAAATATTTTTAAAAAAATGTTGCGTGTTAAAAATCTTTGAAATAGTGACGTCGTTAAAATGATAGAAAATATACTTACTGTAATCAAGTTGTTAATTTTTTTCCTCAAATTTTGATTTGTATTTTGATTCCTAGTAATCTGAAATTAAATATCGACACATTCCATCACATTCAAAGCGGTCTGATGGACTGTTTATGATTCCGTGTGGGTGGGTCTAGGTCAGAGATCAAGTAACGAATCGCCGATAAATCAAACATGGATTACATGGCCATAAAGGCGATCTTAAGCCTAGATAAGAATTAATTATAGGTTATTACCACATAATATACAGGTACGAAGTATACAAATATGCTTTCTATCTGGTCGTATTGTAATGCCATGGACGTGTGTATTTAAAGTGAACTATACTTATTATTATTTCAATCAAAGAGCTGTGTAGAGCTGTTATTTTAAAAAAAATAACCTTAATTGCAAAATATGTAACCTCAAACTGAAATCATACCACATCCTTAAAAAAATATAACATCTGAGATTATGTATGTTCAAAATATTAATTTTGATATATGATTCTTTACTATTACAATAAATAAAACTATATATATATATATATATATATATATATATATATATAATTATTTACAGAAAAAAATATATCTAATCCACGCCCGCTTAAAAAAATAGTACACAATATCTTTAATAATCAAGTGAAATAAATTGTATGATTATTGTAAAATAATAGTTTATTTGTAAAAATACGTACATTTTCTAACATTTCAAAAGTATGTTCAATTTAAATCAATCTATATATATATTCAAACTACAAACTAATATTTTCAAGTTCAAATTTATTAAATTAAATTTAAACGAATATATGTTCTATTTCATTATAAAAGGTGCCCAAAGCAAGAAAATATATTTATATGTAAAGCAAAATGTACGTTTAACAGGATGGACTTATTTTTTCAGTCTCAATTTTATAGCCTTTGGAAATAATATGTTAGTGATTCTAGGGATTATAATATTGAGTCGAAAAATCTTATAAAATTGAAAACAATGCCACGTATTGAAAAACGATTATTTTATAGACAATAATATAGTTTCTTTTTTTTATTTCAGGCGTCTAAACTCCTTTTAACAAACTATAGAATTTCAATCCAAAGTTTTAATAAAGGTTTTAAGTGTTTATTTGTTTACTGTTATTTTTGTTCTGATATTTACTGTAATTCTTTTTAAATATGTCACTCCTTTGTTTTATTTTAGATGGAACTTATTTCGAACTCGCAAACAAAATATAAAATTAATCAATGATTTATGTGATTATTTAATGATATGTTATTAAACATATATTTTTTTACAAAATTAAAGAAAAAAACACGTATTTTATTTGAATCTTCTCTTTAAATAGCTCTAAATAATTTGTGACTCAAGGCTGTTATCATCATATAATTTAGACTTTCTTTTAAACTTTTTATATTCAGTTATCTCATATATTAAAGCTCTAAAAAGCGTTATCGTTTAATGTTTGATGAACTGTTTATCTGTTTATTCTTCTCTATTAGCTTGTATTCATTTCAGTAATCTACCTAATCACTTCTAATTATATTTTCAAACATTTTTTTCATATTTTTTTTTGTATTACATATTCTTTGCATTACATTCTATCAGTTAATTTCGTGTAAATAAATATTTCCATCAACACTTTATTATTATAAATTTTGGAAAGTTAGTTGATATTTTTGCCACTTTATAAAATTAGTTGATCATGTAAAATCAGCTTAACTTTTCATTTTAATTTTAAATTATCTTATTTCTAAACAGCTTAGATATTGTTTGTTGGACATTATAACTATGGATATATATATATATATATATATATATATATATATATATATATAATATTTCATTTTTACTTTCAATATTAAGATTTCAGAAAGAAAATTTTAAATAAACATTGTATTATTTTTTCTAATTCTTTGTAATTCTCTTTTCATCAAGGTTTTTTTTTCTAAAATTAATATGTTGTTTAACCTCTAAATTGTGATTTTCGGATACAATGAAAACCAATCCTTGTCATATGTTTTATCTTTTAATTATCAACGACTATATGTTTCTCGCCATGTTTATTTTTCTATATCACACTCTATATATAAAATCAAAATTATCCACGAAAAATAAAAACGTTGACTTATTTATTTGGGACGAGGTTTCTATGGTACACAAATATGTTTATCTCATATATAAAACAACTACGTTGCAATCTATCTGTGATATGATTATATATATATATAGTAACATTATATATATATATAACAACTACGTTGCAATGTATCTGCGAGAATGATTATATAGACATAAATGAGTTTTAAAAAATATGTTTATTATTTTATTTGGTTACATGCACATGCTTATAACAGAGAAGTGGATGAGCGCAACGAGCAGAGGGGAAATCCCCCTAGTAGTATATAAAAACAATTAATTTGATTGCCATTTTAGCTTATAACAAAGGGAATTACTGACAAAATTTACATAAAACGTATGTAAAGAAACGCGATTCAATACTTATATGCTCATGCATATACATATATATATATATATATATACATATGTGTGTGTGTGTATATGTAAGTGTATGAGCGTGTGTGCGTGTGTATGTATATATTTTTAGTCAAAACATTTGATTTATAAAATTTGTGATTAAATTTTAATTTAATAAAAATATTTATTCGGGGTTACTAATATAAAACTTAAATACATTTTTTTATATATGATAGTTATTATTAATTTTATTTCTTGTGTACATTCAATAATTTTAAATTTCAGGCATCTTTGGATAAACCAGCAAATATACCTGTTGTGTTATCATTTCCAACTGTTCTTTACCAAACTTATTATAATGGATGCCAAGATGAAATACCTTTACCATTGGGCATGGTAGTAAATGCAATTTTTAAAAAAGAATCATGGCTCTATGTACAAACACCTCATGCAGAAGAAGGATATGTAAATTACACAGCATGCTTGCCTTTAGGTATAATTCCACAAGTGGAAACTTCCAATAAAATTTCTCCTTGTTGGGAAACAAGCACAGATGTATTTCCTCGCCCATGTGGTAATATGACTGATTCAGAAAAATTAACTAGATCTGAATGTGGAGGATTACGATGTAAAAAAAAAAATAGGCAGCCTTCAATTTCTTCGTATGGTGAGCAAAGTGTGGACAGACTTTATTTACGTGCAGCAGCTAATGCTAAAACCACCAGAAAAGAAAAAAGGCAAACTCTGTTAGTTGTCGATTCAAATTATAATGGTCGAAGAAAAAATACAATCAGTGTTGCTGCTGGAGATGTTGTTGCACTTATTAGTGCACATTTAAAAGACTGGTTTTGGGTACGAGCGAGAGATGGTAGTGAAGGTTTTATTCCTGCTAAAATTACTGGACATGGTTACTTCTAAAAATGATGATTTTAAAATGATTAACTGTAGTAGCAAAAGATATTCAAATATTTTAATAAATTATATTTTTTTATTAAATATAAATATGTGTTGGACTACAAGTTTTTTAATTATTTATATGTAAACAGCTTAGCATTATATATGAACTTACTGTTTGTTTGTCAATAGAATCCCAAAGAATAAAAATAAAGAATATATCTCTGCATAATTAAAAATGTGAGTCTAAAAGATGACCCATAGTAAGCATTAAATAATATATGAAGAGCTAAAAATATTTTCATTTATAAAATGCAGCTCAAAAAAATCTTAAACTATATTATTTTTGTTTTTAAAAATAAAAAAAAATGTTTGAATACATTAATAAATAGCATTGAGAATTAAAATTTTAGCTCAGCCTAAAATATTTATATAATATTAATTCAAATGATTGCATTCTTCCTACTAACATACTTCATACACTATTTTTACATACAATAAAATATATATATATATATATATATATATATATATATATATATATATATATTAGGTGTAAAAATTAATTGTGCCTTTAAGTTGAATCAGTCATAACTCTGTTTTAAATTAAAATATTTTCTCCAGGTTTTAGGTTTTGTAATGCCATCCTTAACATTTAAAAACACTAGTATATTTTGTTCAAGCTGTTGGCATAACCTTACAAAACAGTAGTGAACACGGTGGTGTTCGAAAAGCAACACATTAGGCATTATATATTTTTCGCATTTTAGTTAAAATAAATGCTACTAAAGTCGAAGGAATGATTTTTTCAGCTTTGGAGGAAGGTGTTGTGGTATATAAAACATGCAAAAAATGCTAAAACAATGGAAGTGGTTTATAAAAGCATTACTTTGAATCAAATCCGCCATATTTTTTTCTACAAGGGATTCGTCAGTTATTCGACAGATACAGCAGTTATATAAAATAATTGGGGATATTTTGAATATTAAAATGTATTCTACTTTTCTTACACATTCATTTTTGACAAAAAAGGTACCAAATTAATTTGTACACCTAATAATACAAACACACACACACACATATATATATATATATATATATACACATATATATCATATAAATTACTAGTCACAAACCATTAAAGAGTAATAAACCATGCAAGTGTATATTTGTTAAAGTAAATATTTTGATATTGTAAATATTATGTATATAAAAATGATGTAGGAGTATTGATCTTACTTGAATTAAAAAGATGATTAATTACATAAAAATACAATTGGCAACAAATAAACGTTATAACTTCTTTTATTTGCAGTACATTATTTATTTAATAATTAAAATATGTAAAATTACATATTTATTAATTTACTTCAGTAAAAAATATTTTTTTAAGTTACCAGTGGGCTCTACTTCCTTCCCTCTACACTTATTGTTCACTGGAGTGGGAGCTTTTCTCCCCAGTCCCCCTCTCCAATCAAATAACAGAAATTAACAAATTATACACATAAATAATCTGCATAATTTGTGTTGTTAAATTTTATTCGAAAAGTTTATAAAAATTAACAAAATACAGTGTTAAAATGTAACAATTTTTTTACTTTAAAGTTTCAGTGAATACAATATTATGAATAAATTTAATCAGTTTTACATTGTAATCATATACACTTTTGTTGTATGCCAAGATAGCTATACATGTGACCGATGTTAATCAATCAGAGCAAATCATGCGATATCTGTCAACCAATCATTTATGATCAGGAATGGAAATGGCTAACATGCTACTTGTAGAGTGTAGTGGGGGGAATGGTGTTGTGAGGAGATACTCTAGACGAAAAAATTTTTGTTTTATGGGAATTTTACGATGGAATTATTTTTTATATATAGAAAGATAAAAATGTATCTTACAATACATTTCAATAATAATATCAAAAGAAATACAAATTTAAATCTATTTTAGATTTGTATAAAATGTTTATTTTATTTAATCAAATAAAAGGAATACTTTTGGCTGAAATTAAATAACTCTGAATAATCTGAATATTTTTGGAAATTACAGAAAATTGTTCATACAAAGGAACAAATTATTTATTAACTAGTATTAATACAATGTTAATATTTGATCTCTATAACTAAAATTAGTACATATATCAATTTTTGGACTGGAACCAGCTATACATAAAATTTTTGGACTTTCTTGGCTAATAGCAGAATATATGGTTGTTGATGAAGATGGTATTTCTGCATAGATATCTCCATTATAACCAAGTTGGTAAAATTGAGGGGCTAAACCACCAGCCATTATACGATCTTCATAAAACTGAGCTACATGAATTCCCATATCAGGTAATGTAAATATTGTTGCAACATCTAATGATCGTAGATGCCACAATGATAACCGGGGACCGCCGCCGCACAACTGGAAATTAAATATATTATACTGCTGATAGTGGAAATAAGTATTAAAATAAATATTGATTACAATTTAGAATTAATATTATTAATTTTTACTTAATTGCACTTTTTATAAATTAAAATACTTTATATTCTTTTATATAAAACTCATAATAATTTTTTTTATTATATGGTCACTTACTAGCCAATCTTCATTTAATGATGCTGCACTAATCCATTTACCTAAGTTTGGCCTTGCCAATTTATCATTAGTATATGGCAAAACTTGATTTACAAATGTTTTATCTCTTAAATCCCACAATTTAACAGAACCATCTTCACTTGCTGAAACTAGTTGAGAATTTCTAGAAAAAGAAATAATTTTAAAATCAGGAGACTTTTCAAAAGGCCACTTTACTTTGAAATTTTCATTTACAATATTTAAAATTCATATTTTTTTATTATATAAGCATAAATGATAATCAAAAATACTTTTATAAAACTTACAAAAAATGCAAATTGTGTATGTAGTCACTATGTTCAGACATAGATCTTAAAAGTTTTCCATCTTCTAAATTAAATACATAAATATTATTGTCCCCACAGCCAGCATATAATAATTTTGATTTATCATCATACACTATTGAATTTACATCAATTTTTGAAAATATATATTGATTTGTAGGAATTTGTAAAGACCATGATACTTTTGGAGATTTATTACACTGAAACAAAGTTTTCCAATCCCAACCACATATTTTTCCAACACAACCCGACACTAAAAAATTTTCTGTTGTAATTAAGCTGCATACTTCTATTCCTTTTGTGTCAAATTTAAATTTTGGTTTTCTATAAAGAGTTTGATTATCATCTGACGGATTTAAAATTTTTGCAATACTGAAAACAAACAATTACTTTAGTCGATTTATAAAATGCTTATTGATAACTTTAATTAAATTATTTAAAACATAATAAATGTAACTGGAAAATATATTTTAATATAAATAATACAAATATTTCAACCAATAACCTAAAATAAAAGTACGTACTTAAAAATAGCTATTTCCCCATAAATGTCGCCGGTATACAAATATTTCCCGCAAGGAGAAAATGCCTGACATAGTACTGTATTATAAAAACTTTTATCAACCATCATAAATTCTTTAAAAAACCATTACTTTTGAATGAAACAAAATTCTTGTTCCGTAAATATCATTATGTAGGGTTTTTATTTGCTTGCAACGATTGTCTGTTCTTAAGAACATTGATTACAAAATGGCAGTGCTTTATCTAGAGTAGAGTTGACAATTGTTGTCTTAAATTAATGTTCTTTCATTTATCTAATTAATTTTAAAAATGAAATTACATGTAATAATAGCCCAATTATCATTTTAAGGTAAATTTATTCTTAAAGTTTATATTGTACATTAAAATACGAATAGGTCAATAATTGAATTACGCCATAAAAATCTAGAGATGATCCTATAATTATTTATAACCTTAAATCCAAAATCGATACATAACACGAACATATATATATATATATATATATATATATGTATGTATGTATGAATGTATGTACGTATGTATGTGTGTATGTATGTAAATTCATATATGTATATAATTCAAGAAATTACAACTGCAATTAATTTCATATTTCAATGTCTTTATAGAAATGTATAATGGTATTGGACTACAAACCCCTCGGGGTTCAGGAACTAATGGTCATGTACAAAGAAATTGGGCCTTAGTTAGACCTAATAAAGAAAAAGTTAAATATAAAACTGAAGAAGAGATTGCTGCATTAGATGCTGCCTCAAACAAGCAACCGAATCAAGAAATTTTGGATCATGAACGAAAAAGAAAAGTGGAATTAAAATGTATGGAATTTCAAGAAATTTTAGAAGAGCAAGGGTAAGCGTACTTTTTTCTTAGTGAATGTATTGTATAAAAAAATATTTTTTATTTCTTGTATATATAAACTATAAATATATATATATATATATATATATATATATATATATATATATATATATATATATATGTATATATATATATATATATATGTAGTGTGTGTATACATATATATGTTTATATAATTGTTAAATGACTGCTCAACTCTCAGTACCTCTCATGAGTATAAAAAAAATTCTAAAAGAAATATAAATTTCAATAAAATTTTGTTATATAAGTAAATTGTAATATAGAAGATTTTCACATATTTACTAAATCTATTGGATCAGTAAAATCAATTTTGAAAAAAAAAATAAGATTTAGAGCAGATTGGATGTTAATTACATAGTACAGTTCAAATTATTACATATTAGATTTGCAATAGAAAGGTTTGCAGTCTATTTAAATTTTCTTTATATGATAAATTCTTGTTACATTAAGTAATCTTATGGAAATGGCTTGCATATTTCATTTTTTTTTTAATTTGTCAAATTTGAGATTGACTTTAGTTTCCTTGTTTAAAATATTGTAAATTTTTGTTAATATAAGTAAATTATTAAAAAAAGCTTAGTGATAGTTTTTGCTTATTGTATTTTATTGATATATATATATATATATATATATATATATATATATATATATATATATATATATATATATATATATATATATATATATATTATATATATATACACACATACACATATAGACAAACACATACATACACATATAGACAAACACATACATAAATATGTACACATGCACAAACATACATACATACACATGCACACACACACACACATATACATACACATGTACACACACACACATATACATACACACACATACATACACACACATTTATTTCTAAAAAGTGTATGATACTTAGTATAAGTATAAAAAAACATGTTTATGGAATGAAAATATTCTTCATAATTTTTTTTGAATTGTGAAGTATTATTAAACAATGAACTGAGTTTATTTTCTTTAATGACAAATAAGTTTATTAACATGTATTGAAATCCATAAAAAAATTGCATATGAATTTAAGTGACTATTGATTTTTTTTTTGAGTCGACAATAAAATCTGATTGTAAATATTCCAAAAATAATCAGCAATTATCTATTGAACATTTGATTAGAATTTTTTTTGTTATTTGAGGGATGAGAAAATAATTCATTTGTGAAAGTGACATTATTAGTTCATACTAAATTATTTTATTTATTTTTCTGAATATTTATATTTATTCTATGGTTTAAGACTCCAAATCATTGTATAAGGGATAAATTACCATTTATATATTTATATAAGGCAGAATTATATAAAATATTAGAATTATATATATATATATATATATATATATATATATATAATTATTTATAATAGTTAAATATGTATGAATTATTATTCATGAATATTCAACTATCTTAGTAGAACAAGTACTATACTTTTTCAAGACATTAAAATTATGTATTAGAAAATGAATATAAAAGTATATTGCAATTAGTTAAACAAAAGTAATTAATTGTATCAATTGTTTATTTTTAACTATTTAAATACCCTGTGTTTCTGTCGTGGAATAATAAATCTACACAAACCTGTTGTTTAATAAAACATTAAAAACGATTATAAGATCAGTTTGTTAGTGTTAACAATCAGTTAAAATGTGATATTCATAATTAATCATTTATTAATTAATAACTAAAATAAATATTAATCATTGCGTAAAATGGGTACAATGAATGTAATTTTATTTATTATGAATAGTTGCAAAGGAATATGAGTTCGTTTAAATCATATGTTAATGTCATTTGCCACGATACGATGATTATTGTACATTTAACATTTATAGGCCTTTTTCCATAAACAAAAATTGATAATAAATTATTAATGATTCATCATTCGTCTTACAGGATGTCTTTGTATGCTTTAAAAAAACTGTTCTACAATTTACATTTTTGGAAAAAAAATCTATTTTTGTTTTTAAATGTTCTTTTTCGTAATAAAAATTGTATTGTTACATTTTAATTAATTAGATAAACGAGATAAAAATACCTTAAATCAAAGGTAAAGTAGACCTTAAACATTACCTTTCAACCTCTTTTTTTAATGTAACTCTTGAACTGGAATGTGGGATATTAAAGGAAAAATAAATATAAAAAATTATATTTATTTTTTTCTAATCATTTGGAGTCACATTGGAAAGCTTACTGGTCAGCTGATCCTTTGCTTGAAGTATTTACATTTTTTAAAACTATAACTAGAATAAGGTTCGAGCAAATCCTTATATTTTTTCATCTTAGAGATAATTCACAACCTATATTTAATCAAAGTAGGCTTTACAAAATTAGATATTTTTTTGGATTACTTTATTCAAAAATTTCAATCTTTGTATACAGCTAAACAGCAGTTATCACTTGATAAAGGAATGATACCATGGAGAATAAGGTTCGAGCAAATCCTTACATTTTTTTTTCATCTTAGTGATAAGTCATAAACTACATTTAATCAAGGAAGACGTCACAAAATTCGACATCTTTTGGATTACTTTATTAACAAAATTCAGTCTTTGTATGCAGCTAAACAGCAGTTATAATTTGACAAAGCAATGATACCATGGAGAGGATGTATCAGTATTAAAACGTATAATCCGGCAAAGATAATAAAATATGGAAAATAACAAAATATTAGAAAAAATAGTTACTAGCTTAAAAAAATCCATTCGAACATGCTCTTCAAAAGAAAAGCGGACCGAAACTAGATATATTTGCAAAACCTGTTGTGTACCATTACATTTAGGCGAGTGCTAGACAGTCTATCATACGAGAAAATAGCTGGTGACACGGGGTAGTTTTTGCATAAAATTGCCTGTCGACAATGTATTAATATTAAAATATATTTGGTGTTTTATGTGGGAAAAAAAAGTTTGAAACGTAACCTATCGTTTTGTATTAAATGTTTCTCATAACGTGATTTGTAGATAAGTATAGCGTAGTAGTGCTTTCAATTGCTAGGCCGGTTTTTGAAAATTTTTCCCGGCCACAACAAATATTTCAGACTTGAAAAATTTCAGAAACTAAAGCACGGACAAATTTATAAACATGGTTAGTCTGCAGGCAACAGTACTGGCACCGTATAAAATTACATTAAACAACTGTCACCTAGCTCAACCGTTGACGTGTAGGATATTATGATCAATAAAATTTGATTTGAATGCGATTTGCTTACGCGAGATTTTTGTGGAACGTACCCTCCGCGTTAAACGGGTGTTACCTGTACATCAATATTAAGACTGTTTCCAGTTATCTGTCCAGTCAATCCAAAGAGCTAACAACTTATACCCTTTCTTTATGTATTTAAGTACTCCAGTCTGATTATAACGGGTATCTAAAATATAACTTATAGTAAATATATGTAGAACATAAAACAATAAAAAATAAAATTTATTCTTGTTATTTTAAAGCATTTCTTTTCAATACATGCATTATTTGTAATTATTAATGTTGGTTTTAACGTTATTTCGATTATTATAGTTAAAGTAAATCAATATTTGTTTTTTTTTCAAATCAGATGTTAATGTTATCTCTCTTTTTTCAACTGTTTTTTTTTATTTATAATGTTTATAAATTCATTTGTATATGAACGAAAGCCACACTTTACATAAACTCTCACTTTTATAACGAGCTCATATCACGCATATATCAATACCATTTGTCATATATTTGTTTATAGGCATATTATTTTAATTAAGTCCTATAAAATACGTTTGTATATTTAATTAAAGCGACGAATTTTATTTAATTTAAAGCGACGAATATATTTTTTCCAAGGACATACATATGCATTAGTTATATAAATTAATTCGGTGCCTTTTTATAGAAAATGAATGTTAATTTACGGAAAAAATAAATACGTTTCAATCCTCAAAATATTCTCCATTATTGTATATACCTTTGCTCTATCTAAAAAAAAAGATGGTGGCTTTGGGTTGATGAAGTCGTCAACGCATTGTCGGACCTCTTCAACTGTTTTAAAATGGGTATAAGCTAAGTGTTGCTGTAGCGACCGGATCAGATGATCATCTGACGGGGTTAGGTCTAGTGAATACGTCGCATGGGAGAGAACATCAACACTTATTTTACATAACACGTATTATATAGCAAATAAATATAATATTGTTTAATTTTATATTTATTTATTATATAATGCATATATTACTTCCTAACGATATACACAGTTACACTGCTGGCATTTGTACAGAAAAATGTAAGTCTAGGTGGAATTTTCCTATTACTTATAATAAAAGTATGACAAAGCAATAGAGACGATCTCGCAGTACTCGTTATAACCGATTTCAATTGTATATGAATGTGTACTTTATATAAATATAACACCAATGTAAAAACATCAATATACAAACTTTTCACCCTAGCGTGTTCCTAACTAAAAACATTATTTTACAAATAAACACCTTAAAATCATTTTGTATTTTTTGTTTATTTATTTTTGTTTTACAAAGGTTCTCCCAAGATGCCATCGCAGCCAAAGTTGAAAATTATAGAAATATGCTGTTAGGACATAATGATGTGGCCAAACGTGATTTACCTCGAGATCAGTGGGGTCGAGTGGCGTGAGTAAATTTTACTGTTTATTTATATATACATACATAATATGTATAAATTCTTCATCAATTTCTCTTTTTTTTTATAAAATGTTAAGTGTTCTTATAAATAAACAATAATGTATGTTTAGTGTTCATTTTTAATAAAATAATGTTAACCAAGCGATGAAACAAAAATTTCACGCTGCTAATAAAAATACATTTTTCAAAATATAGTTGTATACATACAGAAAGTAATGGAAAAAATCAAATATTAATTCAAATCTTTTAAACCTTTCACAGCAATTCATTTTTCACTCCACATTAAGTTTTTCGATCACAAATATTCCATAAACTATTATTGATTATTTTCGATTGTCGTTTATGCGCATTTCGATGGCAACACCGTTATATTCTGACTCTGATCAGGATTTGATCGAAAAATTTAGGAGAATGATTGCGCTGACATCGAAATACGTATAAGCAACAATCGAAAATAATTAATAATAATTTGTTGAATATTTTTGATAGAAAATTTGGTGTGATTTGTGGGGTGAAACAAATTTATTTTTGAAAGTGAATTTAGCCACAGTATTAAAACAGTTTTTGTGACATTTGAGCCTGTTTTTACTTGTTATATACTAACATTTTAGTAAGAATATCAAAATACGTCTTTTTTGTTTACCTCTGGCCAAGATATTCATTAAGTCCTATTTTATGACTGTGTTAATGACAAATGAATATTATTTAAGGATTTTCATAAGATGGCTTATTAACGTCAGTCTATGTAGCAGGTGTATATATATATATATATATATATATATATATCACATAAATAATCATACATATAATAATTAGATGTTCAGTTTGTTCATGTTCCGTCCGCGGCCCGACCGTCATTTTATTTTAAGTAGTGTTCATTGCGAAATAAGCTAGTTCTGTATTATTATAAATTAACTAATTATCAAGAAATAATAATATTAAATTCTTAAAAAGACTATTTATGATAAATTGTCTCAATGAAATGCTTTTTTTAATCATACAGAATAATAAAGTAATATTTACTTAATCTCATTTACAACATGTATTGATTTTTTAGTGTAAATTTAGGCAAATTAAATGTATTCTATTACTGATAACCTAGCAAAATATTGTAATTATATTTTAAATATGTTAATTTTTAGTGTCACGCAATATTATTTTTATTTACCCTGAAACCTCGGCGGAACATTGTATGTATATATATATATACACACACATATATATATATATATATATATATATATATATATATATATATATATATACACATATATATATATATATATATATATATATATATATATATATATATATTCATACATACATACATTTGTATAAAAACATATACACGAACGCGCACACTGGGAGAGAGAGATGGGTCACAGTATTTAATTTCAATATAATTTGTGAACAGTCGAATAAGTGTATGAAAATAAAGTAGAAAACTCAGAACGATAGTGCATTGATTTTTGAAACAAGTATATTTTTTGTATGTTTTGCAGTACTGTATTTATCCATGTCATGATTTGAGAAATTGTTAACTGTAGAAAAAATAATTATTATAAGTTTAAAGGATTAATCATTTTTAAAATATTCTTGTAAATCTTGGGCCACTTGTGTGTGTATATAAGTAAACATATACTCGTAATTTATACGTTTGAATCCAATTCCGTATCGAATATAGGTAGGAATAATATTTTGTAGAAAATGTAACGCATTTTTTTAAAATACATGCAATTTATACTCAATCCGTGTTTTGTGAATTTCGGTTATGTCGTTATGAACTGCCCTAAATAATAAAAACTGTCGAATCGTTAACATTTTCTCTCTCTTTCTCTACATATATTCGGAATCCTGCGAAAACCCAATAGTCATAAAATTATAATAATTTACTAGGTAATAGAAATTAATTGTTGTGCAAAAGACAGGCTGGTGTATATAGTTGAAACAATACATAGCTTTTCTCTATTATCTTTAAAGTTAGGTACTTAAATAGCTATTTCAATGGATATAGCAGTTATTTTTATGTAAGTATAAAATTGACTTGAAGGGTTTTCTTAATATACTAACGATGTATTTAGATACATACATACATGCATATATATATATATATATATATATATATATATATATATATATATATATATATATATATATATATATAAATCCCAATGTTTTAAATGATTAATAATTAGTCATCAGTTTAGACTATTTTTCCTCTTTTCACTGCAATTTTATTTTTTAATTTTAACGCATTTTCAAGTGTTTGTATTGAACAATATACAATTGTTGCTATTCATGCGGCTATTTTCCTTCATTTTGTAATATTAAAATATTATTTCATTTTATAATATTCCACAGAAAATGTATACTTGATCTTTTTTTTTGAATACATTGTACCCTTACCTAACAAATTAATTTCAACATAATGTGTTAACAAGTTTGGCAATGAGAGTACATCCAAAAAACCTTTATCTCTATTATTACGTCCAAGAAAATCGACAACTTAACACACTTTTAGATTCCTCTCAAAAACAGAAAAAGTAAGGAAACAGACATTTTCGTCTTTTTTGATACTAAGTACATTACTAGTAGGTAACACTAGATATCGATGTCAGCAGGTTAAGCTATTATTCTAAAAATGAGGGTACATTACAATACAGTTCTAATAATGTGGCTAAATTCAGTTTCACAAATGAATTATTTTTAATCCGGATTTTTTTTTTCTGTTTAAAAATATTCAATAAATTATCATTGATAATCTTTAATGATTGCTTATGTACATTTCGGTAGAAATTCATTAATCTTCAGTAGGCCAAGATACAAAAAAATGTATAGATTTTTCTGTGCTACGAGGGCGGTTTGAAAAGTAACATGGTTCGATATTAGAGACAACAGCTTCAATTTCAAAGTGTACTTTATTTTTGGACATAATCCTCTCGAAGCTGAACGCACTTGCCCCAACGTTTCTCCAGTTTTACGATTTCCTCCCGGGAGTGGGTTTCTTCGAGATACTCAAAATACCTGTTTGCGGTCTCTATCACCTCTTCATTCGACTCACTGATTTTTTGGCACCTTGTTGTTCTGAAGATGATGGCATTGCTATCGAAATGCGCATAAGTAATAATCATAAATGATCACTATAATATGTTGAGTATTTTTTATTATATGTATATATATATATATATATATATATATATATATATATATATATATATATATATAGATGTAGATAGATAGATAGATATAGGTAGAAAAACAGAAAAAGAAAGAAATAAATAAGGGTATGTATTAAAAAGGCAAATCGTAAACTAGTATAACAAAATTTTACAAATAACAATTTATTTTCGTTACAAAAAGCACGATATATGTCCACAAATGTAACGAAAGATAATATAAGCTAGTAAGGGTGTTTGCGAGTAACCGATCTATTTAACCGCGCATGCGAAAACGTGTATACTTTATCTTTGTTGGTTGAATTTTTCACATGTATACTTTTTATATTTAAACAAATCATTATAGATCACAAATTATAGGCAATTTCACAGTCACGTTCTTGTATTTTCATTTTATTTATTGAAATTATTTAGTTTTTTATTCTTTAAAATATATTGTAACTATAAAGTATTAACTAAATATTATTAAAATCTCCCTTATCGCCATCTTTATTATTACAATGAAATAAATTTTGTCATAATTTTTAATAATTAATGAATTATTTTTCAAAATATACATATTTATGTGTATACGTACGTACGTTTATGTTAATAATTTGCTTATATATGTTTGTATACATGTACATGTACATATATATATATATATATATATATATATATATATATATATATATATATTTATTTATTTATTTATTTATTTACATGTATAAATTTAATTATTTCGTCATATAATGGAGTTATCTAGTACTTTTTGTACCACAATGAACATGTATTAATAAAAAAGTGTGCATACTTAGTTAAAGCAATAAAGTAAATAAAAAACGTATATTTTCAAACATTGTCCATTTATAACTTTAAAAGTTTATTCATTATTCAGGACGATGTATGAAAATGTTGTATCCATATTTTATAATTATATAATATAAAAATTGCAAAATATCGAACAGAAAATATAATGATATATAATAACATTTGACATACAGCCACCCACCCATCAATACACACATACACACACACACACACACACATATATATATATATATATACACATATATATACATGATGTTTTTATATGTGTATGTATTAGTATTTCATATCATTGTGCTTTTTGGCGTCTTTATATCACTTAGTTGTGTAAACGTTATATCCGTCTCTTTTTATGAAGCAAATCTATTTTCCTGTCTCCTCCCTACTCTAATGAAAATTTCCTGTGATGCTGTTGTCAGTACCACCAACACACGACACGCTTTTTACCCTTAGAGAAGTTCGCGCAATGGTGGATATTGAAATGTGTTTAGCTTTATCATAGACATTATGAAAATATTCAAATGCAAAACGTCGTGCTTTCGAGGAGGTGGATATGTAATAAAAGTTTATATTCGCGTATTTGTATAGGTGACGGAACGTTTTTTAGATCAGTGATGATCCCGTGAAATGAAAATGAGAAGATGATCTTTTAAGTAAACTCTTCCAAACAAAATCATATATGTCTTCCAAAAATTTAACTCGTGTGCCTCCGCATGTTGTAACACAAGTGCAAAATTGTAGTGGTGAAATGTCTTCCATTTTTGCGAATTTAAAAATATGTAAAAAATATTTTTTTAAATAAGTAATTACAATTGGTTAACAAATACTGAAATGATAGTGAATTCTTATTTGACGTGGTCTTAAAATTGTGTATTTGGGTTTTAAAATAGTTTATTAAATAAAAATAAAAAAAAAAAAAACAAAAAAAACATTCGTAAATCCATTCAGTAATGTCTTTCTCCTATAATTGTTATTTTAATAAACTGTATTTTTTTTAAATTCATTTCTAAATATTAAAGATGTTTTTAATGCATCAGTGAATTCCGATATATGTGTGTATATTTATTGAATGTGTGAATGTAGCATACGTACGATTGATATAAAGAATGTGTACATTATTAATATTAAATTAAACATGTGTATCGGTATATTTTAGAGTATTTTATTTATATTATTTTCTAAAATATTAAATTTTGAATTATACATAAGAAAAATATAGATATAAACATAACCTTATTATTGCAAACGTAACCTACAATAGTAATATGTTGTACCGCGGCCAACGCACGCGTAACACGGTAGATGAGCGTGTCTTATTTGAACGTCTTTGGCGTGATGCAGTTCAAGCACTTGGTCAAACTCCTGGAGGGCGTGCACCAGTAGATGACCAACATAAGCGTTATTTACAACCTTCAGCAAGACCGGCATGTTGTTGTCATTGCGAATGCGCTAACTCTTTCATATCACCACAAGCACCAAGTGCAGCCAATTCTCTACGTGTTGTAAGCTTATACAAACAAAATAAACGTGGTATACCGCAAATAAACCGACATCATCATAATAATAAACGACACAACTCTTTTTACCATCATCCTTCTCATGTACTGCGAAGAAAACGAGCGTTGCGTTCAGTTGTTAGGTATGGTGAAAATATCTAGTGATCAAAGTAAAAAGTAAAGAGCACTTGATAAAATAAAGGGAATGTAATATCATTACTTCCTTCATTTCATAATAGAATTTTGCATCAGTGTTATTTTTTCAATAATTAACATACACCGCCTTTTAAATTAATTCAACTCAATTTCGTATTGAATTAGAATTTACTAATATGATTAATGATTATTATAAAGTTTATATTTTAAGAAATACATTATAATATAAGCAGTCTACATGTATTTAGTTCTCATTTCGTTCTTATTGCAATACTTAAAACTGTCACTGTTGAAATTATAAATAAATCTTATTCTACAATTATCGAAAACAAATATTTTTCATTTTCTGTAAGTTTATTTCGAAAATGTACGAATTAATTATACAAAGATAAGTATAATTGTTTTCCTGATGCAAAGTAACGCGAAAAATTAGTTTGTATCAGTTTAATATTCTGCTTCCTATAATAATACCTGTTGAAAGTGCAAAATAATTCTCACTATAAAAAGAACGCTAAGCATGAGTTATTATATGTTTAATAAATTAAACATATTCTTTTATTTTTCGCTCGTGAATCTGTCAACAAATACACTTTATGTATGGTACCTGTGTGCATGTTTATATGTTTAAATGTGTATATATATATATATATATATATATATATATATATATATATATATATATATATATACACATACATATACAATGTAAATTTCTTTAGATATTTGACTTAGACAGTTCTTAAACAATTAATCAAAATAATCCATACTTTGTATAAAACTACAACATTCAGTAATAATGTCCTTTGTAATTAAATATAACAAAAAGAAAAGTTAAAATTGTATTTTATCATCGAAAAGGATTAGAGTTAAATCCCAAATAAAATTTGACGCGAAACGCGACAGTAATATTTAATAAATTTTTTATTCTAAGCGGATTACGTCGTTCACAAAATATGAAAGATATTTATTTTCTGTAATGTTATTTAGTTGATTCGACCGTCAGTAAAAAATACAATTTTTCTTATAAATTAAATAAAAGGTACAATTTATAAGTATGTGTCTACATTTGAACACATGCACCCACACACACACACACAATGTATAAATATTTATGTATGTATGGATGTATGTATGTATGCATGTATGTACGTACGTACGTGTATCATGCGTACATACATACATACATGCATACATACATACATACATACATACATACACACACACGCATACACACGCACGCATACACATGCATACATATACATATTTATACACACAACACACCAATCTGATTGTAATTTAAAACTATTACGAATACCCTATAAAAACAAAATTTATTTATTTCACTTAATAATCGCACAGAATTATTTCTTTTCTTATAATTTGCACGGAGGCTGTTTTCAAAAAAATTTCAAAAAATAGAAATGGTATTTCAAAGAAAATAAATAATGTAACGGTTGCTATTAGAATGATTTTGTACCGTTCTGTTATTAAATAATGCTCTTAGTAATAATGAATTTCTTAATGTTTATAAATGTTGTTTCTTTTATCTATATGTCTGGCGGTCAATTTTTTGTCAGCAAAGGGAAAAAATTAATGAATTAGCTGACCATTGGGTTAATAATGTGAACAAAACATTTTTCTGCCGCCATCGACACTGTATTTTATTAGTTGTAATTTAAATGTATTATTAAAAAAATAATTAATTGTTGCCATTTAAATAATAATGACTTATGAATTATATCGATTTTATTCAAATATTAATTGCCATTATTGTGACATTCAAACTTTCATTAAAATTTTTAATTTTACTTAAATACTGTTAGACAATAATCAAACTTTTCTTTAACTCCAATTTTAATTCAAGCGTATCTTTTTGTTAACCTATTGTTCATTATGTTATACAATTTAGTGTAAAAAAATTATTTTCTAAAAAAATGTTGGCACAAAACAGGCGAAATGTACTTTTATAATTCTTTTTTCTACCCAAAAACCACACCAAAATTTTTCGATCAAAAATATTCTATAATTTGTTATTGATTATTTTTTTATTGTCGTTTATGTGCATTTCAATGGCAACACCATCATTCTCAGATCGCCAAGATACTGAAAATCTTAGGTCAGATGTATCTTGGCACTCTAAGGATGATGTTGCCATCGAAATGCGTATAAGCGCTAATCGAAAATAATTTATTAAATATTATTGATTGAAAAATATTGTCGTGGTTTACGAGATGAAAAAGTAATTCATTTGTAAAAAACTATTGGCATTTCAGTGTTTACAACTTAAATAAGAATTCTAATTGATCATTAGTTGAAGTTGCGTCCTTAAACTCTAAATAATCAACCAATTTACCTAGACGATCCCAATTGATCGACTTATTTTTTCTGATAATTTGTTATATGATTCATAATTCTGTTTCATCTGTAATATAGAAATGAGGAAAAGAGTACAAGTATAATTCATGTATATTGTGTAGGTATTGTTTTTGTAATAGATAAATTGTATATGCTGTTTAATTGATGTTTAGTTATGCATTTCTAATGCCTTTATATATATATATATATATATATATACATAATTGTGAAATAAATTTATTAATTAGCTTTTCATTGATGAATAGATGCAGTGATCAGTTTTCTATTAAAATGTTAGCATTGTATATACAACTACAAAAATCGTTTCATCACAATGGATCTATTAGATTCTTTTAGAAGTATACATTTACGTTTATTAATTTGAATGACCTATTAGTAAATTTGTATTCTCTACATATTTTAAAAAACTAATATAATATATTGAACGTGTAATAAAAAATTACAAAATACAAATTTGAGTAAAGATTATATTTTTGTAATGTATTTTTTACATGCAGTGTAACAGAAACTCATCAAATGGCAGAAGCACAACAAGAAAAAAATGCAAAACTTCGAGAAGCATTTGGTATTTCTGAATACTTTGTGGAGGGTACAAGTTTAGATCCGGCAAGACAAGCCAAAGAGGAACTAGCTCGTTCTGCAGCAATTGCTGTTTCAGCTAAAGATAATATACCTGCACATCCTACTAAGAGATATCAACTTGTACGTACGCCCAGTCCGGAGAAAGAACGCGAAAAAAAGAAAAAGAAAATTAGAGACACGTATGTATTTTGTTTTGATTCCGTGTTTTAATGAGTATAGTGTGCGTGAATGAATATATATATATATGTATGTATGTGTTATATGCAATTGTGGGTGCATGCTGCATTATATTTATACATGAATATGTAACAAAAATTAATGAAATAAATTATTATAAAAAGGTTTTAATGTTATGTGCATACAACTATGTTTACAGTTTCTAGTTTTAATATAATTTAAAATATATTTGATTTTGTATTTTTTCTTTAGCTCTTCAAGTCCAGAGCTGAAAAAGGACAAAAAAAAGAAATCAAAGAAACATAGAAAAGATAGGTATGTTGATAAGAGTAGAATTTAAACTGTTTATATAGTTTAATAGTGACTGTTATCGGTTTGAGGTGATATCCACATAATGGACGCAACATTATTGTATCTGATAAACTTCTGACGTGTTTTACGTGTACTTACTCTTTTTCTGCTTCATGTAATAATTTTCAAACTAATCATCTCGTATTTTTTTAAGTACATCCTTAAAGAGGGCTCATCAGGTAAATATAGTTATTTTTCACCAAAAAATTTATCTTTTACACAAAAAATATCGTTGATTACTTGATATATATTTATCGTACAATAAAAGTATATTTTGCCCGGCTAAACCTGCGTGATATTGGCAATGGAGAAATGAAAAAGGTGCGTCTGACCATATTGAATGAGAGTTTCATTCAGTGCTTTGTTAAAATTTTACTCTTTATTTTATATGTGTATTCATTTTAAATAATATCATTAATATTATGGTTAAAATAGGTCAATACAAGAAGAGTGGTAATACAAAATTTTTACTTATATATGATTATACAGAAATTAGTGATATGTACATTGAAGCTTCCAGTGAATCAATCAGTTTTAATTTAGACCTTTTTTATAAAATGTAATTAATTAATATATTAATTTAAATTTAATTTTTATCCTAAATGTGTTTTCAGAAATACTTTGTTTATTTATAGTAATCAACATGCAAGCAAATATTAAT
This sequence comes from Acanthacorydalis orientalis, assembly GCA_034766995.1. Lineage (NCBI taxonomy): Eukaryota > Metazoa > Arthropoda > Insecta > Megaloptera > Corydalidae > Acanthacorydalis > Acanthacorydalis orientalis. Next base: position 24,835,159 of record CM068314.1, on the reverse strand, counting down.
TTAGTTTATATAATATTTTTTTATCAATTTTTCAAAATGTTATAATTGTTTTGGTAATGAATGAAAATATGTTTATACGCATATAGATATGTCTGTGTGTGTGTGCAATGTGTGTATATACATACATATGTACATGGGCTGGATGTATGTAAACAAATTCAATCATATTCCTTTTTCCATAGTTATTTTTTTATTTTAGAAACAATAAATATATTTTAAGTCATATGTTTGACAATTTTGCTAACGTATGTTTCAAAACCAATAAACTTTATTGAATAAAAATTGATTTTGTAATTTAAAGAAAATACACTATTCTACTTATTTTGTTTTATTTATGTTCATATCGTATTTTTTTGATCAATAATAACAAATAATGAAATAATGTGTATAAATAAAGGTATTCTTTAATTTTAAAGTTAATGTTGATTTTTTGACATCGAATTTTCTTTTGTATTTTAGATACAACATGTATAATAATTTTATGTATACCAATTTGGTATTAATTAAATTTAAGTAATAATTAACATACCCAATAGTGCATTTTAAATACATTGTGGTGTGTATGTGCATGCGTGTAAGCGTGTGTATGTATGTACGTATGTATGTACATACGTACGTACGTACGTTCGTTCGTACATACATGCATACAGACATACATACATACATATATATATATATATATATAAATAAATAGCGACAATAAATTTTCATTAAAAATGAAATTAAGAATTAATATATTTCATATTTCTATTAATTTCATGTATATAATTTATGTTTTTATCATATATAATTTCATTATACCTAACCTTCGATTTACACGGTTCGAATTGCACGGTTTTGGTTTAACATGGTTGAAGGAATGCAGAAAAACTTCCATTTACATGGCACTATTTTAGTTTAACATGGTCACAGAATTGTAAAAAAAATTGATTTTAAAACACTTTCTTTTTAATGTTTTCCGAATTAATGTGTAAAATATATTCTCTAGTTTTATTAAAAATAAATAATATTGTTTCATTGCGAATTTGTAAAACCTATCACTTATTTTTAATATGAAATGTGGACTCGAATTGCACGATTTCAATTTACATGATATTTTTGGGGAACCAATCTACTGTGTAAATCAAAGGTGAGGTGTATTTCTTATAAATTAATGTTTGTATGATTGGTATATAGTGTTCTACAGGTTTTCATAACCACAGAGAATGTTTATATGTATATTAATTTTATTTATTGTGTGGAAATTATATATTAATCTATTTCAGTAGTAAAACTATAAATGTACATATGGGTATATAAAATGACCATTTGTGTATATATTTGTAATCATGTTTGAGTTAAACAAAATTTGCAGAATATAATTATGCAATTTCAATTGGAGCATAATATTTTTTTGCCTTAATTATAATATAAATCTGGAAGCTTCACAGTTTTGTTCAAAATGTGTGGAAAAATATATTGTTATATTGAATTTCCATAATTAAGCAGTTAATGTTGTAACGTGATGTTAGAAGCCTATATTATCAATCTTATTCTAATATTTTAATAATACTCTGTTACTAGATCTGGAAAGAAAAAGAAATCTAAACGCAAAAAACGGCAATCAAGTGAGAGTTCTGATGAAACAGTAGATTCTGATTCAAGTAGTACAGAAGATAGTAGTTCTTCAAGTAGTGAGGATGAAAAAAAGAAGAAGCGTAAAAACAAGGAAAAGAAACATGAGGTGAACTATTCTGCTATTTATTATAGAAAGATAATAGCATGTTCAAGTTTTGGCAATGTTAAAAAAAAAAGAAAAAAACATATCAAAACTTGAAATTTCACATCAGTTGTATGTGTGATACCAGGTCTAATAATTTTAATACATGACAGTGTTTTTATTATTTATTATAATAATTTTAATTAAAATGAATAGAAAATATTACCTTATATATATATTATTCTTATAAAATAATAAAATATAGTGAACATAATAGTTAGAAAAAAGAAAACAAGGTAATGTTTATAAAGAATCCAATTAAGAAATATTGTTTCTTAATTGTTTTATTATTACTTGTACACTGAACCTAACCGTAATGTGTGTATGTGCATGTTTTGATGTGTGCAGCCATTTGGTTGGAAGTACATTGTACATTATTTTGTTTAAACTGTGCGCCACATTACATAGGATAGTACGCTTGAGCTGGGCCTGCCTGAGTAAGTATGTCCCATGAGCTAAAGTCAGTCAGTCAACCGTTTGTTAGTTTAAATTGTGAGTCAAATTGTTTGAGTATAGATTGAAAAATATAGTTAAAGAAATATTAGTAAACCTATGAAAAATGTATGTACACTTATAGGCTATATTATAATTATGAATATCAAAATCTATGTTAATATTTTATACATTTGTATGTTTTCATTATTTTTTTTTGTACTAGAGTTTAGAATCCAGTAAAAAAGCTATAATAGCAAAATAGTAAGTAGTGAAAGTAAAAAATATTAATATTTAAAAATAAAAAAAGGCATCAGGTTTTTATATTAAATAAATAATTAAATTTTATAGAGTCCAAAATATTTTCAAATTCTTATTAGGTTTATTATTAGTTTTAAACATATTTTTTTGTTTAATGTAGTTTCATAAAGAATAATTACTTTATAATTGTGTGAAGAGTTGTGTATACATATTTAAAAAATAGCTTTAAATATGTATATTCAAAGCAAAAGTTTTTACTTGATTACATAATATACATTTAAAAAGTTTATTAACGTATATACATATATATATATATATATATATATATATATATATATATATAAAGTTACAATATTGTTGGGATACTAGAATTATGGTTTCGTTTAATTAGTGTACATATATTTTTTATACTTTAGTTTACAGTTAAAACAATTACACTAAATTATTAATTATAAATATTAAAATGTTTAAAAAATTATAATAATGATAATATATTCTTTATTTCTTAATATATTTATTAATACATATTATGCCAGACAAATTGACATCACGTATGTTTAAAAAATAATTCAAAAACAGTACTAAAATATATTAGTGTATCACTGTGTAACATGTTTTTTTTTTGAAAAATGTTAACAAATATTCTTTCATTTATTTCATATCATAAGGGATTAAATTATTAGGAAATAAAAATACGTTCAGTATTCATATTTATACATTAATGTACATGTGCAAAGTGATAAACTATAATCAAGTTCACCTAAAAATATAGTTATATGAATTATAAAAACACAATAATTTGTTTGTGTTTGATTTTTGTATATATTTTCATTTTTGTATTTAAAATATTTTGTGACGTGAAAGCAATTTGTGACGGACTCCTTTTGTCAGTTTTGCAAATGCATGATAGATGTTTTTATTTATATCACACATAATATAATATATTTAAAGTGAATCACAATAATTCTTTAAATATTTTTTCATATAGTAAATAAATTGTCTTTTTTTGTTCAGAAAAAGAAATCAAACTCAAAGAAGAAACGACATCTCAGTATTAGTTCACAAGATAGGTAAATAATGAAAATAATATATTGAAATAGAATGAAACATTTTTTTTATACTTTTAGTTCAGAACCATCAACTAAAAAATCAAAAGCTGAAAATAAATCTGAGAAATTGTCCCAAAATGAAATGAAATATAAGGACAGAAAAGAAAATGGTCAGGCATTTAAAACTGGGAAACATGGAGAAGTAAATGTTAAAGATTTTGTTCAAAGCCGAGAAAAAAACAAAGACCATGATTTAAAAAGATACAAAAATGAAGATCGGAAAAATCGTGATGATAGCGAAAGAAATCGTAGAAGTCGTTCACCTTATAAAAGTCAAGAAAGAGATATGAAAAGTTATTATACCAATCGTCGACATACTTATAATCGTAAAAGTCGTTCATTGTCACCAAAAAGAAAAAGACCTTCAAGGTATTCTGAATGGAAAGGACAACAATCTTCACGTAGATCTAAATCGAATGATAGAAGACAATCTAAATCATCAGATTACAAACGAGATTATTCTAAAAGCCCAGTCAAGTCCAGTTTAAAATATCAAACCAAAAGAAATAAAAGCCGTTCAGTGAGCAAATTCAGAAGATCAAAACATAGACATAGTCAGTCACCAAAACGAAAGTCTGTATCTCCAAATAAACATGCATCAAAACGACATTATTCTAGATCTCCAAAACGTACATCAAAAAGGAACTCTGTTTCAAAAAGTTCATCATTTCGTAGAAGTCCATCTGTTAAACGAAGCCCTTTTACAAGAAAAAGTTCCTCTTCAAAAAGAAGTCCAGTGCCGAGAAAAAGTTCAAATACAAGAAGTCCATCTACAAGAAGTCCATCCACTAGAAGTCCCTCAGTTAGAAGAAGTCCATCTGGTAAGAGTTCAGTAGCAAGAAGAAGTTCTTCTGTAGATTGCCATAAATCTGTATCGGTAAAAAAACATGACTGTAAAAACATATCACCAAAATCAAAAAATAATTCTCCAAAACAAAAAACAGAAAATGATCAAAAATGTGACTTATCAAAAAAGTCTCCTAGTCCAAAACTAACACAAAATTCATTGACTCGTGAATCTATTTCCCCTGTTAAAAGTACATCTACACTTCCTGTGAAGGAAGATTTTAAAAGATCCCGAGAATCTCGATCACCTCCACAATCGGTACAAATTAAAGAACATTCTTCAAATCAAAAAAATTATACTGGGCGGGTTTATGAACCAATGAAATTACTATCCAGAAAAGATTCTCAGTCTCCTGTCCAAAAAAAATCCTCTGAAAAAAGAAAAATGTCAAAATCACCTGCTCGAAAAAGATCTATAGATAAACAAACAGAATCACCGATAAATAACAGAAATAAATCATCGAGATCTCCAAGTCATAACAGAAAACATTCATCTAGAGACAGTTCATCTTTTGATAAAAATGTCAAATCTAATTCTCCGATAAGTAAAAAAAATTTAAGTAAAAAATCAAAGACTCGCAATCACAGTAGTGATTCTAGTAATGAGTTGAGTCCTTGTAAGTCAGTTGATAAAAAACAAAAAAGTTATATGGATGATAAAAAGAAAAAAAATGATTTAAAAAAAAATAATATAAAAAAATCTCGCTCTAGATCAAAATCTAAGACTAAACGTATTGCACCAATGCCTGTTGTTCGTTTAATACCATCAAGTGATGAAGCAGATAGTGAACTCGACACTGATGTTAAAATTGATGAAGAAAAAGAAAAAGAGCTTCAGACATTAAATGCTTTGAAATCTGATCTGGCAGCTAAGGCAAAAGAATCCTTAGAACGAAAAATGCCTAAACCAAATTTATTAGAACAAAATATGCATACAAAAGTACTAAATCGTTCAGAAAGCAAAAGCCCTACAAAAAATGAAGAATTTGTAGTGCAAATATCAGAAACTGAACCTTTAGTTATAAAAAATGTTTCAAAAATAGAGATTGAACTTCCAAAAAGAGTTTTACCACCACCAGCTCCGTCTCTAGCTCAACATAAAGAATCCACATCACCTCGAAACAAAATACAAATAGCCATTGATTCTGAAAAAGTGATGATTCCATTAAAGAAATCAAATGAACCTAAAGCAACAGTTACTTCATTATCAAAAAATGATAAAAAAAATAATACAATTAAAGAAAATGTTCAGAATAAATCTCCTGATAATCAGATAGTAAAAAGAAAATCAAGTATATCAAGTAGTAGGTCAAGATCTTGTTCAAAATCTCCTGATAAAGTAGCAGATAAAGTTAGAAAATCAAGAAGCTCTTCTAGATCTTCATATAGGTAATTGCATAATATGAAACAGTTATTTTTAAATGCTTAATGTATAACACTGTTTTAATCTAATAAGAAATTTAATAATAGAACAAAAAAGAAATCAAAATTATAATATACAACTATAAAGTTGAATTTCATCATTAACGTATAAATATTACAATGAAAAGTAAGTTCCTTTATGATTACATTTACAGATTATTACAAATTTATTTCTTTTTTTAAAAAAAACTACTTTTTAAGGTTTCAAATAATTTGTATATTTATGTAAAATATAATATGTATTTACAATATTATATTTATAAAATTATAGAATATTTTAATAAATGTGAAAGTAAGCAACAAATATCAGTTAGTGTTAGTTTGCAAAGGATTGTTAACACATACTAAAATAAGGTGAAAAATGTCATCAAATATCAGAAAAATCCAAGTATTCATTTTGTTGCCAATCAAAAGCATTGCAATAAAATACGTTATTTTATATATATTGAATATTAGCTCAACTGCACGTAGTCATAAAAGCTACTCTTCAAGCAGCAGTCATTCCCGATCCAGAAGTCATTCAGTGCATTCACGTAGTGCATCTCATAGCCGATCACGTAGCCGATCCAGTTCAAGTAATGAATCTGACAGTAGTCGCAGCCGTTCTTCCAGATCTCGATCACCATCTATTCCACGCAGACATGGTTCACCAAGTTTTCTCGACCGAAGACGAATTACAAGGTAAAGTCAAAAACATCTTAGTAATTGCTATAATAGTCTGTTACCAGTAAATGTTATAGATTGTTCATAATTAGTTTAAATTAATTTATTTTTGTTTAAATGCACAACTCCTGAAATATTTTTGAGTCTATTGGATTCTTTTATAGATATTCACAAGTCCTATCTATATTTTATTTGGAATGTACTAAAATTGTCAACTCTTATTATATTTTAAAATTAAAAAAAAAACAATTGTAAATGAGATTTTACTTTTTTTTTAATCTGATTTATTCCTTCACTAGTTCATTTCTCCTAGTTGATATAAATCATAAAAAATTTGGTATTTTAAAGTTATTTTCTTAAATACCTTTTTTTGTAAGTATTCAGTTATTTGAAAAATTGGTTGCTATTTTATAACATTTATAAATATTAATGTAGTCTTAAAAGTATGATGGCAAAGTTTAGTTCATTCAGTTGAAAATATCGTATTCTGTTACTGTTTTGTTAATTTTGTTGTTTTTTATTTTATACAGTTTTAAAATATTACAATTTAATTGTATTCACTGTATTTATACGTATATGTGTACGTGAATTACATAAGATTGTGAACATATGCATGTATGCGTGTATATGTAATTTAAAGAATCCAACTATGTCATAACATAAAAGAATCCAATATTACTTCAGTCACCAGTAATTTAATTATGTTTTCAGTAAAGTAAATTAAATTAAATAAGTATTAGCAAAAAAATTATTGTTTTCCAGAAAACGAACACGTTCCAGTTCATAGAGAAGTCATATGAAGGTGTTGAAATTATTAAATTAATTATCTTATCACTAAACTCGTTTTCAAATTTATATACTATTTATTAATGAATTAAGTATACAAAACACATTGCCCTAAATATGAATGTTTTTTCAACATTCATTACATTGAGAAAATATTGTAAATTACAAAAATTTGACTTTTTAATTGTCCTTGTAAATTATTGTTAAGATTAATTTAAGCTTGTACAACACATGTAGCCTGGCTGTTTAATAGAATATATGCATAATTTTTCATTGCGTTTTTTTCTGTATGCATGATTTTCTTGATTTGTGGCTTTAAATTTGAAAGTGAATTTGGTAACATAAACTGTATATGTTCTTTAAGTTATTGTGATTATTTATTTCTTTTATCACATTTAATTTTGAATGTATTGAACTGAATTACGATTTTTTTACATAAAAGTGAAAGTATTGTAAACACTTATTTGTGTGTGTGTATGTATGTGTGTGTGTGTATATTTATATATATACACACACACATATATATATATATATATATATATATTTATATATATACATACATACACATATACACATATGAACCACACATTTGTGTACAGATACCAATTTGTTATATCACTGTGTTATTTTATTGTATTTTTTGTGTGGAAACAATTTAAAAAGTTTTTAATTAAAATAAAATGCACCTTTTAATACTTTTTGCACAAGAGGTGTTACTATGTAAAATAAATTATTAAAAATAAGCAATTAAATTTTAATTATAATTTATAGTAATTGTCGAAATCATTAACATCAAGATATATCAATTACTATGTACTCCAAAAAAAACTATTATTTATTTATTAATATGTTAAATTTAATCATTTTGAAAAGTTACTTAAGAGAATAATAAGTACAAACTATAATAAAATATAATTATAGTTACAAAAGCATTTAATAAATTAGAAATTCTTTTGAATAAAACAAAATGATTAAATATGTCATATTTATTATATTAACTTACAAAATAAGTATTAAAATTTGTATATAGATTCCTTTAATTTTTTTCTTTTATGTTATTTTAGATTTATTTCTTTTTAAGTTTTATACAGTAGCATTCAACACCAATCCATATTTTATTTTCGTTACACTGTAGAATCAGTTCAAAAGTCAATGCACGAGTCTCATTTTCTGTAGAATTGTTGTGAAGAAATATAAAACAGTACATTAATGCAGGTAAGTAATTTTATTTCATGTTATTCTTTATGTAGTAATATGTGCTTTGTATGCTGTGAAATGCATGAATTATATAATGAAGTTAATGAGTACTTTAAAATATATTAATCAAATATTAAATAAAAAAGACCCTGAAATATAACTATACATTTGTTTTCTGTCCATGAAATTTTTTTAAAAAAACATTGATTTTATTGATAATTTTAGTGTATATTTTTTTATTATTTTGAAAAATATTTGACCGACTTTTATTATATTTATATTCATTTTATATTGCAATTATTGATTATTTTTATCTATTAAGTATAATATTTAAATAAGAAACATAATTCATACAAAATTTAATTATATATATATATATGTGTGTATATATATATTACACACACGCACTCAGTATAATAGCTTGTCATTTAATTTATAGCTTATACCAATGAGATAATATACCTATTTTGAAATTAAGTATTTGATTATTTTGCAATAGCTTATAATCTTAAAATGATTTATAAAATTAAATTAACTAAAGTATGCTTGATTTTTATTTGTAAATAGAAAGAATGTACTTACCATATATAATCACAACTTTTGTTTTCATAATCTTAAAATGTTAATTTAGTATTAAATTAAACATTTTTAAATTAATACTTTAACATGTTTATTCGCATTTTCTAACAATATTAAATTTTTAATCAAGTTAGTAGTTGACAACTAATAAAATAAATATGAACTGATTTCAGTTACTAACTTATTTGCTAGTCTATTATTTTCTAACTTTTGATAAAATTATAGTGCTCGTAAACGACCAATACCATATCATCGACCAACACCATCATCACCATCTTCTGTGAGTAGTTATAGTAGTCATGGTAGTAGCCCATGGTACTCACGCAGAAGTCGAACTCCAGAAAGTATATCACCAGTCATACGAACACCATCGTCTCGATCACGGAGTGTAACACCAGACTACAGTCGATGATGTAATTGATTTATAAAAAAACATCTCAGTAATGTTTTAATTTTACAAACACTACTGAATATAAATTAATAAAACAATGTAGTTATAAAGATGTTTTAGACTATACAGAACTCTACATAGTAAAGTTCAAAATATTGGTTAATTTAATTTAAAATATTTTCCCATTTTTGTTAGGTTCTATATATTCTAAAACTATTACACTACAATTATAAAAGAATAGAAATCATTTTTAATTTTTATTAGTTAATGACTGCAAAATAGTGTATAACGGTAAAGTATTACTTAAAACATTACATTTTTAACAAAAAAAAAATCAAAAATTACTAAATCATTCCAAAAAATTAAAATCTTATCAAACTTATTCATTCCTAAAATAAACTAGTCATATTTCTATTATAATTTTTCTGTATATTAATATATTATTTATATTTATGAATTTTTTAAGTGTGCAATAATTATATTAAATCAATTTAAAAAAATAGTAATTCTTAGTACAAATCCAGTTTCAATTAATAATTTAAATTTATTTATAATTATTCTTTAAAACATGGTTAACTTAAAAAAAATGTGTTTGTTTATATATATATATACATATATATAATTAATTTTTTGTTAATAGATCTCTTAATAGTTAAAAATTAAATATAGTTTCAATATTTTCTGCATTTCCAAATGATATGATTATAAATCAAACAAAAATATAGCTTCCTATTTTTTTTAGTATGCTAGATATTCTTCACAGTTAATTTTAAGTTATTAATTTCTTTTATAAATATGTAGCAACCAAGTTGTTCGTAAAGCTTATAAGATTACTACTTCTTCACACTTCATATCATTTAATTGATCTTTAAATTAAAAATAGAAAAAAATAGCTAATTATGTATTTATGTTGAGCATTGCATTATTAATACATTTATATACACTTTTGACACTGAATTATGTATGTAAAAACATTGTTATTTACATAATTGTTATCCTTTTATTATTCTTTTTGTTTTTAACCTTTTTAATTGTACAAATAAATGTTCTAGTCAATAAATGGTACTTTTTTGTGGAAATGTGTTTTTGTTAAAAAAAATAATATACCATTTGTTTTCAATTAGACAAGAAATAATAAATGATTATTCATGAAAATAACTTAATATTTGTTTCAATGTAAATGTTTTTTATAAATTTTATTTTCAAATGTCTTATGTGTGTATGCATGCGTGTGTGTGTGCATGTGTATATATATATATATATATACATACACAAATTTCAAATAATATAGTTACTATGTAAATTAGATAATATTCAAAAATACATAAAGGTCAAAGATAACAGATATAATATTAGTGTTCCACATATACTATTTTAAAATAATCTTTCTTTGATTTTAAACATGTATATAGAGATATGTATGTATTTTTATATATATATAAATTTAGATTTTCAGGTCAAAAACATTAATTACACAGAAATATATAAAAATGATCAAATGTTATAAGAAAAGTTTATTACTGTTAGAATTATTTTATACAGTATGTTAAAGAAGATACTGAAATATATAAATAAGTACAAATGAAATTAATCCAAAATATATTTAAAATAGATTTATTCTCAATATTACCTAAAACACTTTTAAAAAATAATAGTACCTTTGATACTTAATACCTGAATGATACACAAAAATATTTCTTCCCATTTCAAATATAGTAAATATATGTGAATGTTGCCTAAAAATAATTAGTTATAACATGTATTTTGATTTTATTTTCTTTTTTCTTGTTTTTGTTGATGCTGTCGTCGCTTATTGGCCAAATAAATGACCCAAAAAAACCCAATGAAATTCATAATAAGAACACGAAACTAAAAAATAATCATTGAATTATAAACAGAAAACATTTTTTATTCACTGTTATTACCATTGGAGGCACAAATGTTAAATTAATCACTTGACTTAATGTTAACCATTTCCAATTTGCTTGTAATATAGACCAATAAAGCATATAAAGTTGCATCATGGCAATATTATGTGACTTTCCTTCAAGTCTTGGTATAACATATAAAGAAAATGCTTGAAAGAGGGGTGCATAAAGCAATCTTTCAATTAACAATTTCTTTAATATAATAAATGAACTATGTTTTGAAATACTCTTTTCCAATACTAAATAAAAGTAATGTGGTATTGTACCTCCAAAACATAATCTAAGAAAAAAGTAAACTTAAGATATTAACATTAATATATTTATAAAATTATAAAATACCCAAATAAGGCATAAGCTAATAAACTGTCTTGATTTATCGACTTTACTCCAGATATATACTGAGAAATAAGATTTCCACTTGTTGCTAATACACAGCTAAAAATAATAAATAAATATATATATATATATATATATATATATATATATAGAATTTAATTATAACAAAAAAATACCATGTTAATGCTTTTGTTTTCACTGGATTTTTATATAGTTGATTAAAATAGGCAGCTACACCATTATTTAAACATTTGGATAAAGACATTTTACAACTTATTATTCGATAAACTTCTATACTACACTTGACACTTGACTATCAGATGTTTTTACTGACAACTACTTATAATGATGTCGCATCTGTAACATATCTAAGTCAGTATAATTTATCATTATGAAAACTTTATGAAATCCTTTTGATAATACTAAATAATTTATGTTCTTATATTATTGTGCTGAAAAATCCCATTAGCGATATGATGTCATTTATAATATGTTTTTTGGATAAGTTAAATAATTATCATTTTTATATTAAATTTAATATTCCAACATTAAAATATGAGTTGGAAAAAATTAAACTAAAGAAATTGTAAATGACAATAAATTACATATTTTATTTTGATCCAATATAAATATATATATATATATATATATATATATATATATATATATATATATATATATATATATATATATATATATATATATATATATATATATATATACTTGCATATCGCATTCATACAGGCATACATAGTTGTACACATATCGCATACATAAATCACATATTCTCTTACACGTATGTGTCAATACAGTGTACTTCTGTGGTACTGCTACAGCAGTAAAACATGGCAGAAGTGGATGTGAGTTAGTCACGTGTAGTAAAATATATTTATTAATTATTTGTAAAGTACTATTCATTATTTTAATTTTTATTTACAGTTAACGAAAGCTTTGAAAAATTTACCAGATCGTGTTCAAACCGCTAGTATTAAAGAACGTGGTGACATTATTAATAATGTGATATCTGTTCTGTCAGATACAGGTATTTTTATCAAATATGTGTAATAAGTTTAATTCGAATAAAAATTGTTTTTAGGAATTAACGAAAACATAATACGCGGGATTTGTAAAATTTTGCAGTTTATTTTACCCAGATATAGAGATAACAAGTCTCAATACTATGTTAAAAATTTAATAACAGCATTGTTAAAATACCATTTAGAATGGACCATAAAACATATTTCAAATGTTCTGTTAGAATTAGCTGCTCAACTCAAAGGGATAACTCCAACGTAATTCTTTTAAATCTTCTGAAAATAATATTTCATTTATTATTTTTCTGTTTTGTTTTAGACCTTATGTTGCTCAGTCAGCTCTATATGCATTAAAGTGGTCTTGCATAGTATTAAATCATGGAGTGTTTCCGCAGGGACCTGAAAAATTCAATTCAGAATTTATTCAACTTGTAGAAGCACAAGCACTACTTTTCATGATAATTGTATCTGTGGGGCTCAACAAATATTCTTTAAAAGCATTTGAATTAGTAAGAGAGTAAATAATGTATTTTTATTTTATAATAATAATTATATTTGTTTTAGCTGTTGAAAATATGGAAAAATTGGAAAGACAGTGAAACAATTTATTTAAAAGTATTACAAACAACAGAACATTTATCACATTTTGCTGTTTTAGGAGCAGTTATTTGTAAAGCTTTAAAACAAAAGAGTAAAATTCAGCTTGTTAATGGGTATAAGGTATTTCATACATTTCATTATTAGTTTTTCCAGTTTAAAATGGACGTGTATATATATATATACACACACACACACACACACATACATACATGCTGTTTGGTATATGTTAATGTAATTTTTGTTTATTTTAGTCAAAATTATTAGAAACATTTATTAAAACTTTAATAAATTGTAAAACAAAGCCTTCTGCGTCAGTAATAAAAACATGTTATCCACTACTTCAGTTAATTACGAATGAAGATTTTAAAAGTACTTTATTACCAGCACTACAGAAAGCAATGCTTCGTAGTCCAGAAGTAATACTTGAATGTGTTGGCCTTGTCATATCAGGATTAGCTATAGATTGCAGTCTGTATGCTCTAGATATTGGGAAAAGTTTAATAAGTAAGATTATTTTGTAGAATCAAGCTTTGTATTTAATGATGTTTTGATTTAAAATAATTAAATTGTAGCCAATTTACATTCAAAAGATGATTTAGTAAGAGATGAAGCAGCTGAAGCATGTAAATGTTTAGCAGTAAAATGTAATGATGCAAAAGCTATAGAAGGCCTCTTAAATCAAGTTTTTGCTGTATTTCATGGTTCAGATGGTAAATTAACTCTTCTTGATCATAAAATAGGTGTATTAAAGGTATGTGAATTTAAGTATATATTAATTTTAAAAGTGTATGTGTATATATATATGTACACATACATACATACACACACATGTATTTTTGTTTGGTGAAAGATAATATACTGATATTCAATAATAATTACTTGAATGTTATATAGCTACTTACTAATTTAACTAAATTATAGGGTGCAGGTAATTTGAGTCAAAATGCAGTAGCAGGTGAAAGTATTCAATATCTTTCACTTGTAGCTGTTAACCATTTTATTAAAGTACTTGAAACTGAAGTAAATGAAACATGTTTATGTTTTGCTTTGCAACAACTTTCTTATTGGTGTGAAAATTTTGATAAAGAAATACCAAAGCAAATAATTGATGGATTTAAGGTAATACTTCATTTATAAAATAATCTATAATTGTATTTATTTAAGCAGATCTCATTTTATATAATATTTATAATGTAATTTGATAATAAATTAATTTAAATTTAATAAAGCATACATGCTCACTTTGTAATGTTCAGTTATTTAATTTGTTAATTTTTAATCCCTGTATATAAAATTGGTTATTAAGTATAAAATAGTTCTTGTATTAATCTTATACAATTATATGTTAATTTTACAGAAAGGAATGGCATTGAAAACATCTACATCAAGTGTTCGTTCTTCTTATATAGAATGTATGCTGAAGTGTTTCACAGTGAATACAATAACACAAGCTGATGAATTTATACCAATTTTATTAAAATCAGTGGAAAGGGCTGTATCACAATCTACACAAGTAGGACCTGTTACAGAAGGTCTCGGTGCAGCTTATTTATTATTAAAAATTTCACATTCAAATCCAGATACTACATCTAAAATGTTATCTCTTTTCAATGTAATTTATGATATGGAAAAACAAGTGTTCATATCTGAGAAGTTTTTAACAGTTGCTAATGAAGGAGGTATTTTATATTTTTATGTCATATTATTTTATATATGTGTGTACTTTTTAATAATTATATATATTTATTCATTCTTTATGTATATGCATATGTGTATATATATAAGTGTATGTGTGTGTGTATATATATATATATATATCCACTCACATAAGTACACATGGATTTACGTATGTAAAATATTATAAAAAATAGTCTTTTTGTTCAAAAAAATAATTTCTGTAAAAATATTTGTAAATCATAATAAAATTTTAATATGTTAAGTATTGATTTAGCGTTACAACATGTTACATTGTTGTGTGAACATATACTACTCAACCAATTGGCAAAAATATCAGGACGAGAATCACCCATATACAAAGCATTCATACATAGTATTGCTGTTACAACTTATAGTATCAGAAAAATACAATTGAAATCTTTGAAACGATTAGTAAATGCACCAGGTATAGTTGGCACAAAACATGCATGTGCTCTATTAAATGAACTTACGAATTTTATGACAAATATAAAAATATCATCATACAATGAAAGAGAAAATTCAGAAAAAGATGCTAAAAATATTGAAATAAATGCACATGTTATTATAGAGGTTTGATACATTTTTAATTATCTAATTAGACAAATTTTATTATTCTAATTTGTAAATTCTATTTGATTAGTGTATTAATCTAATGATTTTCAGATTTTAAATTCAATATTTTGTCGTCTCAATATGCCTCATAAGGAAATTCAACAAATTGCACTTGCAGCTTTAATTCCTGCACATCATCCTGCTGTAGTAAATGTGGCTCCTAATTTATGGTCTCGTATGTTATTACATATAAAAATGGATCCTAAACGGCTTATTGGACTTAGTAGTAAGCAGATTAATAAAATACTTGTAGATGATTTCAGTGCTTCACCTGTAAGTAATTCACTGTACATTTGCAGTATAACATGTACAATTTTTCTATTACCTAAATTATTTATATAAAATGTAAATTTTATTTGAATATTATATGTTAATTCCCCTTCCAATTGAAATTCATTTAATTTTTATAGTGTAATGAAAATTCAGTTGCTACTATTGTTTCTCTTGGACCTGAATTAATATTACCGTATTTGACAGAATTTGTTGCAAAAAAATTATGTCATTCTCAAGTACTACAAATTACAAAGGATGATTATTTTACATTTTTGACACCAGAAGGAGAATTATATGATAAAAGTGTTTTACCTGGGTAAGTAATAATTGTATATAATTATTAGGCAATATGTAAAAAGTTGTTAATTAAATAGATTAAAATTTTATGTGTATATATATATATATATATATTGTAGGAATGATGATGAAACCTTCATAACAATGAATTTGAAACGAGAGAGCAAAGTTTATAGTTATAAAGAACAGCTTGAAGAATTAGCACTTCGTAGAGAATTATTAGAAAAAAAAAGACGAGAAGGAAAAATCATTGAACCTCAATATACTCCTAAACAGCAAGAACTTATTAAAGCTCAACGTGAAAAAGAAGCGAATATAAGAAAAAAACTTAAAGAAGTAATTGGGTTAAATTTTAATGATGCATTGGTTTACACAAACACAATACACATATTTTAAGTTTTGATTTTTGTTATATTAAAATAATCTGCTTTTTAATTATTTTTTAAAATTAATGAAAGTATATAAGAGAACTCAAACTTTTATTTATGAATAGTTTTGTTTTTAATAAAAAAATTTTTTTTAGTTAGTAAACTAACGTATATTGTGTAAACGTGTGTGTGTGTATATATATATATATATATATTAATATTGTTATTGTTCTTTTTAGCTAAATATTATTTTACTAAACACCGTTTCTCTCATACGATCGGCAGCTAAAGGAAATCCACGAGATTTTTCAATGTATTTTAAAGATATTATTCCTCCGATCCTTGGAGCATTAAATTCTCCACTTGCTGCCCCGTACCTTACAAAATTATTTATAGAACTACATAAAACTGTATTTCCTAAAGATTTACAGCCTCTTGGAATGTTAATAGCATGTATAATATTACGTCTAAAATGTCCAGCTTGTGATATGGAAAGTGCTTGGGAAGATGAGGAATTAGAAACTGCTGTGAAAAGAACAATTAAAATTATACATGAAAAGACAATTAAAAATAAAAATAAAGATATCGATGTTGAAGTTCCTCAAAATCACTTTAGTGCTCCAATGTTCTGTTATATGTTTCCTTTATTAAAATTGAGTATGCTATCTTATGGGAAAAATGATGAAATATTAATTCACAATGGACTGCAAATAATATCTGATCATGCTAGAATTCGAGGACAACTAGCAGAAGGAGAAAAAGATTTACATCATCCCAAACTGCTACCAAGAGAACAAATGTTTCAATTATTAATTGAATTAATTGGTAAGCAGATTGAATATCAAAGTATCAATGTACACTTCTATATATGTATAAAATTAGAAATACTATCGCTGCACATAAAGTTTTTGGTATCTTTTTTTTTATATATATTTAAAAATGTTTTTAAGGTTCAACAAGTGGTCGTATTCAATCTCAAGCTGTTGTATGTCTCTTGGATGTTGCTAAATCTGGGAGTGGTGCAGAACGATGTGCTTTTGCTATTTCAAATGAAATTGAAGTTCTTTTATCTGCATTACAAAATCCTACTAATGCAGTACGTGATGCTGCATTACGTGCTTTGCAAACAATTTCAGTTGTGTTACCGTCATTAAAAAATGATCGCAAACTTTCTGCTGCTATTGTTCAAAGAGTATGGGTTGCTCGTTTTGATACACAACAAGAGATAAAGTAATTGATTTAATTATATGAATTATAAAGCATATATGTGAAAATAATAAAACTTCTCTTTAAAACATTAAAATTGATTAAGTATCAATTTAATGAATAATTAATTGAAATTACAGCGAATTAGCAGATTCATTGTGGGTGAATGCTGATTTAAAGTTACCTGGACGTTTATCTGATGTCATACTTGAAGACATACAACATCCTGTAGAATGTGTACAGCAAGCAGCAGCAAAAGCATTGTATGCACTTTTAGAACCGGAATTGAAATCAAATCCAAAAAGTAATGAGGACACGCTTCGAAAATTGTTACGAATATATAATGATAAATTAACTGTAAGTTTAACAATGTTAATATAATGGTAAATTGACTATAAGGAAAATTTTATTACAATTTTTTAAATTATCATACTAATATATTTCAGATTATTCCACCAACATTAGATAACTTTGGTCGTGTGGTGGAACAACCAATTGATACTTGGAGTCCTCGTAGAGGTGTAGCATTAGCTTTGGCTCAGATTGCCCCATTATTATCTGTCGATTCAATAGGAAAGCTTGTCACATTTTTTGTTACAAGTGGTCTTGGTGATCGAAGCAGCATTGTACGACAAGAAATGCTAGCAGCAGCCTTACGTGTTGTTGATTTACATGGAAAGGTGTAGAGATCATTGCAATTTGTTTATCTTTGTGTGAAATTTTAATTTTTTACTTATTTTAAAAAATGGAATTTTTATGAAATATTACATATTTATTTTAAACAGCCAATTTAAGTATTAATCCTTTAAGTGATTGATTTTTTTAACTTATTAAAAAACAATTTTTGTGTGTTGTGTGTGTGCATATAATTTAAAGATACAAATACGTCTGTGCATTATAGGATACTGTAGGAACTGTTCTTCCTGTTTTTGAGCATTTTATGGATAAAGCTCCAAAATCTGGTAGTTATGATGCTGTTCGACAAAGTGTTGTAATCTTAATGGGGTCGCTTGCACGTCATTTAGAAAAAGATGATCCACGCATTAAACCAATTGTGAAAAGACTTGTTGCAGCACTTTCTACCCCAGCCCAGCAAGTTCAAGAAGCAGTTGCAAATTGTTTACCATATCTAGTTCCTTCTATCAAAGATGATGCTCCAAATATTGTAAATAAACTCTTATATCAATTATTAAAATCAGAAAAGTATGGTGATAGAAAAGGTGCTGCTTATGGTATTGCTGGTCTTGTTAAAGGAATGGGAATACTTGCACTCAAACAATTAGATATAATGACAAAATTAACTGATGCTATTCAAGATAAAAAGAATTATAAACATCGAGAAGGTTAGATTTTGTTTTCATCTTTGTGACATATATTTTTAGAGGAAAAAAAACATCAATTATTATTAAATTGTTTCAGGAGCCTTATTTGCATTTGAAATGTTGTGTTCTATGTTAGGCCGTTTATTTGAGCCATATATAGTACATGTTCTTCCACATCTTTTGTTATGTTTCGGAGATACTAGTCAATATGTTAGACAAGCCACAGATGATACAGCTAGAATTGTAATGAGTAAGTTGTCAGCACATGGAGTTAAGTTAGTATTACCATCTCTTCTTGCTGCTCTTGAAGAAGATTCATGGAGAACAAAAACAGGTAAAAATTTAGTTAATTGTATTCTTTTAGTGTATAATATTCTCTTATCAAATTCGAACATTTAACTAATTTCTTTTTTAGGTTCTGTTGAACTTCTTGGGTCAATGGCTTATTGTGCACCTAAACAATTATCTTCTTGCCTTCCAAGTATTGTTCCAAAATTGATTGAAGTTTTAAGTGATTCTCATATGAAAGTTCAAGCAGCAGGTGCAGAAGCATTAAGAGTAATTGGTTCTGTTATAAGAAATCCTGAAATTCAGGGTAATTTTATAATTATTTTATTATTATCCTATAATGTTTATATATGTGTGATCCTGTCGGTATATTATTCTGAGGGTCTTCTTCCTATAGGATCAGCTAAATTCTTGCTTTCCATGATCTTTTTTCATGGCACACATGCTGAAATTGATCGCAGAAAGCAAGCATTCAGTTGGCCTTATAGGAAGAGGACCTCCAGGGTAGTTTTATAATTTATAAATATTAGTAATAAATGTAGTAAACATATAACTTTTCAATCAAATCAAATAAAATAATTAAAAGTTATAAATTAAACTAATCAAATGAATTTACTTATGATCACGTTTTACAATGTAGCCTGTTTTGAGTTAGTAATATTTCATTTTGATTTGAAATAAATAATGCGTATCTTTTATTAGGTACTTTGCAAATGAAAAAATTTTTTATTAAAATAATACTTAAAGATTGTTATTGTTTTAGCTATCGTACCAGTATTGTTACAAGCACTACAAGATCCATCAAATAAAACATCAGCTTGTTTACAAACATTACTTGATACCCAATTTGTACATTTCATAGATGCACCATCTCTTGCCCTTATTATGCCCGTTGTACAAAGAGCTTTTCAAGATCGGTCAACTGAAACACGTAAAATGGCTGCTCAGATCATTGGGAATATGTATTCGTTAACTGATCAAAAAGATCTTAAACCTTATTTACCTACAATAATACCAGGCCTGAAAACTTCATTGTTGGATCCTGTACCAGAGGTCAGTATAAAGATTTTATGAATTCACTGTTGTTTATATAGTCATTAACCTGAGGTAACCTTGTTTCATTTATTATGATTTTAATTTTAATATTTCATTTAATTTTATGGTATTTATATATAGGTTCGTAGTGTTAGTGCAAGAGCTTTAGGTGCAATGGTACGTGGGATGGGTGAAGCTAGTTTTGAAGATTTGTTACCTTGGCTTATGTATACACTTACTTCAGAAAGTAGTTCTGTTGATCGTTCTGGAGCTGCACAAGGTCTGTCTGAAGTTGTTGCTGGTTTAGGTGTTGAAAAATTACATAAACTTATGCCAGGTAAAAATTCATATTACATGTGTATATTTATATATACATGTATGTATGTATGTATATGTATATATATATTTTTATCTTACAGAAGTTATTGCTACTGCTGAAAGAATAGATATTGCACCGCATGTGAAAGATGGATATATAATGCTTTTCATATATTTACCTGTTGCATTTACCCAAGAATTTACTCCATACATTGGTCAAATTATTAATCCAATATTACAAGCATTAGCAGATGAAAATGAATATGTAAGAGATACAGCACTTAAAGCTGGTCAGCGTATAGTAAATTTATATGCAGATTCAGCTATAATGTTGTTACTTCCTGAACTTGAACGAGGATTATTTGATGATAATTGGAGAATTCGATACAGGTAATATAGAATGTATATAAGCTAATTATTTATTTTTAAAAGATTTTTTTAAGTTTTTTGTGTATTGATTGATCGAGAATAAAGCTTGATCAATAAATATATGATGTGTTAAATTGTAATCATTTAATGTAATATATATATGAATGTAGTTAATAATTTCATAAATTTATATCTTGTAGTTCGGTGCAATTACTTGGTGATTTATTATATCGAATTTCTGGTGTATCTGGAAAAATGAGTACAGAAACAGCTAGTGAAGATGATAATTTTGGTACAGAACAATCACATCGAGCTATTATGAATGCTCTAGGTGTTGAAAGAAGAAACCGTGTTCTTGCTGGTTTGTACATGGGTCGCTCTGATGTTGCACTTATGGTACGACAAGCTGCATTACATGTGTGGAAAGTTGTAGTTACAAACACTCCACGAACTCTTCGTGAAATCCTTCCCACATTATTTACATTACTCTTAGGATGTTTGGCTAGTACCAGTTATGATAAAAGACAGGTCAGTAATTGAAGTAATTATTTGTTGATATTTGATTTTTTTTATTTCAAATAATGAAACTAATGTTATTATTTAACAATTACATAATTATATATTATTTGTTTATTAATTTGTATAAATTGTTGCTATGAAGGTGGCTGCTAGAACTTTAGGAGATTTAGTTCGAAAATTAGGCGAACGAGTTTTACCTGAAATAATTCCAATATTAGAAGAAGGTTTACAATCTGATCAAGCAGACACACGTCAAGGTGTGTGTATTGGTTTATCAGAAATTATGGCTTCTACTTCTCGTGACATGGTACTTACTTTTGTTAATTCATTGGTTCCTACTGTAAGAAAAGCATTATGTGATCCTTTACCTGAAGTTCGACAAGCTGCAGCTAAAACTTTTGATAGTTTACACTCCACTGTTGGTGTAAAAGCTCTTGATGATATATTACCAGCAATGTTAAACCAACTTGTAAGTAATATTTTTGTTTATATTGCTATTAAATGTAGAATATTATGATTAAGTAAAATTATAAATATTAAAAAACAAAATATTTTTAAAAAGTATTTATTTTTTTACATTTACTTTTTTTTAAGAATGATAAGGATCCAGATGTTGTTGAATGCACACTCGATGGTCTTCGTCAAGTAATGGCAATTAAATCACGTGTTGTTTTGCCATATTTAGTGCCTCAATTAAGTGCTCCGCCTGTTAATACAAAAGCACTTGCAATCCTAGCATCTGTTGCTGGAGAGGCACTTACACGATTTTTAAATAAAATTTTACCAGCATTATTAACTGCATTATCTGAATCTCATGGGACATCCGATGAAGCACAACAACTTGAGTACTGTCAAAAAGTTGTATTATCAGTAATGGATGAAGCTGGAACAAGAACTATTATTGATCAACTTTTGGAACACACTAGAGCAGATTGTCCACTTAGGCGAAGATCGGCTGCTGCACTTTTATGTGCATTTTGTGGATCATCAAAAGCAGACTTTTCTACACATGTTCCACAGTTACTAAGGGGACTTATACATTTATGTACAGATGATAACAAAGATGTTTTGCAAATGGCATGGGAAGCTCTTAATGCTGTTACGAAGGTAACTGTCTACATGTGCATTTGTTTATAAAGTGCTATTTTCTTTTTTATTTTGTACATTATCAGTGTAAATTTAATAGAATATTATGTTTTATTGCAAATATTCTAGATAGCAGATTATATGTTACTCGCTCTAAGTTATTCATTATCCACTCACATTTATCTGGTGTACAGACGTGCACATTATTTTATATAGTACATAGTTCATATTATAAAATTAGTAATTAATTTTTTTATTGTAGACAATTGATCCAAAACAACAATCTTTGTATGTTGGTGATGTTAGACAAGCAGTTCGATTTGCTATGAGTGACATGAAAGGTGCTGACCTTTTACCAGGTTTTTGTTTACCGAAAGGTGTGACACCTGTATTACCTATTTTCCGAGAAGCTATATTGAACGGTGATGGAGATGAAAAAGAAGCAGCTGCGCAAGGTCTCGGTGAAGTAATACGTGTTACAAGTGCAATTGCTTTACAGCCTAGTGTTGTAACTATTACGGGTCCGTTAATCAGAATATTAGGAGATCGATTTAGTTGGCAAGTTAAAGCTGCAGTATTAGAAACTTTAGCCATACTTCTAGCTAAGGTAATACTGTTATAAATTTTAAGTAAATATGTTTGTATGTAAATATTTAAATATACACTTACTAATAGTAATAATTGTGTTAATTTCAAATATAGGTGGGTGTAATGTTGAAGCAATTTTTACCTCAGTTACAAACAACTTTTTTAAAAGCATTGCATGATCCTACAAGACAAGTTCGATTAAGAGCAGCTTACGCACTCGGACAGCTTATTATTATTCATGCTCGCTGCGATCCACTTTTTGCTGATTTACATGCAGGTGTTAAAAATGCAGATGATCCAGCTGTTCGAGAAACCATGCTACAAGTAAGTGAAAAAAGAATGTCATATGAATACTATAAGTTATTTTACTTGAATAATTATATTTTCAAGTCTTGTTTATGTGTATGTGTGTATATATATATAATAATATATATTAAACTAAATTACAGGCATTGCGGGGGGTTATAACTGCTGCAGGTGATAGAATGTCTGAAGTGTTAAGAAAACAAGTTCATTCAACATTAACTAGTATGCTTGGTCATCCAGAAGATACAACTCGCAGTGCTGCTGCTGGTTGTTTAGGAGCACTTACACGTTGTTTATCAGAAGAACAACTTTCTGAAACCTTAAATGACATAATTTTATGTAAGTTGATAAATATTATGAAATTTATTAATTAATCTATTAGAAAAAAGATTTTTTATCCATAAACTAATAGAATATATGTACATTATAATTTATAATTTTACTTACATAATTATTGTAATAACATAAATATAGATGAATTGTTATTCTTTTTATTTAATGATAGGTATTTAATTCATATGAAAAGATGTTTTTTTTATAATTAAAAACTATTGTAGGTGAAGAAGTTGTAGATTGGCAGAATCGTCATGGACGTAGTGCTGCCTTGTCTGTTGCATTAAAGGAAGCTCCTAATGTTATATACACACCTAAATATGAATTATCAATTAATCATACATTACTGTCTCGACTTCAAGCTGATAAAGTTCCAGTTGCATTAAGTGCTCTCAGAGGTTGTGGTTATTTATTACAACATTTGATGCTAACAACACAACCTCTTCCACAGATGTTGGTTGCGCCATTCGTGAGAGTAAGATTAATTTTAATTTGTTTTATATAATTTGAAACAGTAGTGTTTAAAAGAGTATATGTGTATAAGCAAAGCTAAAGAAACAAATATTTTTTGTTAATTCGAGGAGTTGTGCTTTTTAGAAAAGTAAATTTATTATAATTGTTTTAATCAAAAGAAGATCAAGAATGTTTTTTTCAGACTATGAATCATAATAGTAATGATGTTAAACAATTACTAGCAAGAGTAGCTATACATTTAGCTCGTACAGTTCCAGCTGATAAAATGACACCAGAGCTCTTGAAAATGTTATTACCTACCTTAGTAAATGGAACTAAAGAAAAAAATAGTTATGTTAAGGCTAATTCTGAAATAGCACTTATAGCTGTATTAAGATTAAGACAGGGAGATGAAGTTCAACAAGTAATTAATTTAATTCTTTTTATATTTTATTCTTAATGGTAAATTTTAAAATGTTTTCTAATTAATAGCGATGCATGGCATTACTTGATATTGGAGCACGAGAATCATTAAGTGATGTTGTGAGCAAAGTACTTCGAAAAGTAATGATTCAACCCGAAGGAAAAGAAGAAGAATTAGATGATACCTTGATAACATGATCATTTTGTAACCTAGATATTTTACAGTTACTTCTCATAGTAATAAATTCAGTGTCAAATATTCATATATGTATTATTAGTAAAATTCATTTCCATCATATGATTTCAATTCCTATTACATATATCATTAATGTAATATATAGGAATTCTATTATATTAAACATTTATTCTTTTAGAGAATATATAAATATTCATGTTTATATAAATCCAACATGTTGTTTGAATGAAAATTGGTGTTTATCCTTATTAAATATGTTAAATGTTAATTGGAATTTATTAGTTATTTTTCTTCTTGCAGTTCTTATTAGTTTCATGAAATTAAATTACAGTTATAAACACTATATTTTATATAATTTTTTGGAATTTTATTTATTGGTAGTATGTAAAAAAATACTTCTAAATCAAATGGAGATGATAAAAAATATGTTAAAAGTGTCCAAAACTTATGAATGTTTACAATATAGTTTTAAAAATGTTTTTTTATTTTTTCTGGTCATCTGTGCTTTTTCTTTAGGATGTTTTGTTTTATGTTTTAATATAATTAATTTTTTTACAGTTTATATATTTTTCATTCTAAAATATAATTCACTACTTCTGTTTACCAGTTTTAAGTTTTTGGTAAAAACTTTTCAATATATTGTTCATTTGGAAACAATTCTTGTATATTGCTATAAGTCAGTATTTTCAGTTAATGACATATTGTTTTATGAATTATTGTGCCAAAGCAATGATTTATGTACAAGCAGACAAAGTTTTCAATTTTTGAACACTGTATTAGAATTCATTTATGTTATGTTTAATATTGAATGGAATAAAAGTCTGTATTTAAAAATATATTTATTAGTATTTTTTAGTCTTTATAAAGAATATATATTTTACAAATTTATGAATTGCATGAAAAAGTTGCAATTATTAATAAGTATTCATATATATGCAATTCTGCATGATTTACATTTGCCTTATCATACAATAACGATAATCAGAAACATTAATTTTGTTTTAGTGTTTTATATAAACAAGTTATTGAAGTACAACTACGTATTGTATAGTTTCTCTGAAGATCTGAATAAATGTATTTATTATATTATGACTATTTCATTTGTTAAATTCAAATGTAAACATACATAAATTTTCACAAATGAAATTTTAAAAGCAAGATTGATTTAGATAATAGTTTAATTTCTTGTTAGAAATTTATTTCTATTGTGGATTTATTTAGGAAATACAGATACGGATCATGTAAAAAATAAAGTTGAATTTATTTCATTACTTTTTATTACTGAAATGATTTACATGTACTTTTTAAGGAAATGGAAAGATTTGGAAGTATCTTCAATTAAAAAAGGTATTTATAAGTTACTTGCATTCTTCCATTAAAAACAAAGATATACCAATATATAATATAGTATTATATATTATTTACTCTAATCCATACAACTTTAATGTTCTATCCATTGATGTAGACGCAATGTAATGAGCATGTTTACCAAATCTAACACCTGTAGCAGTAGCTGTGTGATCATTGAAGATTTTTAATTCTTGCCATTGTTTGCACAGGTAAACCCTAAAAATATTATATTAACTAAGTATGTATTTTTATATGCCTTCAGACATACACACATATATATGTAAATATAATATCCTCTCTCTCGCTCTAGATATATATATATATTTCGTAAAAATTCAAAAAATAGATAAAAAATCATATTTTTTTAAAAAAATACATTTAATATTAAATTATTATTAATAATGAGACCCAAAGTTACATGAAAAATTATGATGGTATCATAACAACTGCAATGAAATGTATGACTGTAAAATATTTATATCGCAACACAGCTGTGAAAGGAACAAACTCAAGCATTCGACAATGAGAATGATTATATAGACAAACTATTATAATATATATATGTATATATATACATATAACAATACTGAGTGAATATATGCGATGTGAGCAGAGCGAGTAGGAGGTAGAACGCTCTAGTGTATGTATGCTGTGTATATATATACACGCACACATAATTTTCAATACATACCTAACATCAGACCCTGCAATTGCTAAGTAAGTGCCACTTTGGTCAAAACATAAGTCTCTGATTTGATAACCTTCATCCAACTGCAAAGTCTTGAAATTTTTCAGTTTACGCAAATCCCATAATTTCACACAAGCATCATCTGCTGCTGTCGCCAGGTAATATCCATTTTCAGAAAATGATATTGAAGTAATGGAACCCGAATGGCCTTGAATTTTATAATTTTTTTACTAAATTCTTTTTAAACAATTTACTTGATTTAATAATTTTAAATATTTACCTGGGAAATTTGCAACATTACTTTGTTCTTTTAAATCCCAAATTTTTACTTCAGAATCAGCTGTGCCTGTACCAAAAATTAAGCCATCTGGATGGAACTGTGCCGTTGTGAGTGGAATACTATTAGAATCTGTCACTTTTGTTAAAAGACGTCCAGATCTTATATCTGAAAATGCCCAATGCTGATCTTCAGAAGTGGATAAAACATAATCACCAGTTGGATGCAACGATAATCCAGTTACTGGTCCTTCATGAAATCGTAAAAGCAATGTAGCCTGTGCTGTAGGAACATTCCACACACGAATTGTTGAATCAGGAGATGCTGTTATGACAAGGTCTTCATCTGGATGGTATATGACACGAGTTACTTTTTTTGTATGACCTTTTAAAATAGCGACAACTTGTTCAGTGTCTTTGTTGAAAATAGTTGCTGTACGATCATTTCCTCCAGTTAATATTTTACTTGTGTCTGAACTATGAATGTCTAGTGAAAGTATACCTGGTACACTGGCAGAATGCAAGCCCTATAAACATTTATCAACAGTTTATTTTCCTATAATCTACATTATAAAAAAAATGATATATTAATTTAAATTAAATGTCAAATAAATTATACAATACTAACTGGATGAGAAGCCAGAGTTCGAAAGTTACGTAAATTATCTTGTGATATTAATTCTTCTGGAACAGACCTACCACGTCTTTTTCGTTCTTGAGTGAGTACTGTAGCACGATCTTGCAATTTTTGAATTACTTCAGCACTCATACCTGCCGCTTGCTCATTTGGCTGTACAGCTACATTGCCTGCTTCTGCAGCAACAGCCTGAAAAATTTTCAACTTCGGTTAAAACATACTTTAATTTATCTTAAAGCTCTTTCTTATTATTAATATCTAGTTACCGGTTGTGGTATGCCTGTTGCAACTCCTAATCCTGCTTGAGGTTTCAGTGTTGCTAAAGCTTCTCTTGCTGCTGCAACTTCTTTATTTAATCTGGCAATTACTCTACACGCTGCATCATGTTGATAGAGAGCGTGGCTTAATTCTTGACGTGCTGTTTGTAATTGTTGACGTTGAGTAAAACTATGCAACATTACGGCATCCCATTCATCTTGAAGAGACTTTAAAATCGCTGGAATACTAGTTGCACTCGGAGGTTTTGGTTTCACGATTGCAGGTGCTAAACAAACACATCGAGAAAAAGGTAAAAAAAATTATTCATTATTCATATTACTTTAATACGTGCTTTTTATTTCAATGAGATCTTCTGTTGATAGTTCTTTTCCACTGATTGGATCTACACCATTTTCTAAAATAAATTTCTCAATAATTCTTTTTTCGAATATTGCCCCTGAAGATGGAGAAACAACAGGATGCTCTGGTACCTCATTTGTAACTATAAAATTAAAAAAACATTAATTACATTTTCCCGGGTAACATAACCTATATAAAAACATTAATAGTTTATAAAATAATATATTCATATTATTCTTTTTTAACGTACTTGCGCAAACACAAGCCATACCGAAGTACTAAAAGTTCTCTAATATAATATTTTACTTCGAAGATAAAAACACTGGAGTCGTTTTAAAATTTTCTACCAGTATATCTCAAACATTTCATAAGTTACAATAATAGCCAAAGCCATAGATGAAGACTCTGTTACAATATCTATGGCTACAATTATTTAAAATACAGCAACTTACTACTTTCATGGAATTTCATTACAGCGTGTTTTTTGTGATTTCTGTCAGTAATGATTCAAGCAATGTACGGTGTGTTTTAAACTTTGTTGTGATATAATAATTTTCATTACTTAAAAAGTTATTTTATATACTTATTTACTTCATATTTATCAGAAAATAATAAAATTGACCAGATTTATTTTTTACATGTGGTAATACTTATATAGTATCTATTGCTTATTTTCAATTTAACGTAATTTCAATCCATTTTTTGTCTATAACCAGCCATTCTGCAGACAATTATTTGAAAAGGTATGTAAAATATATATTGCATTTATTTATTTTATAACAACTAAAACTTTTTTACTACAACTTATTGTTGAGAGTATTAAGAAATGTGCTGAACTTTATGCATGTATAATAAATATATATATATATATATAACATCACAGTAATTACTAAGTTTACATTTGTATGTATCAGAAATTTGATACTGAATTTATTGGATTGACTAAAAATAGTATTTAAAAACTTTCTTCTCTGCAAGAAAATGCATGGATTAAGTATGTTTAGTATTATCATTTATATATCAGAATCAAACTAAGATGTATTATAAGTTTTTAATGATTGATTTGTATGTATGGTTCTCTATCTCTCTCTCTCTCTATATATATATATATACACACACACAAAAGTATCCTTTTTCTAACTTACTTTAAAGGAATTATTTAATAGGATCTGGTAATAAAATAATCAGATGGACCCTAGGATTTATTGAAATAAATATCAATATGAGAATTTAATTTACAATATGGTTTTCATAGTCACAAATATATTATTTGAAAAAAATATGATTTTAACAGTACGAACTGTTAAAACATTTACAACCATTGACAAGGTATAATTAGGTATTAATATTCAATATACAGTGCACAGTAATGAAAAAATAGATATTTTAGCAGTACAAGTTCCTGACTTGTTTAAACATTTTTATTACAGTAACTGAGTGTATAAATTGAGGATAATGTTCTTGCAGTAAGTGATCTATTTATTACTGTAAAATATTATTTTCTTATATATTGCTATCACAATAGGTGCACATCAAGGTGTAAACTGCTCTCGATAAACTAATATATCATTTGTATAAAGTTTACAGTATAAATTCTGTACAATACTGTTCTAATAAATTATATGAAATTCCCAAAATTTTAAATCATGAATATCCAAACTATTGTTTGCAATTATATATAAAATACATTTTTGGTTTCTTACTTGCATATTATTTAAATTATATTTTATACTGTTATCTACAAAATCATTTAATCAAAAATTTTTTAAAATTAATATTTTTCTCCTATTTACTTTCAGTAATCACATTTACTGATTCAACTTAGAAAAATGATTATAATGATGAATAAATTATTCTATCACTTCTTGAATTATTAAAAATTTATATATCCAGCATATTTGACATATATATATATATATATATATATATATATATATATATATATATATATATATATATATATATATATATATATAATATGCCATTGAGAGAAAGACTTATTCCAGGTACCATATATAAAATATTTAAATTATGTAAAAAGAAAATTTACATATTCGAGTGTTTTAAGAAAAATCAGTAGTACTAACTTTCTCTTAGTGTATAATACTGATGTTTTATATACTTTTATTTCATAAGATTAGTAATGAAATTGATTGTTCTTCTTGAAACAAAAACAGTAGAACATAAAATTATTTAGCTCTACATTTATTATAACAATTTAATTTCTTTCATATATATACATATAATATATATATATATATATATATATATATATATATATATATATATATAGCATAGTCAATTTTCAGTCAATAGTACTGTACAGAGCTAAAATAGTTTATATTTTTATATTTCATAATGTAAATACATCACTGTACAGTGCAGATAAGTCCAAAGCAAAACATACATTAATAAATAAGTACAAAATTAAAAATATAGTATTCATTGATTTTATGTACTATTTCAAAACTATGATCATTCAGATTTATAAATAATGGATCTTTAAGAAGTCCAATTACATTAATATTAAAAAAATAAGTAACAAATTATTGAAAAAATTAAGCTTTGCCATTGACTATTTTTTTATTCATGATTTTTGTACTCAGCTGATCTGAACCTTTTCCACTGAAAAGAGTACCATTAGGAACTTCTTTGGTTTTGGTTTTAGTTTCATCAAGTTTACAGTTTACATTTATATTTTGTTTACTTTTTACATGACCATTACTACAGAGAGAATTGTAGTTATTGGCTACTATTAAATCTCCATTTGATTTTATTTCATGATCAAGTCCATTGGTGTCTGCTTGTGTTGACAGTCCTATAATATTTAGATTTATACATATATGTATTTATTTCATTTTTAATTACTTCTTTGTATAAATAAATACTATTATTTAAAAAAATAATAGTTTACCATGTAAATTATGACAGAATTTTTTTGTTGTTTCCCATTCCTCACACAGCGATAAATTAAACATTGAGTAATTTGGATTTCCGGTAACGTTTTTCACAATATTTAAGAATTTTGGCAAACATTGATATAAATCGACTTCATCTCGGGAACTATATGTCTCTAATAAAATCATACCTTTACATCTAAAAGAAATTATTGAATATATTACTTAATTATTAAAATAAGTGTATAAAATGTTTATATACACACCTTGGATGAGCAGGTTCTTTGTAAATGTCAAGTTGATAATACTGATTATTGACAAGAAAACAACGGCGTTTTTTATAAATAGTGAAATGCGAACTATCTTTTTGCATTAACATGTTAATGTAATCACGATGATTAAGTTGTGTTCTAACTTCTACTACTTGCCCGCATAGTCTTGGTTTTCGAATTGTATGTATGTAGCTCCAATGACCTAGATAAATGTAAAATGTATTTTATTATTAAAATCATCTGGTAACATGCTTGTGTACTAATATGTATATGTGTATATACAACATATTTAATAAAATTTAAATCAAATAATATTATTTGATGAAAAATCTGTAATTCTGACATTTTTTTCATTTAAAAATAATTTTTAATATTGTTTAATCAGTGGTTATTAAAAAATAGTAACCTTTTTGTCCACGTTTTCGTAATCTTGCTTGCATTTTTGGGTGACTTGACTGTAAATAATTATGTACGACTTCAAAATCTTGAAATGGAGGAAATTCAGAATCATCTGGTAATGGCCCTTGTACAAGGAATTTGAATTTTCTTGAATTTGTTAGTAATCTATCACCAGTATCAATTCCCAATTTTTGGCATACACATTCAATCATACGGTTCATTTTAGTTTCAAAATCAGTTGAATTGTCAATAACATCAAAATATGGATGACCAACCCAAGCTGCAGCTGCATTATAATCTAATTCCTTTGCCAACTCTACACCTTCTGATCGACATGAATGATCCTATAAATACAATGTGTTCATTAGAAAAACAATTTAAATAAGATCTTTAATAAAAAGACTGATAAGACAGTTATAATCTATTAATATTATTTAATATTTTTTTTGTAACAAACCTCAGTAGTATAAAATTCTTCAGCTCCATTTGCTGCAGATACCATATGAACGATTTGATTGTATCTGTTATCACGTAATTCCACATTGTTCCATTTATTTGCAGCCATTAATTTTTCCCATTTTTCTTTCGATATAAAAGCTGAAGCATCCATAGCACCACGATCACAAATAATCAAACAATTACGATTACATGTTCGCCCCAACTCAAAAAATGTGTTTTCTATTTGCATCATTGTCCGAAGTAGATTTTCTTGAAACTTGAACACTAAAAAATATTTTTATTTATATGTGTATGCTTGTACAAGCATATATATATATATATATATATATATATATATATATATATATATATATATATATATATAATGTAATTAGGGTGAAATAGAAAGTAATAAGAAAAAATGAGACAATATTTTTTACAAATAGATTTATTTTTCATTTTCATCGAATGTAGAATAATAATGTAATTAAAAAAAATATCTTAAGAAACCCATAATATTAATGTAAGTAACTGGAAGAAATTTTATTTAATTAAAAAAGTATTCAACAGTGGAATATTTACTATATATGTTTTTGTATAACTTTCTTTATAATTATTAAATGATATTAAAAATATTTCCAATAAATTCTAATGATTTAGGGAACAATTAATTACACGTTTAAAAATAGATATTAGTATTACAGAAAGTTTAAATTTTTCAATTCAATAAATTAAAAATGTTAGTAATATGAAATTAATTATATTTAAAGAAATCAGTTTTTCTTTGTTATTGTCATATATTTTTTAACAAAAAAATATATGTACATAATAAAGTACTGAATGTATGTGAAGAAATTTACTTCATCATGCAACATTTTAATATTTTTGTTTAGTATTGCAGTTTTATTCAATGTACTTTGAATCAAGTAATTAATATTTAACGAAAGCATTTTATACATTAAAAAAATTTAAAAAATACTTTTCTAATTTGAAAGCAGTCTACTTAATTTAAAAAGATCTTTGCAAACATATTAAATTTAATGCACACACACATACACGCTAATATAAAATATAAATATCAAAAGATTGCTGTCTAGTAGAAACGGCTATAAAGTATTTTTGTGAAATCTGAACTTAGATGAAGATCGAATATATAAAAAAAATCTTTTTGAAATTTTATAATAAATATGATTAATCTTTTGAGGTACGACGGTTACTGCGAATAAAAGTAAACTAATACTAAGATCGTAATGCTAAGCTAATGTTCTAATAACAAGTAATATAAATGTACAGACAAAATGTTTGATAACTTACAAGAAAGTAGTTAAGACTATAGATATTTTATTCCATTTTTAAGTGTCCCAATAGATGAGCATTTTAAGAGCAAGTGAGAAAAAATAAAGTCCATAATGCTACAAATATATTATTTTTAATTATTTAATATACTTTTGGAAACAATAACAATAAATTTTAAATACAGTACGAAATGATACAGTACGAAATATTACATGCAGAAATACATGTCTGGTAACATATTGTTTTTGTAAATGAAGCAAATTTTATTTAACATTCTCGTCTTCATAATAATATTAATATATAATTTATATGTCTATTGACTACTAAATCAGTCTTTCTCCAACACCAGTGATACTATGACCTCTTAAATTGTTAAATTGATTTTGGTGACTTCCTACTCCATAAGTAAATATAATAAAATTAAAATTGTACAGGTGTAATAAAATAACGAATTGGAATAACACAGCAAATAAAATATAATTACAAATATATTTTTAAAAGGAGAAAATTCAAACTATATATATATATATATATATATATATATATATATATATATATATATTAATTAGTTATAAACATTCATAACATTATTGGTAATTTTTAATTTCACCAATGTTTGTCTAAAATTTTAGCGACATGCTTTTACTGCACAAAAATACTCCATAAATAGTTAAAATGACATTTTTTTTATAACAAATTGTTAATTCGTATCGATTTGTGACAAGATTGAAGAAGTTTGTACGTAATAATTAATACATTACTCACCCTTAAAACGTACATCCCCAGCAAAACTGTCACATCCTAAAGATACACCACGTGGATATATGTATCTCAAACTTCTGTGGTTAATGGTGTTCTGAACTGCATTAAATAAGACCAGAAACCGTAAAAATATGCAAATATCACAAATTTATTGTAATTTGATTATGAAGGTTTCATTATAGATATAAATGTTTTTTAAAGCCAATTAATTTTGAAAATATATATATAGAAAGAGTATAAAGAGAATAAAGAGAAAAAGACGATTTGTTATAAATATTTTTAAATTTAAAATCGGACATTCTTTATTAATAAAAATGTGTTTTAACAATTAACACTATTTGTATGCGTTCTATTAAATAACAATTTTTTTTTAAATATTTGTTCATTATTACGTGGGAAATAATATATTTTTTTAATATAGGTATTTACATTAACAATTATTAAACAAATCTCATATACTGCTCCCAAACAGGCCCTCACTGCTAAAATAATTCCACATGTGTAATTATTATTAGTATTAGTAAAATGTATCGCAGGACAAAAGATCGACGTCTGTTTGGCTTACAGCCAATTAATAATCTAGTATCACACGTATCTTTACAGCCAAGTAAAAAATAACTCAAATCTACGTTTTTACAAAATCATTTTTTGAATTATATTAGGCATTATATAAGTTCAGAAATTAATGTCAATACTAATAAATAATAATAACATTATAAATAACCATTAGTCATAAAGTTGACCCACCATAATCAGAAATACAATAAAACATTCTAAGTTATATATTTTACAAGATATACGTAAACTGCCGCAATAAATGACCTTTTAAAATGAAATGAATTAATAAATCTACTTAAATAAATTAATCTACCAAATTAATAATTTTATTTACTTGTTCAAAATGAATGTCATAGTGTTTCTTAAACTGCGAGTCGCGACTCCCCTGGGAATCATAAACTCAGTAAAGAAGATTCATAGTTGATTTGATTGAAATTAAACAAGTATATAAATGTTTTATATATTTTTATATTTCCAGTGAAATATTAGCTTTCAAAAGTTGTAGAAATATTTATTTAGCGCACAATTTTAATCTTATTAATTTTACTCATGAAGTAAGAGGTAGGAAGTTGCCACATTCTATTTAGCATTTTAGTGATTACAGCATTATGGAAATCTGAAATCAGTGCTGTAGTCAAAAGACTTACAGATCATATATATATAATCATGTAGATTGAAAAGTTAAACTCTATTTGCTTCGTTTGTGAAAAAAGTCAATCGTGCTTCTTCGTACGATTCTATATTTAAAAAAGTCAAATTATACTGTTATTTCTTTATTTAAACTTATAAAGGTAATTAATGCATTATAATTTATGTTTAATAAAAACGATAAGCATATAAATTAAATAAATACGTATTTAAAACATAAGAAAACATTTATGACAAGCAAACTGTTCACACATTTACACCAAAATGCTTTTAATCAGTTATTTCCAGTATTAGATTTATTGTTAATGTTCGCACGAGTAGTATTAAAATATTTTATGAAATTTTCAAATCAGTCACCGTATTCATATAATTATCTTATTGTAAATTTTATAAAATATCAATAGTTGTTTTCTCGTAAAAATATAAATTTATCAACTGTTAAAAATACATATTATATATATATAATCTTCTAACCATGCATTAAAAAAACTTAAAGATTTCACTGATAAATAACAGAGAAAACAAGCTTTTTTAACCGATTTATTTATTTTAAATGAAACAATAACACCCAATAATTACCTTTTTTATAAAAATGTCCAGTAATTAATTATCTGTTTTGACAAAAGCATGGCGAATGTGAGTCAACAAACATTTATACCGTGCAGTGGTATAGATATTTCTATTTTTTTTTTTGATCAAAAATATTCAATAAATCATTATTGATAGTTGCTTACGCGCATTGCTATGCCGATGCAATCATTCTCAAAGCACCAAGGTGTAGTTACCAAGATAAAATATCTATTTTTTCCTCTAAATTGGCGCTCTCAACAATAACGCAATCACAATGAAAAACGCTATGATTTTTGGAACATTTTTGAACTTATCAGGTACATAGTCAAATATATGAGATGCATATAAACATTATTTTAATAAATTACGGATTTAAATTGGCATTATCTATTTATTGGTTGAAATAATTCACTGCTAATGGAATAAAAACATTAGATACGTACACACTCGCAATACATTTTTAACATTGTTGCTAAATACATTTCCACAAATGAATTCTTTTTCCACTTCATAAACAGCAAAAATTTCTAATCAAAAATGTTTGATAAATTAGGACGGAAAAAACTCATTTGTGAAAATATATGCACAATAAATTTTTTACATTAACTTTTCTTGAAACTTATCTGGACGTAAATGAAGAGATTAGTATAATTTGTAGTCAATTCATAATGCATTTCAGTATATTAAATTTATAACACTTTCCTTATAGAAATTTAATGTCGCTAATATATATATATATATATATATATATATATATATATATATATGCGCACACAGAAGTTATATATTTTACATTTTTCCCATAGTAATTGCAAACAAAATATGTCAGGTGATATCTATTAGGCCTTGAAAAGTTCTCAGTTTGCAATCATATTACTGCTATGTTAATTAAGGATATATTTTTATTATAAGGTTTCTTATCCGATATACAATATGTTTAAAACTGTAAGATTGCACGTGAATGTCTAATTTCTATATTTACACTGTATCTAGCTGTTGTACTTGACCACAAAATAATACTAACAAGTTTTATTTCAGTTAACACTACATTTTTAACATTTAGTACGTAAACTGATTTGTATTTTAATTTTAAAAGACGTTTTCATATTGAAAAAATAATATCAGTTTCTCTAACTTCACACATTTATATAAAAGTATTGCTAATTAATAAAATAAATATATTTTACCTCAATCATAGTATATGCTAAAAAATATTACAAAATCTTTAAAGAACTGAAATGAACTAGTAGATATTAACTAATAATTGATTCGTATTGATCGTATATATTTACAAATTAAAAATGAGTTATCGATCGAATAATATAAATAATGTGGAAATATAAGTAATGTGGAAAACTCAGTTATTTGGACCTTACAAAATTTGTCAATATGTATGTATGTATATATATATATATATATATATATATATATATATATATATATATATATATATGTGTATGTATATATATATAAAACTTCCAATTTCTCCACGTAAAACAAATCCCTTGGGTACTCATTTCGACTTTTTACTCATTTCGTTTAACAAAATCTCTAATTTAAATTAATTTACATTTATTTTTAGTTTTGAGCTTACTCTAAAATATTTATCTTATCCTTATTTACTTTTGTATTGGATTTATAATAATAATAATTTTTCAGTGAAAATACGTTTTCTTTTAAAATTTCATAAAAAATGATTCTACGTTTATAGTGCGATTTTCAATTTTTTTTTTTAGTTTTAATTCCATGATATATATATATATATATATATATATATATATATATATATATATATATATATGTATATATATTCCTCTCATACGGACATATTATCAAACGACTTTAGTTTGAATAGTTTAATACATTTTTATACCTCTGCAATTATTATTTAAAAGTATCATAAATACACCGAAATAATATTGGATGTTACTATTTTTTTGTTGTAAATAATTAAAATCATTTACTATCAGAACATAATCAATTCTAACTTGATACATTGATTAATAAAAAAAATATGTCATGATAACCATTCTAATAGGGTTTGTTCATCAGACAAATTATAGTTTTATATATATATATATATATATATATATATATATATATATATATATATATATATATATCTATATATTTACATAAATTACAGCAGTAATATATATTTGAATATGCATAATATCGTGTATCACTAGTATCATTCTGTAACAAGCAATTATTATATGTTAAATGAGACTGAATGAGACCATCGAATTTAGATTAGTTAACTTAAAATAAAATAGAATATACTAATACAAAATAAAACAGAAGTATTTATGAACAAGAATTAGTATTATTTATAGACAACAGCCGTTCTAGTTTTGGTAGCAAGAGTGAGATGGACGGTCGCCAAAATATGTCCTTTTTTTCTTTTGTATATCATTCCGAGAAACATACACATATACACAGTACGTACAACACGAAATATATAACAGGTCATTTCAAACATTTTTTTCATACCTAAATATTATTTAAGAAAAATAATATAGATAGCATAACATTAATTTTTTCTATACAATTTCCCACTTTTTACTCATTTTATTGATTAAAAACAAAACTTGCTTTTTTAAAATAAATCACTCAGTATACCTGCCAGTACGAACAAATTAGACTTCTTTATTTTTTGCTTAAAATCCGCTTCAGAAATAACGGGCTCATATAGCGAGTACCAAGTGAAATATTTCTCCACTTAGTTTCAAGGGAATTTAGTGACTTCATTATCTTGCCTTTCTATATAATAGGAATGGACATTGCGAGAATCGCGAGCCGCATATGACTTACGTGGTTCTGTGGTGAAACTTTTTACTTGATGCTCCAAAAAAAAAATACAACCATTAACTATAATACGAAGTATACGTTTGTTCTTATAAACGTATTTAAAATATTTTTATGTGATTAGAAGATAATTAATTTCTTGATCTATTAAATATTAAAAAAATATATTCTATAGTCGTGTGTACAAAATATTAATAGGCATTAAAATATTTTGGAGACTGAAAGTACATGATTTTTATGTAATATTTTGTTAGAAATTCGCTACCAAATCCAAAAAAATTGAAATGACCTGGTGTGTGTGTGTGTGTGTATGTACTGTATGTATGTATGTATGTATATATATATATATATATATATATATATATATATATATATATATATATATATATATATAAAGTCGAAAATACTTTTTGATGATTGCTTGGTTATTTGGGATTTAAGGGCGCGTCGGCAACTACAGTGGTTACCACCAATACCTTTCGAATTTACCTAAGTTTTTACAAGTATAACTGACAAACTAAATTATAATCGTATGAATGTGAATAATTTATTTTTAAATTTAAAAAAGGCATAAGTCAACGAACTAATGATATTTTTAAAATACAAAATTACACATAT
The DNA here is from genome assembly GCA_034766995.1 of Acanthacorydalis orientalis. Taxonomy (NCBI): domain Eukaryota; kingdom Metazoa; phylum Arthropoda; class Insecta; order Megaloptera; family Corydalidae; genus Acanthacorydalis; species Acanthacorydalis orientalis. The sequence continues at coordinate 24,795,291 of CM068314.1, read as the reverse complement.
ATTTATATAGACATACATACATACATACATATATATATATATATATATATATATATATATATATATATATATATATAGCAACACTCAAAATAACGCATCATTTTCAAATTCTTATTGGACAAGATAAATCAAAAAAAAATGCTTTAAAGCAATTAAGAAATAATTTTTAATTAGTTTGTTTTTATTTACAATACATTAAAAAACACATAAAAACATACAGAAGATGTAAAAAAGGGTAAAAAAGCAAAAAGTACAAAAATGATGCAACATAGAAAATGGTCCATTTAAAGTTTTTCACTATGTGAGCAAGGATACTGATTTCAGGACGATATTTTTTTTAACTTGAAGAATGAACACTATTGAATTCATCATCATCTTTAATACTTTGTAGGGCCTCCTTTTTATTTTATGACATCTTTGAGCCTTTATTGCATAGATGTTACCAGTTTCTTTGTAAAATTACGACTTATGGAGTTCCACTCACTCTGTATATGTATTTTTAGGGCTTCTTTGTTGCATGTCGTGAAATTTTTTAAACTGAATTTGACTTGTCCAAAAGTGCTCGATTACGTAAGATCGGGAGAATGCGGAGGGGTATGCATGGCCTCTCTAAAATTGTATAAAAGCCATTTTTTGACTAAGTACGAAGAATGTTTGGGATCGTTATCCTCGTAAAAGGTGAATGTGGTTGTCTTATGCGCAATTTTTCTGTAATGACTTTTAAATTAGTTCTTAAAATGTTAAAATACATGAATTTATCCAAATTTCCTTCAATAAAATTAAGGTTACCAACACCAGAAGAAGCTATACATTCCTAGATCATAACATACCCGCCACCGTGTTTGACGGTAGGCCTAATGTTTTGTCGATCAAACGCGGTATTTGACTTTCTCCGGACTTTAGGATGCCTACCATTACCGAATAAATTGATTTTGGATTAATCAACAAAGATAATTTATTTCCAAAAATCGAAATCCTCGTTCATGTGTTCTTTTGTTGAAGACCTTCAGTAATTTCTGGAGAAATGTAAAAAATCAACATCCTAGCAAACGCCGTGAAAAACATTGCATGTCATTTTGAATGTTGGATTATTTTCGTACCTTTTGCTTTTCTATCCCTTTTCTTAACATCTTCTGTATGTTTTTTTTAAAGTATGTATTTAAATAAAAACAAACTAAATTATCTATTTAAAAATAATTTCTTCTTCTTTTTTTTTGATTTACTTTGTTCAATAATAATTTGAAATTGGTGAATCATTTTGAGTGTTGCGAATAATTATATATATATATATATATATATATATATATATATATATATATATATATATATATATATATATATAAACACACATACATTTGTTACAATAACTAAAAACCCACATTTAAGTGATAATTTTAGAAGACCGAATTTCGATATAACGCAATAGTAAAAAAAGTATGACTGATATTATGTTAACTTTGTCTAGTACATGTTTTTTAATGTATTATAAACGTCCTGTTTATTTTAATTGAAAAAACAAAACATCACTGACCTTGGTCTTGACAATTATGATAACCGACAATTTTAGAATTAAGAGTTAATAGTTTTCTTACAATATATTATCATATTGCATGATATATTCGTATTTAATTAACTGACATGAATCAATTTATAATTTTACGATATGACTAGGTAATTTATGACAAACATTCATTTTTCCTTACAATCATATTTTGTGTCTATTCAGCTATCTTTTTGAATAGTTAATTGTATATTGATTATTTACTTAATATGTAACATGCAATTGTCCTGTTGTCTTTATGTAAACAAAAAAAATAATGTTAGTAATAAATTATTGAAAGTTTATTATTTTTTGTTGGTTAGTTAATAGATATAATAATAATTAATTTGTTGATTTTTTTACGACATGATTCATAGGATACTTTTTTTAATCCTGTGGATATCTTGTACGACATCTTCTGTCTTGAGCAGAAATAAATTACTCTTAAATACAACACCAGCCATCAAAAGATAAAAGTGTACTTCTAAAATCCAAACCAAGTCGCATACTACTAGCATTTTTATTTAATTCGTATATGAAGAATATTATTTTTTATTGTAATAAATAATACTCGTTGCTTTTTTATAGAAGAAAAATATTTGGAAGAATACTTAATTTTTATAAATTTTATAGGATAAATTCAGAACATGTTGACGTTTTTACAATAGCAATATCAAATTATATCATTACGAAAATCAGAATTATATATATATATATATATATATATATATATATATATATATAAATAGAGAGAGAGAGAGAGAGACTAATCTCTCTCTCTCTCTCTCTAATTTAATTTTATATAATATGGGCAGCTATAAAGGACACATTTTTTAAGTTAAAAAATGCATTATTATTTGTAAATAAATATATTAATTGCGTTGAATTAATTAAAACAAGTTTAACAGTAAAATAGGTAATTATTTCATGATTTAAAATATGCTGCGACCTTTTTTATATTATTTATTTACTTCCAATAGTATTTTTAATTTTTATAACAAAAATGAAGAACCTCTTTTTATGTGCTTCCAATATAACTATTATCTCGATACTTTATTATACTTGTTCAGAATTTCACATGAAACTAAAGAATATATACAGCACTACAAAGTATATAATACATGCATATCTGTATGTATATATATATATGTAAACTATGCGCTTATACATGGAAAAGTTTAACGGTAAAACTACTATATAAACAGTTTTTTTTGTTCTAAATTTGCAACTTCTCGAAAATATATGTAACAAAGCTTATATGTACATACTATGAAAATATGTAAAGGTTTGAAAAAATAATAAACAACTTTATACACTTACCTTCATCCGAATTGAGATCCGTGAATTTGATTCCCCCACTGAAAATAAAATAGTACGTGTTTTAAATTTATATTAAAAAATAGTATTTTATGGAATAACAATAAATTTAATTGTATGTTATAGGCAAATAATTGCATCAATTGAATTGAAATGATGAATAAAAGTTGACTGATTTGTTAATGAATTAGGATTGTCTTAATTAAAAATACATATTAAAAGTATTGCCGTATTTAATTAATCAATATTACTTAAATTTTATATTTTTTAATTTAAAAAAATGTTTTGTTTATACGTAATAATGTTTAAACATTGTATAATTATGTATACCAATATTGATCATTTGACATTTAATAAGTTAAAAAATCGCGGTTTATCGGAAGCCAACGTGTTAAAATAAAAACTTACTGTCATTTACTCAACATTTTAATATATTTAGTTGAAATTTAATGATATTGATCATGAAATTTTAACTAAATGTAGTAAATATATAATCACAATTAAAAGTAATACAATTTAATCATCCACACATTATTCGTGTATCAGCCAAGTTTTTCGATAACGTACTAAATATCATGCGTTTGTTTTATATATTCGTGTAAAAATGTATATTTTTCCATTCGAGATACTAATTTTTACAACAAATATCAGCAATAAAGTTTATATATATATATATATATATATATATATATATATAATAACCTATCAATGACTCAAAAACTTAGTAGTTAAAGCTCTATAATACCATATCAATCAAAACAAAAAGAATACTTATATAATATTTCTCTGATGATAGGAGCTTTGATTACACATAATCTATTTTATTAATTTCGTATTATAAAAGTCAGAGATGATGTTCAGCCCTGGTGTTCATCCTACATATACAGTGTTTTTTTTTATAGATATCAACGTTTGCTATGGGGAACTAAGAGTGAAGTGAAATAGCCAATAACTAACCCTCTTTTATTATGTACCAAAATCTGTTAAAATCGAAATTAAAAATCAAATTTATTTTACATTTATTTCAATCATTTTATTTGCGTACAAAAATTATACTGATTGGACAGTTGAAGTGTAGTATCCATTTTTTCATTTAGATAACGTTTATTACGTGATATCTCTCTCTCTCTCTCTCTCTCTATATATATATATACACACACATTATATATATATATATATATATATATATATATACGTATATTAATTAGCACCTCTGATTATTAAATGTGCTAATGAATGTTTTAGATCATCAGATCTTAACCTTATAGTTAAGATCAAAATATTAATTGTTCAACACGTTGACGAAAAAGAATGCTGTACCATTCAAAATATTATTAACATATGGCGACATCAACGCTAGAGCGTTCCTAAGTTTAATGTGAATATTATATCCGTCATTGTGTATTCGAATGATTTTCATGTATTATAAAAATATTTGTAAATGTCTTCATGACTGAAATCCCCAAGAAATAAATTAACCTAATACATTAACCACCAGTCGATTATAACAAATTACATTCAAAAAAACATCCTATACAGTGACCCCCTCAGTTTATTTTTTGTTTAAATTGGTATATGAAGAGGATATCTCTACAATTAAAAATTAGTCATGTACACATCTTTTGGAAATTTTATTCGTGTTCTGATTGGTTGATGGAGATCGCGTGGTCTCTGTTCTGATTGGTTGACATCAGTTACATGTATGTAACTCTCTGACGGTGTACGACGAAATAGGGTATACAATGTCAGTGTAAAACTGATAAGAAATTTATTTAAAATTTTGTGTTCACTGAAGCTTTAGAGTAAAAAATTGTTACACATTTTAACATTGTATTTTGTTGTTAATTTTTATAAACTCTTCCAATAAAAATTTAACGACTTACATTTTACGTAGATTATTTGTGCATATAATTTGTTAATTTTTGCTGTTTGTTAGGAGTGAGCGAGCATTAGCGAGTGGGGGGGGGAAGATCCCCCTGGAGATGGGCAATCGCAGTGAGCAGGCGGCGGGGCCCTTTGGTTTTAAAAAAAATATCTATTTGAATAATTATTTTGTAAATCCGCCGACGAAATAAATTTTAAATGCTTTTTGTCACATTACAACAAAGTAAATAAACTATTTGTAAAATAGCAATAAAAAATGCAAATAAACTATTGTAAAGGAATAAATGTAATTTATTTCATATTAAGTAAAAATGTACTTGTATATTTTTTGGATAAACAATTAGACATATGAACAATTTTTGTATTATACGTAAGTAAATATATTAATTGCACGTTAAATTAAAATAAATTAGATTGATTGTTGTATGTTACAATATTTGATATCTTTTATACATTTTTTTTTTTGTTTACTTAGACGAACTTTTTGTGTTTTATAATAAATAAAGGCATGTTTTACTTTTTATACAAGTCGTTTTTTCTGTTTTTGTCAATTATAATTAGCATCGAATTTTTAAAGTACTGCATTTTACAGCGATATTGGTCAGTGTTAATAAAAATATATAAAAAGTAATTCACATGTAACACAACATGTTTAAGTGTAAACTATTAAAAGGAATTAAAACGTTTAATTAAATATATTAAAAGGCATTAGAACGTATAAGCTGCTTGAGACAGAAGTTTTAATCCATAAAAAAATGTTCTAATAATGATGATTTTTCTTTAAAAAAAACCTTAGTAATTTCCATATAAAAAGCATGCAATAATTAACAGAATAGCAAAACACTTATCATATAAGCTGGTTTTTAATTTTTTAAATGCAACTATAAGTGATGAAGTGCTCTGAAATATCTTATTTTTATCGATTCGCTCGACCCATTTTGAAAATTGTAACAACAAATTCACTGAATCTTAATAATTAAATATATTACGTAATATATAAAACCAATCTATTTTATAACTGAATTAAAAATAAAAAAGAATTACCAGTTTCTTCAAGTTAGAAAAACAATATTCTTTTAGTTAAAAAAAATATTTAACATTGCCTTTGGTTTATATTTACACCAACAAAATATACTTTATGATTCATGCCAAAGAAAATACTCAATTATTTATCCTAACTGTAGAAACAAACTGAACAAAAATGGATGTCACTGACTTTACATTTTTGAAAATAATATTGTATGAAATTTAATGTAAATCGCAATACTATTTTTATAAACCTTTATTAGAAATAAAATGAATGTAAAAATAGTAAATTAGTCCAGTGGACTGGTTAAAATTCGGACCTATCCTTGTATCAGAATGGACAATCTAATCCTGATTGTGGGATGTTGAAGGGGGAGCGGATGTTGTCTAGAATATAATTACACTTTTGTGAACTGTCAGACCTTACACTAGCTTAGCCAGCGTGAAAAAAAGTGTTAAATTCCGTGTTAATTTTTTTAAAAATATCTCCCTTCCTTTTTAGCTGCAAAATAAATTAAAAACCATTTTGCAGAGAATTTAATTCTCCCATACTTTGATTGATTCCCATACTTTTTTTCATGGGATGAATACTTTTTTATTTATTACATAAAAACTGGTTAAAAAAGTTTTGCATTTTTCTCCTTGACGTTAAAGATAGCCATTAACAAAGTTGTAAAGCATAAAAAAATCTGCAACTTTCATATTAAATTTTTCTTTGTGCGATTAATATTTATTGTTTTATACTGCTGCAAAAGATCGTGTGTAGCGTAGAATGGAACTGTACACTATGGGAAGCGATATTACAGTTCCGCCCATACGGTATATGCGGCTTTTTGTCCACGGTGTAAAACAATAAATATTTATCGTACAAAAAAAAGTTTAATATGAAAGTTGCAGATTTTTTTTATGTTCTACAACTTTGTTAATGGCTATCTTTAACGTCAAACGAACGAAAAACAAGAAAAATGAAAAAAAAACTTGTTTTTTTTTCAAATAAATAAAAAAAATATTCATCGCATGGAAAAAAAATATACCAAATTGTTGGGAATTAAATTCCCTACAAAGTGGTTATTTAATTTATTTTGTCGTTACAAGAGGAAGTGAGATATTTTTTTTTAAAAAAAAAAAAACAGAATTTTACCCTTTTTTCGCACTGGACGCTATAGCGTAAGGTCTGACAGTTCGCAAAAGTGTGATTATACTCTAGACACACACACATCCTTCACATCAAAAAATTAACCTGGAATTCAACTCTTCTTTCACGCTGACTGCGACACTGTCACGGTCAGATAATTCACAAAAATGTAATTATATTCTAAACAACCCCCTACCAGCATTCCACAACTAGGATTAGATTGTCCATTTTGATGCAATATTCCACAGCCAGATCCACTGAACTAAATTGTTAATAATATTTCAAAAGTATAAATCCAGAGAATTCTTATTTATTCCGTACTTACGTGTATATATATATATATATATATATATATATATATATATATATATATATATATATATATATTAAATCTCATTTAATGTCAGATGAAATCTAAAGAACGAGAAAACGACAAAATAATATCACCAAATGATATTTGTAGTACAGAATATTACTAAATAGAACATAAATGCATAACCACGGTTATAAAAGTTACATAGGGGTGGCAAATGATACTAGTGGTGGACAGAATGTAAATTATAGTTTTCTTGTGTGCATAAACAGTACGATTGTAAGATGTGTAAAACTAATCTAAATAAAATTTAATTGCCACCTACCTCAGCAACACAGAAGCGGTCTCGGGCACCCGAAACACCTGTGAACAACGATGGAATTGTCCAAACTGTGCATGTTTAATATCACACATTTGTATCAACATTCAGAACAAAGTAAACCTTTCATACGTTTATTTTCTAATTAATTTTAAGTTTTTATTTTCCGTGTAATTATTAAAACTTAAATTTTAAAAGATGAAATGTAAATGTGCCTGTATGCGAGAATATGTATGTATGTATACATATATATATATATATATATATATATATATATATATATATATATATATATATATATATATATATGTATTACATACGCACAAGCAGCACACTTGTTAATATATGACAGTATCTTTTCTATGTACATTTTGTACATTTGATGTACATAAAATAATTTATTTTTGTAATTGATTTGCATTCGAAGCTAATTACGAATAAAAAATGTATATAAATAAATATGAACAATAGACATAATCCGTTAATAATGGCAAAAATATTTTCATTATTTAGCAAAATCGTTAATACTTTTGTTCGCAATGACATTAAAAGTGTGTCAACTAATAAATTTAGAAAAAAATAATATTTAATCTATAGGGCAAATTTCCCTGACCCATAAGATTATCTGTCTTAATCTTATAGGTTGCCTGAATATACAAATGCAGGGCGTTCTTAATAATAAAAAAGAACAATAATGATTTCAACATCAAGTTAATAACATAAAGATTAATAGATAAACTTTGTTAAAATTCTAACTTAAATTTCATTGACCAGTACATGTACATTTTTATTAATTTTATAATTATGAACCCAATTTGCCAATGAATTTCGTATATTTATATAACCGCCAAAAAAAAACAACTAGTTTATCATAACATTAATATTTAAAATATTTTTTTTCCTTATTAACAATAATTTAAAAAAAAAATCGTAAGAGAAAAATATAAATTATTTTAAAACCTGTTTGCAACAATGTACATGCCACTGAATGTCTTATTATATTAGCATTTTGTAATAGTCAAGGTTTTTGTTATTAAAGCGATTATTTAATAGTTGTTCATGGTTGAATATTTTGTTAAGTATATTTTCGAGAGCAAATGAAACATGTCTTAAGGGATAGTTCTTAAAAAGTGCAAGACTCGATTTGTGTCTTATAACGTTTGAAATGTTAAGGTAATACTATAATATTAATTTTATATTAATGTACGAACACTGATTCAAGTACATCATGTGTAGGTATATATGCATTCATATATATATATATATATATATATATATATATATATATGTGTGTGTGTGTGTGTGTGTATACACACACCCACGAGGGCGGTTTACAGAGAAACAGGGTTCGTGTACACGCTGAGGGAGAGGGGACAGCTTTAATGTTTTTATATGTACCATCTCTTTTAGTGACGCATGTGAAGTTGCCAGTCATTCCACCATTAATATTTTGTTTGATAGTTGTTTTAATACAGGCGTTTCGTGCAAAATGGGTAAAATAGGAAGAACTGGCCAATATTACGTAACACTTATGGAGAAGTTTAAGATAGTGATCGCGGAAAAAAGTTCCGGAATGGATAAGAAAAAAATGTTGTTTCGCCATGATAATGCACCGGTTCATTCAAGTGTTGTCACCCAACAAAAATTGGCTGAATTGAAGCATGAAATCCTTCTACATCTACCGTATTCGCCTGATTTAGTTCGCTTGGACTTCCATCTGTTCTCGAAACTCAACATTTTTCATGGCTAAAAAGCGATTTGGATCGAATGAAATTCTATATAGGCCGCAAACTGCTATTTTGAAGACCTCGAAGAAACTCATATCCGAGAAAAAAACGTTGGGGCAAGTGCATTGAGCTTCGAAGGGATTATATTGAAAAATAAAGTACCCTTTGAAATTGAAGCTGTTACCTCTAATATCGAACCAAGTTACTCTTCACCGCCCTCTCAACCGCTCTCGTATATACATACACACACGCATATATATATATATATATATATATATATATATATATATATATGAATTAAATAAAATGTGAATTATTAACATTTAGAAGAATCTATCTCTTTAATTACAAACATATAAAAAAAGTCTATAATCAAACGAATAAAAACATGTTTTATCATATGGAAAAACAGCACAGATTAATATGAACTCACATTTACATAGTATAGCATTTTGAATGTAACAATATACATATGCTGAGTTTGCGTTTTTAACGAAAATAAGAGAAATATGCAAAAAATACCAAAAAGTATCTTCATTAAATCTAACAGAAACTCAACAATACAGAAAGATATTCATAGAAAGGAAATTCAAATAAATTCAAAATAATAAATGAACTGATGCAGTGAAAGCTTGTCTCAATGTGTGCCATATATATATATATATATATATATATATATATATATATATATATATATATATATATATATACACATATACACACACATATATATATATATATATATATATATATATATATATATATATATATATATATATATATATATATATATGTACGAGGTCAGACAATTAAGTAATGTGACAAAATTCAAAAATCGAGTATATTTAAAAATTAAGGTACATCGCTGCGATCCCCTTCAAAGTAGTCCCCTCCCGCATCTATACACTTATTCCAGCGAGTTTTCCAGTTTTCGTAACAATTCTTGTGGGACCTCTCCGAGTACCCTCGTCACAGATTCTTGGATATCTTCAACGGAGTCAAAATGTCGACCTTTGACGAATTTTTTCATATGGGGGAATAGGAAAAAGTCGCAGGGTGACATGTCCGGTGAATAGGGCGGTTGTGGTAACGTTGCGATGCCTTTAGACGCCAAAAACTGAGAGACACTGAACGCACTGTGACAGGGAGCATTGTCGTGATGCAGAACCCAAGTCTTCGCGATCTCTGGACGCACTCTGAGCACCCTTTTTCGTAATTTTTCGAGCACATTGCGGTAGAATACTTGATTTACGGTTTGTCCAGGTGGTACGAACTCTTTGTGAACCACCCCTTTGCTGTCGAAGAAGCAAATCAACATGGTTTTCACTTTGGACTTGCTCATTCTCGCCTTCTTTGGCCTTGGTGCTCCAGGGGACAGCCACTGTTGGCTTTGTCGTTTAGTTTCGGGGTCATATTGAAAGAACCAACTTTCATCACCAGTAATAACTCGATCGAGAAGAGTAGGATCACTTTAAATTTTATCGCGCACCGTTGCTCTGTTCCATTTTTCCCGTTGCTCTTTTCCAAATTTCTCTGTTCCATTTTCGTGACATGCACTACTCGCGCGTTGTTACAAAACACTAAACAGCTGGCGAAGAAATGATCGTACGAGGGTGGTCAAGGTCTCAATCGAGAGAGTAGGGATCTGATATTACGGTGGCGGAGTTACAGGTTCGCAGTGTTACCACAGGCCGAGAAAAAAAATCGGTCGCATTACTTAATTGTCTGACCTCGTATATATATATATATATATATATATATATATATATATATACATATACATATACATATATATATATATATGTGCTAATTTTGAAATAATATAAAAGGTACTAAAAAGGAAATCCTAATAACTAAGACAAGTATTGAAATTAATGAAATATCTACACAAAGATTATAGTATAATCGTATATACTTTAAATGTTACAGATGTTAAATTTTAATTTAATTAAAATATGCTAACTAAACATGAAAAAATTATTGATCTATTACGAACTGGCAATTGTCAACTATGAATACGTTAACTATTAGTGTAGTTATGAATGTTTACATAAATAAATACTATAGTTTAATGTATCAGGAAGTAATCATCATAGAGTAATCATCTTTTTGACTTTCACTAGTAAAAATAAAAATATTAATTAAACAATATTTTATTTATTTTAGTGATGATTCTTGAAAAGAATAAGTTCGCGACAATACAATTCTGACACTGTGGTTAAATTATCTTTCACAAATGATTTGCTTTTCTGCTACACAAATTTGACTAAAAATAATAAACAAATTACTCAAAATGTTTGATTGTATGCACACAAGCAAGAATTAAAAATTATTAATAATGATTCATTGAACATATTTGATCAGATTTTTTTGTGGTTTGTAGAATGGCAAAAGTATTCATTTGTGAAAATAAGTTACTTTTTTTTCGTTTCTCTTTTTTATTTCAAGGAATATATTTACCTTAATACTATCTGGTGTAATATTACATTAAAAGAGACGATCTTTCTTTTATGTCTACTTCTGCAAATGTTTTTTTGTATTAAAACTATTATAACAAAATTTATAATATATACAAAAACACATTAATACAAAATAACGTCATGCATGTACATTTTTTTTATAAAAGAACGTACTATTATGGTATTGTAAACATTGAATATATATATATATATATATATATATATATATATATATATATATATATATATATATATATATATATATATATATATATATGTATGTCATGCAATGAACACATTCATGGCAACTTTAAGTATGTTAAATATATAAAACTACTTTAATTTGTATAAATACAAGTATGAATGGTATTATAAAATTCATAAATTCTTATTAACTGTGTTTCAACTTTTGTTTGTTTTATTTTTGACAAAAAATTATAAAGATAAAATCAAGTTTGATGTTA
>CM068314.1:24720607-24778107 GCA_034766995.1 Acanthacorydalis orientalis | reverse complement strand
AATTATCATGAAATGTAAGTTTGGATAATGTGAAATGATGAAAAGCAGTACCATTTATGTTTTATTTGTATAATCTAATTATGAATGATTATGATTAATAATTGTTTTGTTTTAAATAAAAATCAATAGTTTTAAGAAAAAATATTTCGAAATGATAAATTTACAGATTTACCATTATATTCATATATATATATATATATATATATATATATATATATATATATATATATATATATATATATATATATATATATATTGTGAATTTAATGTAGATAGTGATCAAGTTTTTAAATTTATTATTTTAAAAGTGCTTTTTTCATCTTTCTAATTTATATGGCTTTTGTCATTTTATTTGCATCCTATAAAAAAAATTATTCTTTTGATAAAAACACTGAACTATACAAATGTGAAAACTATAATAGTGAATGGCAGTTTTGAATAAATACAATCATTTTTTTCATGTATTTTGTAATTTTTGGTAGTATAAAAAAACAATATTTTTAAAGTATATTTTGTTTGTTAATAAAAAATACTTTAAACAATTTTTGGGTTTTTAATTAATTTAAAGTAAAATCTAGAATGCATGTTTTAAGCATGCATGTATGAAAAGTAATGATTATATAATAAAAAGTTTTTTTGATATTTAATCTTTTTATTAAAGACTAACATTAATTACAAAAACTGTATTTTTTTACTAAATTGTAAGTTATCTGAAAATTAAGAAATTATATACATAATAATCTAAAATAAAACGTATATACACTTTTTGCATATGTGTTTATATACGTTTGAGTATGTGGATATATGTGTGAAATATATATACAGTAATCTCTTGATATACGTCGAGAAGCGTTCCAAAAATGAAAAAAACGTGAATTGAGTAACAAAAACAAAAGCTATAAAATCGAAATATGTAGTTAAGAAAAAAAACTGTTTTTAGTTATGTATTTTTAGCATTTATTTTTATGTACTTTTACATTGTGAAGTTGTGCTCTCTTTTAATCTTCTAGTAATCCAAAACACACTGAAACTGAATTTCTTATCTTTTTTAACAGCAATTTCCTTAAAGTCATTAAATAAACTCATTGCTTTTTTTTGGATAACAAATGTGATTAGAACTATTTTTTTTTTCATTTAAGTCACTTATTCATGTACTTAACACATTTTCCATTTTCTCTAACATTGGCCTCAACGGATATCACCGTTCTTGTGGCAGCACTCGCATGTATTATTTCTGAACTTTTTAAAATTTTCTTACTGTTGTTAGTGGGAGTTCCTTTGAGCTGGCAATATTAAATGCCTTTTCTCCCTTTTCAATGTTTATTCTTTTGCTTTTATACTCATTTTTCAGTAAACTACATTTTCCCAAAATTAATACATACGGTAAATAATTTTACATAATTTATTTATTTACCGAGCTCCATTACTGATAACTGGATTAAAGTTTTTGAAACGAAAACGGCAAAAAAGAATTTCTCTCGTAATTACGTGATAACTTTTTACAACAAAAACAAGCTTTGAAATAAGATGAGAAAGCATCTCTAAGCAATATACATATACGTATCATATTTAAAATTCTGGGAATCCCCAAATTACATTTTTCTTAAGAACGCAAATTGGGTTAGTCTTAAATTTTGCTGTAACACAAATTGAAAATACGCTAATCAGAAGGACGTATATCGGGGGATTACTATGTATATGTGTGCGTGTGTGTGTATATATATATATATACACATACATACATATAAACATACATACAAACACATATATACATACATACATATGCAAATATAAAAAAATCAGAATTACATATTTATTTTCTTATTAAGAGTAGCTACAAATGAGCTGAATTGAAATTTTGATTTATTACAGTTTTTGGAAAATCAATTCTATTAATGAAATGTAAAGGTATTCCTAAATTATGTAATTTTGATTTATCTATTTTTGAAATATTTGGTATATAAAATAGAAGTGCTTCCCATAATATTTCACTGAGTTTAGGAATAGATACCCATGCTTCATGTAAATCATTAGTTCTTTGGTTGTTTATTTTATAAACACCACCAAAAATATAAATTTTACCCTGTGGTGTTATTGACACAGAATTAAAATGTACTGGCATTTTTAATGGATGATCAGTAATTAATTTCCATGTACGTGTTTTAAATTCAAATTTCCAAAAATCATTCAGTGACTGCTGAACTTTTACGTAACCTCCCAATATGTAAACCTCAAGGTCTCCTTTTTCAGTTTTTCGTTGCACACAACCATGACACATTCTTGGAGTTGGGTATCCAGCATCTTTATCAGGAATTGTTTCAATTCTCTCCCAAGTTAATGACTCTAAATTAAATGCAGGTATATGTTTAAAATTGTAACATCTTACTACAGTACCACCACCAAATACATATATGTATTTTCCATCAAAGGCTATTTCATGACGATATCGACCCTCCGGTACATTTAAATCATCTGGTCTTGGTTGAATGAAATTCCACTCTTTTGTAGTTAAATTTAATCTATGAAGATTATAATTAACTTTAATAGACTGCATACTCATTTGATTAGTATCGATATGATTTTTTATTACCTATGAATTTCACAATTGTAATTGTATCCAGTTGTACCACCAATAGTATACACAAAACCATTTTTATACACTAATGCTTGTCCATACATTGGTAAAGGTTTATTACCTTTAGTTTCTATCAATTCCATACCAGTATAATTTGTAACACTACAACAATACAGTCGATTACTACATTCAATACCAAATGGAATCCCAGTACCTCCATAAACCTAAAATATTTCCTTTTAAGTATGAACTACAGTACATTTACTTGTTTTTAATATACTGTTGGCTCACCATAATAGTATTTCCATCATACAAAAGAGCTGATGATGCTACTTCTGCTGGGATGGTTTCTTTATAAGGTAATAAAGTCCATAATTTAGAAGCAAAGTTAAATTTCCATAATTCTCTGAATAATGTCCCTTCGCTATGTTCTTCAGAATGTTGTGGATGATATCCACCATAAGAATATAGGTTATTGTCATCACAAACAATTCGATGTCCACTTCGAGAGTGTGGAATGGTTTCATTGCTTTCGTTGTTAGGGTGAACCTGATCTATGTGATATAATTTGAATTTATATATTTTTGGTTTTAAATTATCCATTGCATTAGGTTTCAATTTTCTGACGATTTCACCGATCTTGAATGTACTGAATGTAATAACATTATATATATTAAAAAATATTTTCAAAAATTTTAGTAAAATATTCATAAATACAAAAAAAACGTTATTTTTAATTATTTTTTATATCGCAATCGATCAAGAAAATTGTTGATACATTGATATTTTTGACATTTACAATATATACGCCCACAGTATATACACCTTTTTGAATAAACGTGTCATTTGCATTACCAAAGAGGATTCATTGCGGCGATACTAGATGGTAATACTAATGATATTAATTGATGAATTCTCTAGCACAGATAAAGAAGTCTATCTCTGGTAATATATAATTTCTAAAATTTCAGATTAGTGACTCACTTTACCGACTGTCCAAATAATATTTTTCATTTAACAATGCGGATACTCATAATACATAAAAAAACCAAAGTAATGATTTATATTACAAAATTTTAATGTTATGAATATACTGCTGAAGTAGATAATTTTTCTTATTTAAGAATTTCTGTAATGAAAAAATTAAAAGGTATAAAAATACTTTAATCAAGTATATAAAACTGATCAACTTGGTTTCTTTTTTATTATACATATATTATTTACATGAGTTAACTGCACTTTTTAAAAAAATATAACACATTTCAAATCAATGTAATATTAAAGGAACAAAAAAAAATATTATGACAAAACTTATGAAATATCTAAAAAAATATACATTATTAATGAGAATAAATATCCTATCCATTATACTTTGATAATAAATATCAAATAAATACTACAACATACTTTTCTTCTGTTGTACTTTATAGTGTTTAATAACTTTTTTGCCAGGTACAAGTCCTTGAGCCATTCCAGATCGCTTTTTTTTTTTCAGCGGTAGTAAGTAATCTTGTTCAGTTTCAGGAATAGTTTGTACAGTTTTTGGTAAAGGAGGATTTTCACAAACTACATTGTGTTGAGTTTTAATCTTATCTGCTAATTCTGTTTCAGATTTTTGTAAATCTGAATCATGGGCAAACTGACACTTTGTACCAAAACGGCATCTACCTTTTCTATAATTCCAACATATTTTTTTTCCATTTATAACTCTTGTATTTTCTTTTGTATTCACCATTTTTACATGCTTTTCTAATATTGCTTGTTTTGCATTTTCTTCTTCAATAAAAGGATTTGAAAATACAGATGTTTTGGAAGCATTAGTATTATCAAAATTTGGTGCTGGAAGTTTTTCACACGTATGACTTTGTTCTATTTTATTTCTAAAACATAAAATTATAAATGCTATAATAACGTAGTACTAATTAATTAAACCAATTCTATTAAATTGTTTACCTTTTTAGAATCAAATCACTGACGTCTGTATCAGATTCTTCAGAATTTGATGATATTCCGTAATCCGCAACTAAAGATGACATTTTTAATATTGTCGAGTTATTATTTTATATTATTAAATCATTATTGTGCGTTGGGAATAAAATTATTTCTTAAAAAAATAATATTTTGCTTTATATTGCATTCTTATACATTATTGAACTAATAAAAAAAAGATAAACACGTGCTGTCACTTTGCAAAAAAGATAGATTTAAAATCAGATAATTATATTTTATTGGAATGTACAGTTATAGTTTAATCTACAAAATTAATGCATCGACTTTCTTCCAATTAAAGAGTTAACCTTATTCAATGTGGAAATTCATTTGGTATATTATTCTGCCAAACAAGCCACACGATTTATGAATCAATGGCATTCATTCATTTATATACGATGTGAGTGTAAGTAAAACGCGATTTATACAGAAGATAAATGTGTGTATCTTTTATGATTTATAGTTATTTAAATTAAAATAATCGTACTGTATTGTTTTATTACTGTTGTGTATAATCAAAGTAAAGTTCTGGGTAAAATATTAATTTTATATTTTTCACGAACTCTGCGTTTATAGAAATGAGTGTATATTATTTGTCATAAATTATGTATGCTTGTGTTTTGAGATTTTTATATAAAAGTAATCTTTTGTCTACAGAAATGATTTGATAGTGATTTTATATAACCTTATAATCTTTTTTCATTAAAATGTATAATTGTTAAAGTATTGATATATATATATATATATATATATATATATATATATATATATATATATAAAAGTTAAATAATTCAAAAAAAACGTTTGACATTTGATAATTTGTTATTATAAGGTGTAGAAAAGTAATTAGAAATTAAGTATATTGATGAGTCACTCGAAAAAATTTTAGAAGGGAACAAACGAGACAAATTTTGTACATTGGTAAAATTATGACAATTAGTTAATTTTTTGATATTCTATGTTCTTTGAATCTGTAATTCAATTAGTTAGCTATTATATTCAATTTATTGAACAAAAAAAATTTAAAATAGCAAAAGTTTAAGATGAATGTCATAATGACAAGCATACATCACCTCAAATTTAAATTAAAAATGCTTTATATTTCTGAACTTTATTTATTTCATTTAACATAATACAGCTGATATATGTGCATGTGTGTCTGTATATATATGTATATTTAAACAACCAATATATTTTTAATGTAAAAATAATAATTATAAGTATTACAGGTTTTTATAGAATTGCTTTCAAATCTTTTGAACATACGTATGACAATTTCATCATCTCATATAAATGTTTATATCTAAGAGTATAAAGGAATTGTTTGGAATAATTTGTTTTAGTACTGTGTGTTTTCACTGAAAAAGTGATTATTACTTGTTTGACAGTTTTCATTTTGAATGTATTATATACTTGAATTTAAATCATATCTTGAAAGAAATCATATTTTGAAAAAATTAAAACAAAAATAAAATAAGGTAAAATGATGAATAAATGATCCAGGAATATATATATATATATATATATATATATATATATATATATATATATATATATATATATATATATATATATATATATATATATGTATATGAATGGGTTGTGTATATTACTTTACTCCAGTGTCATCAATATCAACATGACAAGTTTTAAAGCATTCTATTCTTGTACTTTTTAATACAACTATGTTTCTCTGTTCTGAGTCTGCATTTGTTTTTGATATTAATAATCTTGTATGTGGAATATGTTTCCAATATTTGCCAAGAGATGGTTTATCAATTCGTTTAAATTTATTAACATCGTATTTAATAGAGCTGCCATAATCAATCCAACGTGTAACAATGTTAACAACTATTATTACAAGTTGATATTTTTTAGCCAAATATTTTATTGTATTTGACACATTATTTAAGATTCCACGACAATAAGAATTAGAGATCATTTGATGAAAAATTGCTGGTAAGGAGTCTATTATTATCATTCTTAAATTTACTTCTTTTAACAAACTATTATTCATTGAATTTAATATATTCATTAATTCATATACGTCGTTTATATATACAACTTTTATATCTTTCATAATTATTTCAATCAAATCCTGAAAATACTAAATTGTTAATTGAATTTGATTATTATTTTGGTTTAACTTACATCTGTACATCCTCTTGCTTTTAAAATTGAATCTAACTTTTTGCCACTAAAATCTCTTTTACTGTCGATATATAAAACGGATTGTTTTGACATTTGTGACAAATTAACTCCAATTGTTAGACATAATTGTGTTTTACCAGAATTTGATACACCACATATTTCGTACATATTTGTTGTTATGAAACCTCCATCTAATATTACATCAAGACTGTAACATAAACAATACATAAAAAATAACAGTTATGGTAACTAATAAATACCTTTTAATGTTCGTAGTAATAATTGCAGTGTCTGCAATGAGTTTATTGTAGTACGATAGGCCATTTTTTGGTGTAGAGGAATGTTTCTGGATAATATGTTTCCGTATTGTTAATGTTTCCTTAAAAGTATTCATATACGTTTATTGAAAATAATTTAAAAGAGTAGTTAATAAAATGAACCTTATAAGTTAAGTTTGTCATTTTGACAATATTTTCTGGTAATTCGCTTAAAAATTGTAATGTTGTATAAATTTTATTAAACTTTAATGATTCCAAAACAGTGTTTGTTAAGATTGAACATAATTCAGTACTTAATCTTGACATTTTTAATTATTATGTACAAAACTATTGATATTTCTAGCATAATACATGCATGCACAACACAAACTGTTTAAAAATAGCGCGAATGGTAGCATTCCAACAAATGAACACTCTCGTACTGCGCCCAGACTTCGAGTTTGCGCTGTGCTGAATTTTCAGCGGATCTAGGCGGTTGTCGTTTGCTTTTGGATTGCATCGCCATGTCTCGTATCAACATTGCGTCCTTGATGTGAACGCGTAAAATGTCCACAAAATTTATAGATATATCTTGCGACTTAATTATAACGTGGGGTACCTAATTGTTGTTTGAATATTTTTTGATACGTATGTGAGTTTTTAATTGACGGATGAAGTTTCTACATTGTTGATATTTGTGATTACATTATGGTAAGTTTCTTCTGTTTGTTAGAAATTGTAAACATGGCGTCTCGGAAATCCTTTGTGTCGAATTACTTATATAAGAAATTAATATCTATATATATGTGCTTAATCATATGTATATGTATCTTTTAAATTATGATTAGATTTATTGCCTCATTATTTTGCGACGTTAGTCAAATAAATTTTATAATTAATAGCGTACTTACCTACCACCCTCTGTAGCACTGGCGGAGTAAAATCCGCGGGTTTACTATTGATTCAGATATACCTTCCTCGTAGCATGATTGCAACTGATAATTATTTTTATAGAAATTTGCTATGAATTGTATTTAGTATAATTTTTTTGAATTTTTAAAGAAAATGTAATTAAAAATTATTTTTATTTTAAGTTTTTATTCAAATTATACGGTATATATATATATATATATATATATATATATATATATATAATTTATTTATTTATAAAACTATAAATGTGACGATGTCCTCCACAAATATATGTTTATTTAGTTTTAACATATCATAGTATTTAGTTTCTGTGTTTCTTATAGTCCATTTTTTGTGTATTCCCCATATTATTTGTTTTTAATAGAAAAAAATAACCACTTTATAACATGTTTATTTCACAACATTGTGTTGCGAAATAATTGATATTAGTTTTTAATAGGTATTATTTTTACATGCGGTTGTTAAGATTATTAAATGTTTTCATAAAGTAAATTTTATTGGAGAGTTCATATGAAAGTATTTTGTTAGTTCGAATTTTCATTAATTACTTTTAAATATAATCTGAATTATTTGATATGCTTTAAAGCTAATAAAGCAACACGTTTATATATTGAAGTTTGATTCAATATTTAATAAAAGTATCCTTAAAGGATTTACACATCAGTTATCTGCACTACTATAAAAATGTAATTTTTCTACAGTTCATATTTGGCTGTTTAAAATTAAAATAATACTTATTATACTGACGGTTTATAGTAAGAGCATGACTTCTAATTATATTTTAAATAATATAAAATATTTTTTAAGTGACAGTTTTAACTATTTTTTATTTGAAGTAAGTTGATAAAGCATTTTAAAAATAATCGTTAGTATAGAAGTATTTTTTTTATTTACTAATACTTAGATTTAATATAATTATAATTACTATACTCAGTTTTATATTAGTTATTTCAATTATTCTTTCTCTATTTTGAGATAATTTCGATTTTTGTTCTTGATTGACGATTAGTATTGAGTTAGTGTTCTGTTTTTATGGCATTTATTTTCAATATTTTAATTCCAGCATATATTTGATTTTACTAAATATACATTAATGAATAATTGACATGGTAATCATTAAGTGCCCATTTTAACACAATTTTCGCTTCGACGATGTCAAACGAGTTCGCCTTGTTACTTAATATATTTTTATTTGTTTAAATATTGTCTGATTTAAGTTATGTAGTACATAATTTGAAATTTATTTAGTAATGAAAAGAATTTTTTTGTATTGTAAAGGATGCGCTGATTGAAATATTTTGTGGGCAAAGTAGTAATATAATAGTACTTATTGTATGTCTGTAGTAACTATAATAGTAATAGTAAAATAATAAAAAAATATTGAGAAAAGGAAATTCGATAAAAACTTGTAAATACAGTAAATAAGGAAGTAAATATGATTTAAAATAATGAATACTATAAATATTTTTCGGATTTGATATAATTATTATTTTTAATATTGATATTTTGTTTTGTTTTGGATATTTATGTTTTCAGTGAGTTTTATTTATTTGTTATTCTTAATATTTTTTGTGGATGGTCAGCGATAAGTAAAGAAATTGGTGTATCAGCGAAAAACTTTGAGAAACACTGTAACAAAGTTTAGTAAATTCATATTTTTGTGAAATATAAATACACACAGGACATATATATATATATATATATATATATATATATATATATATATATATATATATATATATATATATATATATATATATATATATATATATATATATATATATATATATATATATATATATATATATGAAATTTCAAAGTGTGTTTCATGGTATTAATTTGTATCATGTTTATCTGAAATAATATTTAATTGAAACTGAAAGGCTTAAATGCAAAAATGAGTCTAATAGTAATTTTAGAGACAATATTATATTGCTATGAATGATGTGTTTTATTAAAGTATTTTAATTTTTTCCAAGTACTTTTTTATATGCGTGTGTCGATTTTTTTTATTATGTTTTGATCTGCTGTTAATTTCAAATACAAGAAATTATTTAATCTAATGATTGACATTTGTCAGTTTTATTTAAAATATATTCATGAGATTCTCAAAAAATATTTAATGCTAAACGAGCGACGAACCATATATTTAGTTTTTAGAACTGATATTTTTGGTTTAAGTAATTAAGATTGTTGTCCAAAGTTCAGGTAAATAATAAAAATATCAAGTTAAACTGTTTTGTAATAGTTATTGTTGAAAGAATTTCAGTAGTTCAAGTAAATGTTCCAAATAGGAACATTTATTTTCAATAAGGTATAATTTTGTGATGTGCAGATCAGTTATTACAATATACAAACACTGCAGCTATTTCATTTGATAAAAGCATTTTTTTTCAATATATATATATAATATGTATGCAAATTATTCGGTGTCTTTTTTTTACAAAAATGAACGTTTGCGGAAAAATGGAATACATTTTAAAAGATGACTGCTTTAAGTCAATGAAGCCGCAATGCACTTTCGGACGTCTTCCACTGTTTTAGTATTTTTGCATGTTTATTGCGCCACAACACCTTCGCCAAAAGCTAAACAAATCATTCCCGCGGCTTTGACAGCATTGTTTTCAATGTGAATACGAAAAGTATGCAATGCTTTTCAAACTCGATCGTATTCACTACTGTTTTGTGAGGTTATGCGATCTGCTCGGTGAAGATATATAGTATTTTTAAGTGTTAAGGTTGGAACTTCAAAATTCTAAAGCGACGAGGAAATATTTTAATTTAAAACAGAGTTATGATTGATTCAATTTAAAGATACATAATAAATTTTTATATTTAATATATATATATATGTATGTATGTATGTATACATACAGAGTAAATTTGTCTTCTTTCAAGCGCTTTATTTTATTAAATTGAAAGTTTTACCCAGTGACACAATTACTGCCTCGTGCATTGCAAAGTACAAAGTTGTGTGTATTATTATTATTATTTTCATTCACTTTTCGTTATTAAAGCTTCACTTTGGTTTCTACACCAAAGTTGTTAATGATTTAAATTGTTTCTAATATATTCTATTTAAATTTTACATTCATGTAATATTGTTATATAAATGTGTTACTTTTTAATATAATTGAAGAGCATATTCTAGTCCATGTAGTAAAAAAAGATACTGGCTAGATGAAATTTACTTATTATGCATATAACAAGGAGCATCTTATAATGATGAATTATAATTAGTATTGCGATATTCGCTATTGTCGATTTATATATATATATATATATATATATATATATATATATATATATATATATATATATATATTGTGTACATTAACACAAATATACACACTTGGACATAAGCAAATGGTGACTCCATCAGTGTGTATATAGAGATCTAGTCTATAATGTTTCGTTAAAAAGACAAGATGTATATGCTTTTCTTTCACATGGAAATGCGTTTTTTTTATTAACTTATTTTAGTATGTGCTGTTTTACTTATAAAAACAACGATATGTTCAATGGTAAACAAATTTACATTAAATTATTAATATACTCTATTTTTTCTAAAATACAGATAATAATATAAAGTAAAATATAGTAAGAATATAAAATATAATAAGTTTATTGTTCAGTTATATTTCTGAATATTTATACAAATTTATGGAATACTTTTGTGATATTGTATAATAAATACATTGTTTATGCAAACATATACAGAAAGAAAAAGAATATGTATTTGTAGGTACACCTAATGCTTTTTTATTCATGCAACACCTATTTTGTGGAAATTAAACAAAATTCTGTGTTATATTATATATATATATATATATATATATATATATATATATATATATATATATATATATATATATATATATATATATATATTGTAGAGTAAGTTTATTGCTAAACATTTAATTCATGAAATGAAATTGTTCTAAAACAATATGTGTTTGTATAAGTGAGTAAAGGGGAAAATACTACATTATATTTATCGAAACTCTTTTCAGCTACGAATGAAATGTTATCAGGCCAGCTTGTATACATTGGTGTATAATGTTGTATAGTTTTTATTATAATGGATATGAAAGTGATTTAAAAAGCAACTGCGACAGAACGAAATTAGACTATTAATTGTATAAACAAAATGTATATCTAAGAAGTAGGTTGTATAATAAACAAATATTGGAAATTGTGGATTAATGTTTTAGATTGCAATAATTTTTAAAAAATATCCTTTTAGTACTTCTTTAAAAATCGCGTCAAAATTAAAAGACATTCTAATATAATAAAAAAATATATTGAGAAAAATGATCATCATGCCAGTGTAGCCAGAAAAAAATCATTCGTCAAGAAATTAAATACAGAAAGACTACAATTTGCCCCAGTGAATGTAGCCATATAAAGTATTGAATTTACAATAGATCTTTTTAGACGAAAGTATTACGTTGGTAGGAAAATAATCGCGGTTTTTGTTTTCTGAATTCTAAACTTTAATTCTTTCAATAAAAGTGTCATTTCATTGTGTTCATGTTAATATCATTTTAGAGTGCATTTTTCAGTCTATATTTTGGTAACAGATTTTTATTAATACTCTTCAAATTAAGCTATTGAATTAAAGATAGAAAAAAGTAAGTAAGATCATTTTTTGTATGCGTTTAAACGGATGGTAAGCAGCAGAAACTGCAGAAATTAAACGATGCTTTTGGTGTGGTTACTGTTAAGGAACGTGTAATGCTTAAGGTGCAATGGTGGTTTCAAAAATTTTGTGTTGTGCGAAAGTCTTGAAGATGGAAGAGTCCTGTGACCTCCATTTCATAACGACCAACTGAAGGCGTTAGTTGAATCAGAACCATGCGCAATTCGAGAGCTTGCACAAAAGTTAGGCGTTAGTCATCAAAAAGTTCTGGACCACTTGAAAGAGCTAGCAAAATCAAAAAAGAGAAATATGTATATGAATTTAAAGGTATTAACCGCAATTATTTTTTAATCAACCTAATATAATATCTTTGGATCGGATAAGCATAAATTAGGTTGGAGAAACCAAGGAGAAGTCTTAAAAAAGATTATAATACCTACTGTTAAAAACAGTTATCGCAGCATAGTTTGTATCGAAGTGTTTTGGAACAAATAAAAAAAATATTGGTAGGATAATTTATATGATACTTGTAAGTGTTAAATAGAAGAGTTATAGTGTATAACAAGCGAAGAACACTTGAAATCAGTTTTAATTAATTAGGTTAAGAATGGATTGAAATAGATTTCAAAATTTAAGAAAATTTAATACATTTTCGTTATGCTTTTTGTATATGTTTAGGAAAAATTGTGACTTTATTTTTATGAATGATATAGCAATAACAGCATAAAGTTTGAAAGTATATTGAACTAACTATTCATATGTATATATTTAATATAAGATTATTTAATTTACACAAAATATTCTGATCAATAACAAATCATTACGTGTACAAATACCTGTTCTCTCTGATTTAAGTAAGCTTATACAATAAATTATATTCATTATAAAGGTGTGTTACAGATAAATACTAAAATAATTATTAAAAAGCATTTCCTTATTTTTCATGGAAATATTCTAGTTAAGTAATTTATTTATTGTATGTAATATGTGTCTATGTATGTATGCATGTATGTATGTATGTATTATGTACGTATACATACTTGCATACATGCATACACGCATCACGCATACAGACATATGCATATACACACATATACACATATGCATATACACACATCATACACATAGCATATACACACATACATACACACACACATATCATACATACACACACAGCACACACATATACATACACACACACGTACATACACACATCCTTACTTACTTATATACATACGAGGTGTGGAAATTGAAGAACGAGAATTGATTTATAAATCATTTATTAAATAAAAATACATGGATCTGTGCTGTCATACCTTCACAATAGTCTATCTCCTCCGATCATGACGCACTTGCGCAAGCGCTTTTCCCATTTCTGAAAACAGCCGCGAAAATCATCAGAAGTGAACGCTTTTAAAATCTGCGCCGCGTCCCTTTGGATGTCCCGAATGTCATCAGAATGCTGACCTTTCATTGGAGACTTCATCCGAGGAAATAAAGTCACAGGGCGCTAAATCCGGATTGCAAGGAGGATGTTGCAATATCGGAATTTATTTTATTGGGTAAAAATTCGTACGGTTAACGACAAGAGAGCAGGCGGGTTATCGTGATGCAAAATTCATCCTTCAGCCACCAAATTCGGACGAACTCTCACAATTCTCCGTCTTAAAAGCCCCAGTACAGTTAAGTAAAACACTGTGTTGACTGTCTGGTTTGGTGAAACAAGCTCTGTAGATCACCCCTTAGGTATCGAAGAAACAAATTAACATTGTCTTGGTTTTCGATCTTGACATTTTGGCTTTTTTCGAACGTTCTCCACTCTTCTAGGTATTGCTCTTGCTCTGTCGACGGGCCTCAGGATCGTAGTGGAACACTTATGATTTGGTTTCATGACAGTTTTTCTTCCGATTTCATCAAAAATGTAATGATCGTTCTTATTAATTTAATTTTTTTTACCGTACATTTTCATGATGTGACAAATTTTAGAACAAATTTTTGCAATAAGTAAGAATCGTGATTTGAGGTAGTAGAGTAGTGTAATATTTTTATTTAGTTTAATTTTAATTGATGGAAATGATTTTTATGAGAAACATAAATTTTGGTTTGTCATAATAGACTTTGTCAAAATTAAAAAATAAGAATAAATATATTTGTTTTAAATACGATTAATTTCAAACTATAAGAAGAGTAATGTACTCCTATCAATTTAGTATTAAAACTAAGCTAATTTGATCTTGCATTTATTTTAATAGTAAAAAGAAACATGGCGTGTAAGTCATGTTATTTAGTGAAATTAAAAAGTTTAATTATATTTCGGTGATTATTTGAAATTGTGCGGTAAATGTGTTTTCTGTACTTTTTTTTATATACATATGTTAAAAGTTCGTGTTATTACAGTTTCTGTAAAATATATTAATATTACATTTCTTTTATATTTTTTTAATAAACTATTGTAAACCAATAAAAAAATATTACTTAGCAGTTATTTGTTAGTGTACCCATTGACTACTTCACATTTTGAAATAATTTAGCGTGAGTTAATGAAAGACTTATGTTTAGTGTTGGATTATGTAATTTTATATAATAATAATTGCTGACAAAGTATTTGGTGTTTAAAAGAAAGAAAAAATGTAAAATAACATTTTAACACAGATGTAATGAGAAGTGCACATTATTTAAATTATAATATAATAAACAGGTTTTTTTAAAAAAACATGATTTAGCATTTTAACAGATTTCTTATACGTGTGATTAAAATTTACCTTTGATAGCTAATGGCAATATTTAACACTTCATTTAAGCGTCAGCTACTCTTACCAGAGTGTCGTTAGATTTAATTATAATCAATTTTTATTGAAGATGTTTGTAATTAAAACGCATGAATGATTGTTGTATATTAAAACAGATTTATTAAAATTGAATTGATGTTTCATTGGGCGTATCTCATGATTTTCTGCGTTTAAGACTGTACAAAACTCATTTTTATCCCCGGTTATGGTTTTATACAAAAAATCCTTCCTTTTGTACCTTGTGAGTGAAGATATAACTGTATCACATCTTTTTTTGTTTTACGGACTGAGCTCATATGGAATCTTTCGGCCTAACTTTTGAATTCTTCCCAACCGATGTAAATAATAAGAAATTGCTTTCTAGGTAACTCATAGTTATTGAGAGAGTTACTATACAGCGGCGCGGTGTTTTCACTTAACAGCTACAACTCGTCAATTTTTTTCGGTTGTCAGGAATCTTCTCGATTGGAAAGATCGAAATCACCATTCTGAAATCTTTGAAACCATTTTTTGCATGTTTTATGCGTCGCAACACTTTACTCCAAGAACAAAGCATTCCAAGCAGCATTTTTTTTTAAATGCAACGTGAAAAGTATTCAATGCATAATATGCTTCTTTTCATTCGCCAGCATGGTCACTATTGTTCTGAGGTGTTATGCTGTTTGTCTGGTCAAGATGTATAGTGTTTTTAAATGTTATGTATGGCATTTCAAAATTCTGAAATAACGAGATAATATTTTAGTTTAATTTTATTATTGATTAAAGGTACCAAATTAATTTGTACACCTAATAAATTTGCGTGTGTATATATATATATATATATATATATATATATATATGTGTGTGTGTGTGTATGTATATATATATATATATATATATATATATATATATATATACAATATATATATATACAAAAATACATGTGACTATATATATATATATATATATATATATGTCACATGTATTTTTGTGTGTGTGTGTGTGGGTATGTAGGTATGAACACAGACATCTTGCTTATATATTATGTATTTGTCTACACTTATGATTGTGTAATTATGCCGTTTTTGAAATATGTTTGTATTAATATATTGTTCTCTTAATGAAAAACTAGTTTAATTTATTAATTTGCCTTTATTTCAGATTTTAAGTCGATGAGTGAACTTAATAGTGAAGACGGGGCGCCGCCCCCGCGGGTGGCCTCCGCAGCCCGGCCGGGGGCGGTGCGATTAACGCAATTGGCGGGGGGACAATATGTGCTAAGTCCCAATTCACAGTCCCAAGCAGTTCCTCCTCTTACACAGGTTTGTTAATGTATGATGAATTATTTTTAGTGTTAATATTTGAAAAATGTAGAATAGCATATGCGATGTGTTTTAGTAATAGAATTTTATTATTTGTGCAGTTGATACTAAATTTTTTTTGTACAGTTACTAACAGTTTGTTAAATTTTTTAATTTCATTGTTGTATTTCTTTAGTTTTATTGTGTGCGTGCATATATATATAGTCCAGTTAATTATTTTTTGTAATAGATAACAAATATTACGACAACAAATACTTCTCAAAGTACTGTAACACGTGTTGTTAGTACATCATCTATAACATCAGGTGGACAGATTGGTACTCGGCCTTCTACAACTGCAGTTGTTCATCAAACAATTGTTAATGCTTTAACGAAAGCTCGGCCACAGCAGATCACATCCACAGGAAGCACATCAGTCGGAGTTATGCGAACCGTAAGTGGAGTATTCACTACACCATCACCATTTCAAGGAAGTACACAAATTGGGTCTCCTGCAAAGAAACGACTGAAATTATCTGATGGAATGGAAATACCTATTGGTGTAGATGATACAACTGGGTTAAGAAGACGAATTTTGGAACACAAATTATTGAAGTTACAAAGTGTAAGAGAAAAGTAAGTATTTTTTTTAAAACAAAAGTAAAATAAGTATTATTAATGTAATAAAATAATTATTTTTAGTTATTTAGAACATGTAGCAGAACTTTTTTATTTACAACAAGGAGGTGATGCTACAAATTACACAGAATGGCGTAAACGACCACATACACAAAATTTTGCTCAGTTTATACAAAGTCACACTTTGGAAACATCATCAGCTGATGATTCTTTGCATGACCAAATTCAGTTGAAATTGTCAGCAAATCAGGCACTGTTGTCGTCAACGTCACAATTAACCCATTCTTCAGAAAGATTGCCCCAAGGAGCAGAAATAAAGATTACAGGAGTTGGAGTAACACCAGTAGCTGTTTCAACAACTTTACCAGCAGCTGTGGCTCAGTTAAACCAACAAGGTTAGTTTAAATAATAAATGTGCTTTGTGAGTGTGTGGGTCTGTGTGTACATATATGTATATATATATATATACACTTTGTACATATATTTTTATGCTTACTAATCTGTCTGCGTGTTTTATAATTAATTATGTATTTGGATATTAATTGGAAGAAGGTATTCATAGTGTATTTTGAAAAAAAGTGACATTATTTTTAAGAACGGATTATTATGGCTTCAGGTCAAGTTCCAGGTCGGCCACAAGGGGGCCGTCATGGGATGGTATTTGCTATTCGAGGCCCTGCTCCCAACCCTGTCTCAGCTTTAGTACCAGGTAGTCAGTTGTCTACCACATTCATTTTGTTGTATTTTAGTGTTTTTCAATATTAGATAAAGATTGTGACTAATGCTTTGAAATTAATAACTCTCTTTTTGGTTTGTATATGTAGTATATATATATATATATATATATATATATATATATATATATATATATATATATATATATATATATATACATATATATAAAATAGATTTGAATAGCAGTTAATTAATTTGCAAAATTCCAAGTGAGTATGAGGACAAAGTGAATGTGTAAGTGATTTAATTGGTTTCCAGAAAAAATCAAAAGAGCAAATGAATTTAACTGCATGTGCTTGTGACTGAGTATATGTTTTATAGTTTTTTTATTTTCTTAACAGATAGTATTGTCACAATTTCTTAGTTCTAATTTTGCAACAAAATTTATAAAAATACTTTGTCTTGCATCAGCTTAAGTCAGACATTATTGTTTTGTTTATTGTTGGAAGATAAGTAATTTATTTTTCTAATTGCAAGTAATTTGTAAAATAGGTTTCTTGAATGTGTTTTTGGTTTTAATTGGTTTTATTTTTTTTCTTTTTAATGTTCTAATAGATTCTTTTTTTATGTTGTTACACTGAATTTTATTTCATTTATTTTTTTAATTCAAAAAAGAAAAACAAAATATATAGATTTAAATGATTTGTAATATAAAATAATGTCTTTTAGTATCTAATGTTTCAATAAAAAAAACAAAAAGGTTATCAATGAAAATGTTCCATCATTATTCTGTTATTACAAATTGTGCACATAGAAAATACAGTAATTATTATTTCTGATTATATATTCATCACTTTTAAAAACTGATGATAAATTATTGAAAGATACAAATAAATGTATACAATGGACACATTTTTTATATTTATATTGTGGTGGATACAACTTTAATTATTTTTTTTCAGGAGGTACACCTTTAGTACCTGACTCTTCTAGCCATTCAACTTTATCAAATCGATTAGTATCTTCGCCAACTAGTCCAGCTGATAAACGTGCCAGTAGTTCAAGAATACAGTCTGCCTCGGCATTAGCTTTGACTGCATTATCAAATAAAAACAAAACTATGGCAATATCTGTGCAAAATACTAACAGTTCCAGTCAAGAACAAATTGTTGAGAAAGCAAAACAAGTAACTTTCTTTATTTTATTTAGCTTATTTTATGTATGTTTGTGTATATGTAGATATATTGTGCACACATTTAGAGCTCTTTTTATGTACTATGCATTCATTGAGTGTCGGTCGTGTGCAAAAGCAATGAATGCTGATGAATTGTAATTTCTTTTTATGAAATTCATCATTCTCAGTTTTCGTACAAATTTGTTATTATAAATACAGGAAGAAGAAATTTAATTACAGTTATTAACATTTAAAAATATTTTTAAACAGGAAGCATATGTAATGCAAAGAATAAATGAATTACAACGAGAAGGATTGTGGGCTGAGCGAAGGTTACCCAGAGTTCAAGAACCACCACGTTCTAAAGTACATTGGGATTATTTACTTGAAGAAATGGTATGGTTGTCTGCTGATTTTGCACAGGAAAGAAAATGGAAAAAAGCTGCTGCAAAAAAAGCAAGTTTTGTTTGTGTTCATTTATAATGTATTTAAGAAAATGATACTGTAAATAAATAATATACATATCATATTTTATAAATAATATTGAATGTGATAATAAAATGCAGTTTTTAAACATTTTGGCTTATATATGGTGTGAGGTGGTTATATATACATATATATATATATGTTTGTATGTATTGTATTAAGTACAATTGTTGCTTTTTGTCATATGTTTTTATTTTACGGGTTTTACAAATTGTTGCATTTGTATATTTAATAATAAATATTTACTATTGCAGTGTGCAAGAATGGTTCAGAAGTATTTTCAAGATAAAGCAGCAGCTGCTTTGAAAGCTGAAAAAGCTCAGGAGTTACATATGCGACGTATTTGTGCATTTATTGCAAAAGAAGTTCGTACTTTTTGGGCAAATGCACAGAAGCTTGTTGAATTTAAACAACAAACAAGACTGGAGGAAAAACGAAAACAGGCATTAGATCAACATTTAAGTTTCATTGTTGATCAAACTGAAAAATATTCACAACTTCTTGCTGAAGGAATGAATAAAAGTGGATTAATTGGAACAGCTGATGCTAGTGTTCCAGCTAGTGTTAATTCTTCAAGAGTGGCAACACCAACAAAAATTGAAAAAGGATCTGATGGTAAGAATTTTATTTTAAAGTTGTTTTATTTTTAAAATAAAATGATTGAATTTTAATTGAAATTAAAAGTTAAATATTAGAAGCATGTGTATGTTATTATATTTTTGATTTTTTTTTAGATGAATTTAGCCCGGGAAATCAATCTTCTTCAGATGATGAAGAAACAATAGCGCAAGCTGAAGAAGAGGCAGCTAAAGAACCAGAAGGTTATTTACAAGAAGTTGCAGCTTTACAACGTGAATCTGAATTAGATCTTGACAGTTTTCTCAAAGAACTACCTCCTAATTATTTAGAAAATAGAGATAAAATTGTTTTGTCAGAAAGTGAAAACAGTTCAGCAGGATCTGATGATGATGAGCAGTGTTGTGATGCAATTAAAGATGATGAATTTTTA
The DNA here is from genome assembly GCA_034766995.1 of Acanthacorydalis orientalis. Taxonomy (NCBI): domain Eukaryota; kingdom Metazoa; phylum Arthropoda; class Insecta; order Megaloptera; family Corydalidae; genus Acanthacorydalis; species Acanthacorydalis orientalis. The sequence continues at coordinate 24,757,508 of CM068314.1, read as the reverse complement.
ATGGAGTCTGATAATGAGGAATCTGATATAGAAGATACAATTTTAGAACAAGAGCAAGCTGAAGGAAATGAAGATCATAAACAAGAAATTGATGAATTAAAGGTATTTTTTTAGAGTTTTCATAAATATATAAAGTTGAAATGTTTTAGAATATTTTGTTCTAGAAGTAGTGGTATTATCTCATTCAGTAAAAAAGGAAATTGTAATAGTAATAAACTAATCAGTTATATTTGTTATAGAAATTGGGTGAAATGTCAATCGAAGAATTAAAAAAAATGTATAGTAACTTACCACCATTTGGTGAAGACTCAATGGATGTTGATGTTGATTCAATAACTCATGATACAGAAATGAGCAAAGATGGTTCTATTTCTAGTGATGATGAAGAACATAATAGTAATGTTTCAGATAGAAGTGTTGTGAATTCAGAGGATGAAACTGAAGGCTCTGAATTAAGTAGTGATATGGAAAGTCAGGATGAAGTAGGATTGAAGTTACTCTTAGATGAAACAGGTGCATCATTAGAAAATAGTGATGATACTAATAAGGTATTAATATCATACAGTATTAAAATTCTAATTGTTGTGTGGGTCCTATTTATAATAGAAATTTAGATTTATGACTGCATCCATCATTGAACAGTCTTGCTTTACCATATTTTAAATTTAAATATATCATATAGTTTGAGAAATTGAATGTGGTAAGACTTTAAATTGTTTTTTTATTTCCAGACTGCAAATAAAGATAACTTAATAAACGATGTTGCTGCATTAGCTGAAAGTATTCAACCTAAAGGAAATACTTTATCTTCAACTAGTGTAAGTTGCAATAAACATTATATGTGTGTGCCTGTGTGCGTGCGTGTGTGTACATTTGATTGTGTATGTTTCTAATTTTTGAACTGTTCTAGTTTACTTTTCTACATAATCATTAGGATCGGTTATGATGCAAATATTATCTTCAGTTAGTTGTAGATTAGTTTGAAATTAAAATATTTACATTGAATATCATCATATTTGAAGATATTATTGCCAGTTTTGATATTTGTATTAAAATTGGTTATAGTAGACAAAGAGAGGTGCATAAATGACAACATTAAATAAAACAGGAATTCTTATATTTTCATTAATGAGTTAAATCATAAAGTTATGTCTACTCATTGTATGCTACTTATTTTTCATCTGTATGTGTGATATTTTTATTCTATAATTTTGAAAGATGTGATTGAAATATATGTTCATGTATAATATATGCAAGTGTATTTAAATATAATAATTGACTGATATTGTCAGTATGTAAGGTTGAAAAACATCGAAATAAATCTGCTCTTTGATATGATTATTGATCCATATTTATAAGCTAACCATTTTATACTTTATATATATATATATATATGTATGTATATGTATCATTTTTTAGAAGATATTTTATTTCATTATTTGAAAGATTATACTTAAAATTATTTTGTAAAAATTGTGAACTTGTATTTTTACTTTTATGTTTTTTTAGGTGGTGACACCCATCCCATTTTTATTAAAACATCATCTTCGAGAATATCAACATATTGGACTCGATTGGCTTGTAACAATGTTTGAGAGAAAATTAAATGGTATTCTTGCAGATGAAATGGGATTAGGCAAAACAATTCAAACTATTGCACTCCTTGCTCACCTTGCATGTGAAAAAGGTGATTGGGGACCACATCTTATTATTGTACCAACTTCTGTTATGTTAAATTGGGAAATGGAATGTAAGAAGTGGTGTCCTGGTTTTAAAATATTAACATATTATGGTACCCAAAAAGAAAGAAAGTTAAAACGAACTGGTTGGACAAAACCAAATGCATTTCATATTTGTATTACTTCTTACAAACTTGTTATACAGGATCATCAAAGTTTTAGAAGAAAAAAGTGGAAATACTTGATTTTAGATGAAGCTCAGAATATTAAAAACTTTAAGTCACAACGGTGGCAACTCTTATTAAACTTTCAGACTCAGCAGTAAGTGAATTGTAATGTATATTCATTAGTATTATTGAACAAAACTTTCATTGATGATGATAAAAATACAATTAATTTTGAAAATTATGCTCTGGTGTTTTACTAGAACATAATTTAATTGATATATTTGAGGCATTTGTCTGAGATTTAGTCAGTTTTTGGTATTATTAGTGTATATATTTAAGTTGATACCTTTTCAATAGACTTTTTTTTTAGACGACTTCTTTTAACTGGAACACCACTTCAAAACAATCTTATGGAACTTTGGTCGTTAATGCATTTTTTAATGCCACATGTTTTTCAATCCCATCGAGAGTTTAAAGAGTGGTTTTCAAATCCTGTGACAGGAATGATTGAAGGAAATTCAGAATATAATGAAAGTATTATTAAAAGGTTGCATAAGGTTTGTGATATAAATTTAAATTGAAAATTAGTATCAAAAGACAATATTAAATTTGTCTAATATGGTTAAGTAGGTTTTATATAAAATAAATATTTTATATTAGTTTTATAATAAATGTATGTGTTTTTTAGTAAAAGATTTGTTTATTCTATGTTGTAAAGTTTTTTTAAACTGAATTATTTTTAGGTACTAAGGCCGTTCCTTTTACGTAGGTTAAAAAGTGAAGTAGAAAAGCAAATGCCCAAAAAATATGAACACATTGTAATGTGCCGATTATCAAAAAGACAAAGATACCTGTATGATGATTTTATGTCGAGAGCAAAGTATGTCTTCATTGTTTAACTTTTGTATTGATTTGTTTGTTAAACTGCTTATTAGAAAGTATTTATATAATTGAAAATAATTTTGTGAAAATTCAAAATACTAAGATATTAATTAGTGTTTTTATTGTTAATTATAGGACTAAAGAAACCTTAGCAACAGGAAATCTACTTAGTGTTATTAATGTGTTAATGCAATTACGAAAAGTTTGTAATCATCCAAATCTTTTTGAAGTTCGTCCAACAATCTCCCCTTTTCAGATGGAGGGAATTCAATATAATACTGCATCTCTTGTTTATGGCCTTTTTGAATATGTACCCATGAAGGTATTTATTATTTATATTTATTTGTGTGTGCGTATATGTACGTATATTCACATTCACATCCGTGCACTTGCTATAATCACTTTAATGTATTGACTTCAATTTGCTAACAAGTGTTATAATTATTATACTTTTATTGATGGTCATACAGATGTAATATTGATAATGATGTTACGAAAAGTATTCATTCCTAGATTGAATAAAAATGAGTGTGATTGTTCCAATGCTTAATATTTCTCTGCCAATTATTTTATATTTCAAGTATACAGGAGTGTTATTAATAGAAAAATTTAATTTTAGCATATAAATCTTTTCACTCGTCATATCTTACTTTCGAAACTTGAAACTTTTCTGTCTGCTGTCGATGCACATAGAATTAAACAACTCGGAACACCTCGCAAATTAATTGAAGAAATTGATACTGCCTCTGATCCACCACCACCGTGTCCTAAAACTCGTATTAAGTTACGTGTGAAACTTGGAGAGCCTAAAGAACAAAAATTAAATACATTCACGTTAAATTCCAATTCCAAACAGGGAACTACCCCTGTAGCTGTTTCAAAAACTGTTAATTCTGTTATAAAGACTCAAACACAAATTGCAACACCAGTTGTATCACAGCAAGGAATTAAACTTCGATTATCTGGTCCAACACCTATGCAAAGTTATTCATTACAATTAGTTCAGCATGGAAATAGTTTAAAAGCGATATCCTTGGGTCCAAGTGGGACGAGTTCTCAATCGAAAGCTGGTTCTACAGGAGACACAACCTTAGTTACAAACTCAACGCAAAGTTATGCTGCACAGATTGTTCAGACTTCATCAGGAAAACATATATTATTAGCTTCATCGGCTCCAAGTGGTCAGGCACAACTGCAACCAATTTCAACAACTGGTAATACTTATATTTTATTGTGAGTGGGTGCGTGCGTGTATGTGTGTGAATGGACGTATGTGTGTGTATGGACATATGGACACATGAATTTGTACATATTTTCTGTATATATATACTTCATATTTTCTTTTATGTATGTTTGTAAATAGTAAAGATAATAGTTGTTATGTATTAGAGAAATATTGTTTTTTAATGTTTTTAGTTATGACTTCTGGTGGGCAACGAGTTGCTGTTTTATCTAAATCACCATTTTTATCATCTTCTGGTGGTAATATGGTAATAACACCTACTACAACCAGAGCAGTTTTATTGTCATCGGGAAGTGATCATAGCCTTGTACCCAAGGTAATAATAATTTTTCATATAATGAATTGCATATAAATTTCATGCATATACGTATATATAAATATATATTTACATACATATATATATATATATATATATATATGTATATTGGATCAGTGCAAAAGATCGTATACGATTTGAATTTCACACAGGCGATTATTTTTTGCAGAAAACACTTATTAATCAATTATGTATTTACCATCATTTTCTGCTATTATTTTCTAATGCTCAGGCAGCTGCTGGATTCATTGTTCGTAAAAGCTACACTGTTCTTTGGCAAAAAAAGGTGGTGATGTGGTTTTTGATGGCTTTCACGGTGCCAATTTTTTTACCATTAAAACCGTTTTGCAGTGACTGGAACAAATGATAATCCGAAGGTGCGATGTCTGGAGAATATGGTGAATGCGATATGATTTCTCATTTCAACTGCTTAAGTCTTTGCAGTCAGTTTTGCTGTATGTAGTTTTCGTTGTCGTGATGGATGATGTCCCCCTTTCGATTGGTTCAAGTCAGAGGCTTTTCTTTAATTGCTGCATTCAGTTTGATTAGTTGTTGACAGTACTTCTCCTTAGTAATCGTTTCGCCTCGCAGGAGTAGCTCAAAGTAATACCTTTGTAATTCCACCAAACACACAGCAACACTTTCGGATGCAAGCCAGCTTTGGCGACTAGTTCTGCTCCTTCATTATCTTGTTTTCATGTTGATGTGTGCCAGATGTTGTTGTACAGGGTCCATTTCTCATCGCCTGTCACCAACTGATCCAACAAAGGGTCTCTGTTGAGGTGTCCAAGCAAAGAAACTACTGAAGAGATGCGATCAAACTTGTTTTTTTTTTAGGCGAGTGCGGCACCCATGTATCGAGCTTCAGCGCAAACCCTAACTTCTTTAAATGCCAAAATGCAGTCGATCTGTCAACATTGAATATCTTGTCAATCGTCCGTTGAAATTTGTGAGTTATTATCAACTATTGCGCGCACAACATCTTCATCGATTTTAAGAGCGGGATTGATCTTTGAGGATAAAACTACCAAGTCGAAATTTAGTAAACCATTATTTCACAGTTGGAAGTGATGATGCATGGCCCAAATAGACCTAAATATTTTTTGTTTCCGTGCTAATGATTACTCCTTTCTGAAACTCGTTCAACGTAACGTGATGAAATCTGTTTGTTGTCTATTTTCAAAAAATTTTCTTACACACAAATCGAACCGAAACAACTGCATCTGATGCTCATATGACAGCTGTGACTGTCACTTTTCAAATGATATATAACATGAATACATTTCAATTACAAGCACCGCCATGCGGCACTTAACATCACCTATTGAATCATATATGAACTTTTGCACTGATCCTGTATATATATATATATATATATCCTGTATATATATATATATATATATATATATATGTATATATATATGCACACACATATATAATTTTAATTTTAGGTATCTCAGCCTGTTTTAAATCATACAACTGCCGTTCAAGAAATCAATCAGAATATTGAAAAACCGTTAAATGTTGCAAATTCTATTACTATTTCACAACCCTTAAGTACTTCTTTAGTACAGCAGTTGACACAAAATGCTAATACAAATTCAATTCCTTTGTTGCAAGTAAAAGAATCTACAGTGGAGAAAGAGCAACCAGCACAGAGTGAATTTTATGATGTAATTTTTGAAAGTTACATTATCTCATAATAAAAGTAGAGTTTTCATATTTGTTTCTATTGTAGCCAAAATTAGAACAAAGGAAACGATACATGCGAAATACTAAACTACGAATATTAGCAAGATTTAATGAAGAGCGTTGTTCTGCTTTTCCATTATATGGAGAAGATTTACGAGTTGCATGTGATGTTTTTACACCAGATGCAGTATCATGGGAAGAACATCCAGCATATCGTGATACAGCACCTTGGACTACTCGTGGTTATGCACATTGTCGTGAAGCAGCGCGTTGTGCAGTCCGTCCACATGAAGCTATATGGCGGCAAACAAAAGGATTATGTAATGCTATACATTCTGTAACGGATTATGTAAATGAGCTTAAAGAAATTTTGGATAGGTAGGTAAAATTAATTATTATATTTATATTTAAAATGAAGATCTTAATTTTATATTTATCACTTACTTTTTATTTACTCTTATATTTTTGTTTGTATGTTTATATTTTTCAGTATGTAAATATTTTTATAGTACTTTATAACCACTAGAAAAATTGAAAATTTTCATCAAAAAATTAATTTCAACATATTTTTAGGTTCGTATTTTTTGTTCCTGCCGTCCAAGCACCTACGCCTAAATTTCATGTTTCACATCCTCCTCCTGGTAAATTATGGGCTGAACAAGTAATGGTAATGAAGTTACAGAAAGAACTGTCAAAACCCTGTGCTCTTTTACATACAATTGTAAGAAATATGGTCACACAGTTTCCTGATCCACGTTTAATTCAATTTGACTGTGGTGAGTAAAATTATGTCGATGTATTTATCGTAAACGTATATTTTACTTTTTATATTTTTTAGGTAAATTGCAGACACTAGACAGATTATTGCGAAAATTAAAGACTGAGGGACATCGTGTCCTAATTTTTACCCAAATGACTAGAATGTTAGATGTATTAGAATCATTTCTAAATTATCATGGTCATATTTATTTACGATTAGATGGAACAACAAGAGTTGATCAGAGACAGGTACTTTGAATATTATTCTAAAAATGTGTCAAAATATTTTTAGGCATTGAAAACATTTATTATGCATTGTCGATCAGTAACATTTTATGATATTATTGTTACTTTTGCAACAATGCTATAAAAAATCCAGTGGCCAGCATGTCTGTGTTAGATATTTCATGCAGACTATCTAGAAATCTGGAATATTATTTCATATTGTAAATAAATTGTTATATAATTATAATACATTTTCAGGTTTTAATGGAACGGTTTAATGGTGACAAAAGAATATTCGCTTTTATTCTTTCAACTCGGTCAGGGGGAGTTGGTGTAAATCTAACTGGTGCAGACACTGTTATATTTTATGATTCAGATTGGAATCCAACTATGGATGCTCAAGCTCAAGATCGTTGTCATCGAATAGGTCAAACCAGAGATGTACACATTTATAGGTACTTAATACTATTAAATATATATATATATATGTATTATATATATATATATATATATATATATATATATGCACATATATATATATATATATATATATATATATATATATATATATATATAATATACACATATATATATATACATATATATATATATATATATATATATATATATATATATATATATATATATATATGGGCTCTGCCCTCAACTTGTTTTGCTTGCTCTCCCTGCTTGACTGTAATGGATAATGCTTTTAGTTGTTTACTTCAATAAATGAAAGATTATATTTTCATAGTAACAGAGTTTTATTTTACTCTAACACTTCAGTATATACAACATTTTCGATAATTTTTTTTGTCTGTTGTACATCGGAACCGTATGCTGTTTTTGGATGTGCAAAGTGACAGTGCATAAAAAGAATGTATATATACATAGGAATGAGGAGCTAATGTTAACCATTATAACCAATCAGAATTAAAATCACGTAGTTTGAGATGCGAGCATTTTAACTTTAACATTTGTCACAAGCGTTTTAGCTCTACACAGTTAAGTTAGAGCATGATTCATCAAAGAATAAGTTAGGAATGGCATCATCACATGGATCATTTTATATGTATATATATACACATGTATATATATATATATATATGCATACATATATATGTATATATATGTGTGTAGGTATGTATGTATGTTGTATGTACATATATATATATATATAGTATAAATTCAGTAGAATCCTTTCTTTTATTATTATATTACAGAATAATTTAAAACTGTTTTATATTTTTAAGAAAGGAAAAAAATGTGACTCTTTGGCCAGGCTATGTATTTTAAATTACTTGATTGGGTGGTTGAGTCACTACATAACTTTTTATGGTAGGATTTATAAAAATATATGTAATTCAGGAAAAATTATAATTTTTTTAAAAAATGTTAACAAACCAACTTTTTCTGAAATAAATTTGTAAATATATAGGTTAGTCAGTGAAAAAACCATAGAAGAAAATATCCTCAAGAAAGCAAATCAAAAACGTATGCTTGGAGATCTGGCAATTGAAGGAGGCAATTTTACTACTGCTTACTTCAAGAGTTCGACAATTCAAGATTTATTTAACATAGATGCAAATGAAGATGCATCAACTCGAATGGCTGAAATTATGGATAGAGATAGAGAAAAGAAGGCAATGAAACAGGATGATTTGCGAGTAAGCAGTTTGAAATTTGTTTATTGTATTTTTACTGTTTAAATCTTTCATTTTTATAGCCACATTCACCGTCTGGAGAAGATCGTACAGTTGTTGGTGCTCTTGAAAATGCTTTGGCTGCATGTGAAGATGAACAAGATGTGCAAGCAGCTAGAACTGCTAAAGCTGAGGCTGTTGCTGAACTGGCAGAATTCGATGAAAGTATTCCATTGGAAGAAGATCGCCAACTAGATACAACAGTTGGAGAAGAAGAGCCAGAACTGAGTAAAGCTGAACAAGAAGTAGAAAATCTTGTTAAACAGGTAAAATTCTGAATGATAACTTTGGGACCAGAAAGTATTATTTTCAATACTAATGTTAAATGTTTTTTTTTTCCAATAGCTGACACCAATTGAACAATATGCAATGAGGTTTGTAGAAGCTAATGAAGCTGCTTGGTCTGCTCAACAACTTGCTGCTGTTGAAGCGGAAATAGAAGCACAAAAACGAGAATGGGAAGCAAATCGGTTAGTTGCTCTTCAAGAAGAAGAAGAGGCTCGTAAACAGCGGCAAAAAGAAGATGATGAGCTCCTGACATTTTCTCATGAGGATGCTACAAATCAGGTTAATAATTCGGCAAAAAAAGCAGTTACTCGTAGGTTATTAGTAAGAAATAAACGTATAAGAAAGTGTAGACGGGAAGGGTATACTAAAAGACGAAAAGTTAATAATCATATTAAAAAAAATAGTTCTATTAATGTAAGTGAAGATAAAAATGATGAAGTCAAGTTAGGTTTAAAATCTGTAACAAAAAATACACAAGTGTCATCTACATATTGTAAGTCTTTATCTGAATCGTGCTATAAAGATATATCTTCAAATAATGAAAGTACAAATGACTCTTTAAGACAACAAAGTACAGATTCTGAAATAAGTTGGGATGAACAGGATGACGATGATTCAAATTATTCTGATAATTGTACATTAAATAAAGTGCGATCAAAAACACCGGTCTCTGTAACAAATCATGTTGCTGAAGATAGTCCTAGAACAAGGTCACGCGGTACAGTAAAAATAAATTTATGGACATTAGATGTAAGTCCGATACTACCAGGTGTTAAACCTGTTAATCGTAGTGGAACTCCTCTCTTGAAATCGAAACTGTTAATGTCCAATAAAAAAACTACTCAACCTTTAAAGACAGGTAAGATGAAAATAAATAAAAGGAAAAACAAATCATGTATAAAATTGAAAACAAATGTAAATATTTCACCTGAAAATAAGAATATTTTAGATGGAAATGAATCTGATTTGAAAACTGTTTCTGAATTGGATGATTCTAATCATAGTTCAAATAAAGATGTGAAAGATACAAGTATTAGTGATTGTTTGGATTTTAAGAAAAATAGCAATGAGTGTAGTTTGAATGTAGATATGGAAAATGACAGTTCTTCAAAAAAGACTTCAGAACAGGTTAATAGTTTAGAAAATGAAATTAACATTAAAGATCATATAAATGATAGTAATAATCAAAAATTGAATATTGAGGAAAGAAATTCAAAATCAGAAGATATAAGTACATTTGTTAAAGATAAAAACCAAATTCCTGATAGTCTTGTAAATTCTGATGAAAATTTAAACAATCACATTCATATGAAAGTCAGTAACATAGAGAAAATTATTGATTCTGAAAATTCACAAGATAATCTAAAAAGTGAACATAGTGATGAAAATAATATTTTAAAAAACAAAAAAAGGATTAAGAGAAATGTACAGTGTAAAGAACAACCAACTAAAATCAGAAGTGTTGAAACTGATTGTCAAATAAGTAATTCCAGTCCAATTAATTTAAATCCAGGAATAAAATGTGTAGAACTAGATAAAGGGAAAAATATTAACAAATCTCTGAATTATTCTGAAACGAATGCAAATCATGAAACAAGTAATACATCTCACTTTATTAAGAAAAATAATTCTTTTAAAAGTGAATCTACTAAATTATTAAATATGAATTGTAATACCAAAGAAGTTTCACTAGCAGATAAAACATCAGAAATTGAGTCTAATGCACCGTTTATCGAAAGTTTAACTGGTAATGAATCAAAAATATCTGGCTTAAATAGAGCAAGTCCTGTTACGATAAATCATAAAAAGAGTATGGCTGATTTCAGCAGTGTAATTTCTGTACAAATTTCCGATTGTATGAAAATGCCAAATATATATACAACAGAACTATCACATTTACAGAATAGATCAAGTCCTTTTAAGTGTAATGAAACAGTTACAGATTGTAAACATACAAATAATTTAAAAAGTGAAGAAAATAAAACACATTCTGTTCAAAACAGTTCTAATAATTTTAATACACAAATTAAACCAGAATTAGATAAAAAGAAACTACCTTTAATAAGAAATAAATCTTTATTCAAAAGACGTACTAACAGTAAATTCAAACGTAAAGATCAAAATAAAATTCGTACTCTTGATTCTTGGTTAAGTAAATCACCAAAAATAGGAAACGTAAATGGGAAATCTAGTATTAGAAATTCAACGCCTTCATTACGTTCAAAATTTGGCACTTTTGGAATTAGAAGTAGGCGATCTTTTAAATCTAATTCGGGCGAGTCGAATGGATCGATTTCATGAGTGTATCTGAATATATGTATTATTTTTAAATAACTTCTATAAGTAATATTTATTTATAATTATTTATTTAATGTCGCACTTGATTTCTCACCTTTGATCCATACATTTTTTTTTATTATAAAATATATTAAACAACAAACTTTTCTATTTGATATATTTAGACCATTAAACTGACTTTCTAGTATTATCACCCTTATGTATTGGTGAAGAATAGCAAAATTATTCAATTTTCAGTTTTTTTTTTAAATTCTTAAAACAAACATTTGGTATTAATTACCTAACATTCGATACTTATTCATTTAGTTAAATTATGTGTTTTAAAATCAGTTAATTTAGTTTTTCAGATAACACTCATTTGAAGTAAATAATTGTTTAATGAAGACAACAATCAGACTAATAGTATGATATTAATAATGAAATAATTGCATTATTAACTTTCATCTACCTTAAACAGTGGTTTTAATTTTTTTTTATTATTTATGCCAAATTCATATATTTGAACATTGGTTATTACTCTATATTTTGTGATAGGGGTATGTTTTGTGTATATTTGCAACTAAATTAGGTTAATTTTCATTTTATTACTTTTTAAAAGAAATGTTTTGTAAATCTCTTTTTCATAATTGTAAATATAGTGGATATAATTTACGTGATTTATCGAAAGATATGTAGTTTTTTTAAATATGAAATTAAACCTTTGATGAAACATTTTGAAAGAAATGTTTATTTTATAATTTAAAATATTATTTCTATCAAATTGTGATATCATAAATGTAGTATTAATTTTTTAATGATCTAATTGTTGCAATGTATCTTTCGATAAGTCCAGAACAATTTCGTAAATAACAGAGACTAGTTCACGCTTAAATTATTAACTATTTCATTTATATAATTCGCTACAAAGTTTCCGTTATTTATGAAATATTATACTTATCTGCATTGATGGATAAATAAAATTATCTGTGACATGTTGTCACATTTGTATTATATACACATTTGACTTAGGAAAATAAAGTGATGTTTTTCCTTGCTATGCAAACCTGTTGTTTTATTTATATCTGAGTTGCATAGTTGGAAGCATTTGCATTACTGAGCTCATTTTAAATAAAAATTTTCTTAGAAAATGTGAGACAGTAATTTATTTTTAATAAAAATTGCAATGCTTGTGATAATGCATCTTGGCTACGGGGTGTATGGGGAATTTTGGTGCCACCCTTGCTCTCTGCGCTGCGGTGTGAGACACCGGTGGCGCCAAAAATCTGTCCGGCCTCAGCCAGCGAGCAAGGAAGTCACTTTTTATTTTCTTATTTTTAATATAACCAAGTTTGTTTCATGTATTTTCTATTTATGTTTTATACTGACGTTTATGCATGCCGTGTGTATTTGTGCGAGTATTTGTGTGAGTATTCACGTAAGATAATATTTTATACATTAAAATAGTTAGCAGCAGGAATTAATTGCATTAGAAAGTTGAAATCAGTTTTCTATTTTGTATTTAATTATTTTTTATCATTGTAAATTTTGATTCTCAAAACGTTACTATTACTGAACTAGTGTTAGTTTTTTCATTTGCAATTTTACTTTGTTTCAATTTTTGTCACCTGTTAGAAAATGTTTCACCACAAGTAGTTTTACATGTATTTTAATTTTCTAAGTAAATTGAACTGTATTTGTAGCTGATAACCTTAAAACAACTAAAGAATGTTTCTGTAGTTAATATTTGTATATTTTATGATTGAAGATCGTAAGTTGATTATGTATAACTACGTAATATATGCAAGAATATGAGTGTGTGTATTATATATATGTCTAAATGTGTGCATGTGTAGTTAATGATTATTGAATCTTAACTATTAAATTAAAGTTATAAACAGAAGGTGAACTATCTGCAATTCTTGTTCAAATATTATCTTTGGGTTTAAATAGAGATCATGATTTTTATTATGGTTTATATTTTTTTTTTTTTTTTTTTGTTAAATTTTATTATGAAACAAACTTTGGTATAATTTACATTAAATCATACTTCATATTTGAAATTGAAGGTTTTACTTAAGATTAAAAGTAAAGATGTTTGCATTTGTATAATTATTGTTTTATTTTAGGTGTGGATTTCTAATGATGGGAATGAGCAAATGCCGGTAAGTGTATTATGAAGTTTTAATTTAATATGAAAGTAAGAGACATTTGAACGATACGAATTATAATTGTATCATTCAAAGTTAATAGGTAATTAAGGTAAATGTGAGTCAAATATTTGTGTGTATGGTATATTTTGTATATCTGCTTATATATATATATATATATATATATATATATATATGTAATGTGCACATGTATTTATGTCTAATTTCTATATATTTTTGTGGATTAATTTATATTTCAAAGTATTTTTTTTTATATAAATAAAATATTGATTAAACAAAAATTAGTAGTATTAAGAAAACACCAAATAATTGTTTTGTTGCAGCTATAAGAGTATATCTATGAAATTATTTTACTGTCTTATTATAATGCGGTGTTGTGTATTTGCAGTGAGTAATTGTGTTCAGAATTTATAGATATGTTAAATTCTATGTGTGTATATATATATGTGTGTGTGTGTGTATGTATGTGTGTATATGTATGCATTTATACATAATTTTTTTTTGTAATTTAGTAAATTATTTAAAAATAATTTTATATGAAAATAGTAGCAAGTATAGGGTGCATAATTGTGTTTTTTTTAGATGTGGTGTCCACCTTCTCCTCCACAAGATGATAATGATGTCTATATAGATCATTCAATTGGATTTTTATATGAACGCTCTGTTATGCCTGAATCACAGTTGCCTCCAGTATATGTTAAAAAGGAACCGAAACGAACCCGTCTTGATGCTGGAATAATTGATAGTCGTCGAGCTTTAAAAATGCATCGTAAAGAAGAAACTGTTTATGCTCCTCGTTCATTATTTGATCGACCATCTCCTGCTCTTGTGAAAATGCGACGAGATATAAAATTACAAAAGTATCGTGGAATAATTAGACCACCTATGCCTATTCCTGGGTTTAAAATTTCCTCTATACCAAAACCACAACCAGAACCTGAAGGTGTGCTTGAATGGATGATTCATGAAGATATGTCTCTCTTACAAGCTGTGCAAAGATATCAAGGTCTTCCTCTGAATTTAGTTGTTCTTTGTCCAGGTCATACACCAAATTGGGATTTAGTATCTGATTTTGTTAATAATACATCTCGAATATATAGATCACCGAAGCAGTGCAAAAATAGGTTTGTTGAATTTAGATTCAGTTTTTTTACTATAAAATATTGAGTAGCTATAATAATTAGAGGAAATATTAAAAATAGTATATTTTAAATAATGAGATTATGACTAGAAGTTATATATGTAGTATTTCATTTCTAACTTTCTTAATTAAAGTTAATGTATTTAATCATAACATTTTTAACTATTTTTGTTTATATGACAAAATAAATTTAGTGTTGCCCTATATTTCAGGTATGAGTTAGTAATAATTCCTAGAGAAGAAGGAAAACTTTTATATGAATCTTTGCCAAAAAAGCAAAAGAAGACAAAAGGGATTTATAAAACTCCACAACAGACTAAATCGAATCGTTCCTTACGTACTGCTCAGTTATATGCACAGGATAACAATACAACATTCTCCAATTTGTTTATACAACGATTTAATGAAATCAAAGCTATATCAAATAAACGTGCACCAACTACTAAACCACTTATTGGTAATCCAACACTGAAAAACCCAAAACATGTAGCAATTCTTGCCCAGTCTGGAGTAAGTTATGATATGCCTCCTAATCCTATTGATGTTGCATTAAAAAGAGCAGAACGAATTGCAAAAGAAAAGTTACGTAATAGTACTGTCGCCACAGTAACTGTTGGTGGAAATATTCCAAATGTTTTGCCTCAAACTTCAAAGATTGTTACGCAGAACGTTCAGTCAATTGTTTCTCAGTGTACAATTGTTCATGCTACAAGTCAGTCGCCTGGCTCATCGCATTCTCCTGTACCTCAAGTATCTACAGCAACTTCTCCTTCCACTACTGTTGTACAAAGTCAGAGTTCTGTTGCATCAGCATTGCGTGCTCAGCGTATTAATTCAGCTGGTGTTAATTTAGTTCAGGGCCCTAATGTTGTGTCTGTTAGTGGTTTAGCACATTTACAAGCTCAAAGACTTATAGTAGCTGGTCAAACAGTGTCAGGAGTAGCTACCAAAGGAATACCTGCTGGGACTGTTACAGCTGGGGGAAAAACCATAAGTCCAGCTCAGTTACAAATGTACAGGCAGCAGTTTATTAAACAGCAACAAATACGCCTTCAAAATACTGCATTTCATCCTCAACAGCATCAAAATGTAGCTGTTACGGGAATTGTTAGTGCTGTTAGTAAAGCAGTAACAACACCAGGTAGCCCTGCTACAGCAAGTCCACAAACACAAACAGTTAGTATTCAACAAGCACAGGTTACACAGGCAGCTCAAAGGGCCCAAATATTAAAACAAGCTATAGCAGCAAGTGGGGTTGGAGTCGGTAAACAAACTATTACAGCAAGAGCAAGTTCTGATACTGATGTTGCTACTTTGATCAAAAAACAACATCAAATTCAACAGCAAAAAGCTGCTCTTGCCGTGGCAGCTGCGCAACAAGGAGGAAATCAACCAACGGCGGTACATGCTCAAATTTTCGCCCAGACTGGATTACAAGTAATTTTTTATTGATTATTTTTTAGTATATGTTATTTTTTTTCAATAAAAATGTTTCATTTTTTAATTTTCTATGGAGTCATTTAATGATTCCTTTAATTTTTTAAATAAAGCATATGTTTGTTTAACTAATTATCATTAAGTTGATTTAATACTAGACATATGTAATAATTTTCATGAGATACTTATTAGTTTTTTTTTTAAAAAGAACCTCATTTTTAATAGGTACAACAAGCAGGTACCTCTGGGGTAGCTACTCTAGTTAAAGCAGTTTCAACACCTGTTGGAACATCTGCAGTTACAATTCCTGTCTCAGGAGTAACATTAGGTCCTGGTGGACAAGTGAAAGCTGCATTGCCTCCTGGTGTTAAAGCAACAACTGCAACTCAACAACAAATTCGTCAATTACAAATTCATCCCCAATTGTTAGCTCAAAGAAAGTTACCGACTCATACAAAAGTTGCCCAGCTCGCACAGGTTTGTTAATTTTTATTAAAAGATTATAGAAATTATATATTTTATATTAATATATATATATATATATATATATATATATATATATATATAAATATAACACAATATGAAAGAAAAATGATTATTCATCATTCATAAAATAATTATTACTTGAATATAATTATAATTGTCTAAGAGTTGTTTCTAGTATGTTTTTAAAATACTGTAACTATTTACTTATCAACTGAATTGATCAGTTTAACTATATGTATTTATCAGTTTGTAAATTATACAATAAAATATATATTACATACATGTTTAGTATGTTATATTAAATAGTATATTATTATACAAAAACATTTTAAGCTATAAATTTAATTTCAATGATTTTTTTATTAATGCTATGACATAGATATGTATTTATAAAAGTGTAAATATTATATTTATATCAGTTTATGATAATGTTTCTATATATAGTATTATGTTAAATTATACATATATATATATATATATAGTATACATTGTTTTTTATACACTCCAATCATTGTTACTATGTTGATTGTTAATATTTTTTTTAGGTAACAAATAAAGCATTAATTGTCCAAACACCCAAAAATCTGTCCACAACAATGACTGTACAACAGTTACAACAAGTAATGAGAGTTCAAGGAGCAGGAGCACAAATTGCTACAGCAACTGGTCATGCAGGAACACAGCATGTTGTGTTAGCAAAACCAAGTGTTGCTCGTGCAGGAACATCAGTTCTACCTGCTCAACATGGCCTCAAACAAACTATACAAGTTAGTAATTTAAAAAATTAGCTTGGACTTTAATTAATTTGAATGTAAATAGGTTAATTATAGGACATAACCTGATTTTTAAAAAAATGTTGTAATGTTTATAATATTTTTCGTTTGGCATAAATGTACTCATATGTGCTGTGTGTATATGTATGGGTGCCTCTCTCTCCTATATATATATATATATATATATATATATGCGTACATACATACATACACAATCTTATTCATATGTAACTTATATTTATACACATGTGTAGGTTGTAACAGCAACATCTGCTGCTCAAGCATTAGCTTCTGGCATACGTCCTCAAGTTAGTGTACAATCAACCCTAGCGGGTGCATTAGCAGGAACAATCAAGGTTGCTTCTTCTTCGCAACAGCAAGCGATTTTATCTCAAGTGTCTGCAGCATTACAAGGTCAACCTGTATCTGTATCTGTGCGTCAGAGTGGTAGTCCAGTTCGTATACAAGCTGGAGGTACACCATTAGTAGCAGTTAGTGTACAGTCAGCTCAGACATCGACCCAAAATCAAAATAATCAGCAAACTATAAATTTACAAACTTCACAGAGTAGTGAAGGGCAATCAAGTCAACAGCAACAGGTTAGCTACAGAGTTTTAAAGAAATAAATTTAAAACATAAGTATATAATTTGTATATTATTCAAAAATATTACTTCAATGTAAAAATATTGAAATCTATTTTATTTTTTTTTTTATAATTTATTTAAGATTTCTAAATCTGTTTTCTTAATTTTAATGCTGAAGGTTAAATAAATTAAGAATATTTTGTTTTATGTATGTATAGAATATTAAAATTATGATTTTAATTAAGAATGTTTGTATATTTAATAAAAAAATGCTTTTGTATATATATATATAAATTAATTCCCAATGTGTACATCTAATAACAATTCATTATTTAGATAATGATTCAAGCAAATTGAAGTGAAGTTAATCAATTTATTTTATTAAAAGTTAATTATTATTTTTTTAGATTAAAAAAGGAATCTAAATAATTATTCTTTAAAATAGTGTTCATTTTTGATTCCAAATTAAGTTCTATAAAATCTATAAATTAAAAATACCAGTGTAAAAAATGTACAATTTTTACAAAAAATAATATTGATAATCTCATTTATTATTGAAAACATTTAATAAATGTAGTTACTTTATGTATATGTAAAATATAATTGTTTGAGTTTTAATAGTAGTTTGATAAAAGTTATGTCTATTATTTCTTGTAATTATGATTGTCAACTGCTCGCCAATCTTCTGATTTGTTTTCTTTGTATGATTAAACACAAATTATATCAACTAAAATATGTTTTGAATCATCTCAGGAAAAGTATTCATACTATTGTTTTAACATACAAATATTTAAAAATGTAAATTTTATGTGATCATTCCAAGTATGTTTTAGACATACAAAAAACTAATTTTAATATAATTAAAAATAATTCATTTTTAAGTGAAACTGAATGAAAAATTTCTATTTTAAGCTATTAGTCAAATCGAACATTTTTTTTGTAAATGTAAATATTTCCTGTAAATAATTAATGTAAAGTATGTAGTTTAAATTGAGATTGTATTGTGTCAATACATTTCATATTTATAACAAAAATGAAATCTTGTTTGGCTCATCTTGTGGTCTTTTATTTTATAAATAAACATATTTAAAACAATTCGTATAAAATACTAACAATGTTTTGTGTCTTATTTATCCTCAGAGAATACAATGCTTTCAAAATCATGTTTGTATATTTTTTTAATTATCAAGTACAAAATATGAACATGCAGAACTTTTATTTGTTTATGGTGAGTTTATAAAATTAAGTATTAAATATTTTTAGTACAAATTTATGAACTCAATATTGTATTGTCTTAAATATATGAAAAGAAAGTACTTATTCTGATAAATTGAAATCGGGGGTAAATTTGTCTTCTTTTGTTGTGATTAATTGTGTCTATATGATATATATATATATATATATATATATATATATATATATATATATATATATATTATTTGTATATGTGTGAATCTGATTTACTAAATAAAAGTGTAGTGAAAATGAAGTTTGCAACATTTAATTATTGTCAAAAACAAACTACTGTTTCTTAATAAAATTACTTGGATACATTTCTTGAAGGTCTCATTTTCAGATAAATTTTTGTTAGAAATCAAAGTTCTTCTAAATCTTTAGTTTCTTTTTCATATGCTAGGTGGACATAATAGGATATTTTGTCAGTCTAATTTTGGCATTCGTGAAGCGGGGTTGTATGTTTTTATTATAACCTTAAATTTTGTTGGTGTTTTTATAAATTTTATGTGATATTTACAAAACATTGTTTTTTTTTGGTTACTAAAAATTTAAACACGGCTTGCTGCTGGAGATTTTTTTTATTAGTAGTAAGTATTAAAAAATATTTAATAATGACATCTGTTGACATGCTTTGCTGTCATATGACTATCATAACAATAAAGATGTACCAGGACCGGCTTATTCAATATTATTAGTTAAAAATCAGTATATGTTAGAAAAATATCTTAAGTATATAAATAATGTTAATCGGGAAGAAATCGGACTAAAAGAGAATTTAGAATAATGAAAGTCTGTTTTTGAGAAAGGGATTGTATTTTTATATATGTTCAAAATACAGTACATTAGTGTAATTTGTTTTTAATAAATGAATAAATATATTAGTATAATCCGTATATATACGTAAATGTGTGTAGATGTGGGAGATATAAATATATTTCATAGATGTAATCAAATGTAAAGTAAAAGTATATTAACATTTTTTTTTGTTATTAAGAATACTGAGATTAGTATTAGTATAGAGTACTATCAACGTTAAAGAAGGCCTTCAATACCGTACCATGATTCCGTATAGTAGAATATTCGGAGAATATTCAATATAACATAAATTTAAAACACGTTTGAAAATAAGTGGTTTTCGTTGGGTACAGTTATTTAATTATTTTAAAAGAATATTTTTTATTATTTCAGTCAATTTATTTTTATATACGTGTCTCCTGAAAGTAATATTTAACCTTGTATTTGTATCAAAACTAATGTATCAAAGAAAAAAAATGCATGTTTGTGATAAATATTTTGATACCATTATATTGTGAATCACAAAAAAAACATGTCTAAGTAAATTGTGACAATATAAATATTTTATGAAGTATACAACTATTCTGAGTAGTAATTAATAACTAATTTAAATTAAAAAATACCACGATTTATTAAAATACACTTGTATGAATTTAAGTATGTGTAAACTTATTTAAATATCATATGTAGACATATTAAGATATAGTTTTTAAATTTGTCACACAAATAATCAGTACATTTTTGACAATTTCATTTTTAGATTGATTAAAAATATTTATAAATACATATATTTATTTACAGTAGGTTTTGATAATTTAATCTATTAATTGTATTGGTGTCGTTAAATAAAAGAAAATTTTAAACCAGAGTTATGAAAACGTGTCCAGTTTTTACATCTAAAATTTATGGGAAGCAATGAGAGAAGTTAAAAAATCTTAGCGAGTGTTTGAGTTATTATATAGATAAGATAGAAAAGATGCTATTATCATCTTATGGACGTTACTGTTATTAAATACTAGTGTTATTTCATGGCAGGTAATTTTAATTTTAACACATTTATAATCTATTTTTTTAAAAAAATCGTAAAATTTCACCAAAAAAAAGTGTAGAGATTTTGTATTAAATTATTATCATTATTTATTAACGATGACATTACAAGTTATACGAAATTTTCATAAAGAACTATGATGTGCGATTATATCTACCAGAGGAAGACACTCGTTAAATTCAATGATGCAATATATTTGCGAGAATAATTCTATATATATATATATATATATATATATATATATATGTATGTATATAAATATTAAGATGGATATATGTATATAATTTATTAACGTAATGTTTCTTAAACCATATTTTTGTACTAATTAAAAACTTTATACGTCCTATTATTGAATCGTAGATTTTTTGAGTTAGTTATTATTGTTACTGTTATACTAAACATCCTTAATCATAGTTTTCAACTTCTGAAATTTTAGAAAATGTCAGTCACAAACATTTTTAAGTGGGGCTTTTATATATATATATATATATATATATATATATATATATATATATATATGTGTGTGTGTGTGTGTGTGTGTGTGTGTGTAAAAGAATAAAATGATAATATTCTTGTAGATAATCGAACAGGCTGTAAATTTAAAATTCCAGTAACACAATAAAATGAAATGAGTTTTCAAAGTTATCACAGAGATTGCAGATGACAACTGTCAACATTTTGAAAATTCTTAATTGAATTCTGCACATTATTTATGAAGACAGTTTTTGAAATTTAATTTCGGGTCTTAACTTTATTCGTAATAACTTTTGTTTCGAAACAGTTTTACAATATCAAATATTTCTATATGCAATGTGTGGTATTTAATTTCAACATAGGTTCTGTGATTAAAAAAAACTTTTATTACAAATTTCACTAGATTATTTGATTTTCATATTAATTATATATATATATATATATATATATATATATATATATATATATATATATACATATAATGTTACATAAATTAATATAGAAGAAAATGATTTCTTGTAAATATTTTTGTTACTATGTACGTATAATTGAATACAATGAAGTACATGAAGTATTATCTTCTTATCTTATTATCGCTAATGTAGGATAAAGGTAATATATTTTAAATTCCAAAAATAAATATTTTTTCTATATTTTCGTATAACCGTATTTTTAAATTCTCTGTTTAATACGGTATGTTTTTTAAATAAAAAATGCTATTTATGTATTTGCCAATGTATCTAGCCAAAATATAGATTCATTGGCGAGGGCACTTTGAAGAGTAATTTGGTTCGATATTAGATACAACAGCTTCAGTTTCAAAGTGTATTTTATTTTTCGACACAACCCACTCGAAGTTCAACGCACTTGTCCTATCTTTTTTCCAGCTTCGCAATTTCGTGCTGGAAGTGAGTTTCTTCGAGGCCCCCAAAATAGCCGTTTACAATTTTTATCGACCCAAATCGCTTTCCAGGAAAATTTTGAGTTTCGAGAACATATCCGTCCGTGGGTGGAAAATACGGTGGATGCGGAAGGATTTCGAACTTCAATTCGGTTAATTTTGACTGAGCGACAATGCATTAATGAACCGGTGCATTATCATGATGAAACAACATTTTTTCTTGACCATTCCGGGATGTTTTTCCGCGATTGCCGCCTTCAGTTTCTGCGAAAGTGTTGCGTAATATTGGCCAGTAACTGCTTTTCTCTTCTTAAGATAGTTGATCAAGAGAATTCCTTCCGCATCCCAGAAAACTGATGCAATCACCTTTCCAGCTGAGTAAACTGTCTTTGTCTTCTTCATTTAGATTACGTTTTCGATTCTGATGTGTAATGGTGAATCCAACTTTCATTCATGGTCACAAAATTCCGCATGAAACCCGTTGGATTCTTCTTAAATAGTTCCGAGAAGTCAACTGATGTTCGCGTACGAACTTGTTTTTGCTCTGCAGTGTGCAAACGCGGGCGCTTATTGTACGTTTTTTTTTTTTATAAGAAATTGTTTATATAATGGGTAACTGAAATGCGTTCGTTTAGTTGAGATTCCTGTAACCTTTGTTATCTCATTCACTTGCACTCGCCAGTCGGACAAAAGCATATTGTGGACTTTATCGATGATTTCTGGCATATATATATATATGTGTGTGTGTGTGTAGGTATGTACTTATGTATGTATACATACATTCGTACATATTAACTAAAACAATGTAATGTAAGTCGCATTCTTAAGTGATATATAAGATATACGCGAACCATTCTTCTTATAAGATTAAGTTAATTTAGTTGGCAGTTTAGTTGCTTCTTAATGATTTTATTGGATTTTTGGAATTATGTATTTTATGATACGGAAACGTTATGTTTTGGTAAATGTCTCCCTAGTTGAAAGAAACGATTACGACGTATTAAGCCGTGGGACATAAAAAAGCTTTTACTTTAGTTTTCCGGCCTGTTTTCCTGTATTTTAGGTGTGGAACTCGTAGAGAATAAATAAAATAAGTGTTAGGCGTATGCAATATCTTTTAATTGGACATTTTTGTGTATGGTATATTTTGTTGATGAACAATGCATATTTTAATTAGTTTAATAATCAGTTAGCAACTGAACTGGTATAGAAAAAATAAAAATAGTATTGAATCAGTAAAAACAAATATTAAAATATTTATTGATTGCCGAAAAAATGATATATTTCAGAATTTCATTTATTTTTTTAAAATCAAAGCTGATTTAGAAACTACAAGAAAGCGTTGTATTTCGTAGATTAGCACAATTAGAAAATGTTTGTTATGCAACTTCATCCAGAAATAACTTAAGATTATAATACATGAAGATAATTGTGATTAATTTTTTTTTCGGTATTCGTTTTATTTTCTTGAGCATTTTTTTCTACTACAAAATTCGATTTTCATCGATTATTTACTTTTATGGGATTAATAATTATTGTAAGGGTTTTGAAATAAAAATGTATCATAATTGAAGAGTTAGGTATGACAAATCTATCGGCAAGATGAAAGCCGCATTTGCTGACAAATGATCATAAACGGATTCGAGTACACATGTGGAATCCATCAGTCCAGTTTTTGAATTTTTCCCAGTCGATGTAGACGATAGAAAATTGTTTACTGAGTAATTCAGAGTTGTTGAGAGAGTTCCTGTTCAGTCTGAGTAGAAGTTTCACTTAACAGCTGCTCAAGCTTTTCGTCTTCAATTTTTTTCGATTGTCCAGAACGTTTCGATCAATAAATCAATTCTGCGTCTTCGGCAGAATTTTTTTTCAATTGGAATGATAAAAGTATGCGATGCCTAATTTGCTGCTTTTCGGACACCATCGTTTTATGAGAGTTTGTTGACTGGTTGGCTAGGATATATAGTGATTTAAAATGTTAACGTTGGCACTTAAACATCCGAAAAGTATGAGACAATATTGTAGTGTAAAAGAGAGTTATGATTGATTCAATTGAAAGGAGCCGAATTAATTTGTGCACCTTATATGATTAGAAAAATATATTAAAATTTGCCATATAATCTTTTTATTCTTCATTATTGAAATTTTCATTTAAATTATTGCGTTGCCGGACTGATCGAAAATATTAATGTATTGTGCATTGATGCATCGGTGCACATTGAAACAACATTAAATGTTAGGGAAATTTGTTATTTTTCATGACATCATCAATGTCAGATTCAAATGTTTATCCCTTTATGAATTTATCGACCAGTAATGTGAATATATCTTTATTAAACCATTTTGTTTAATATGAATAAATACCTTTGTTTTAACCAATTTTATGCTAGTCTTTATAATGACACAATGTAAATGCTTTAATCTGAATAGCATCGCATATTGTATATTTTGGATTAACTACTTTATAAAATGTACGTATGTATTTGCCTGTATTGTAATTTAATTATATAATGACTTTGTTAATATTATTTTGAAATTAATAGTATATATTTAGTCCATCAGTTTGAATTTATGCAACTAATTATCAATTATTTTGGTATTTTATATAGTATATACAATGTAGAAATGGACAATGAACATACTTGTTTTTTAAACATTGATGCGGTGGATTTAATTATTGATCATTTTTTTCGATATTTTGATGTTCGATGTTGTTGTATAAAGATTTGTTTAAGAATGCATTTAAAGCAAGATTAAAAATTTAAAAAGGTTAAGAAATGTGTTTTTTGTAGACTAGGTATTGTATAAAATGAATATAATTTTAATACGTATTTTTTAAATATTTTGTATTTCAAATATTACTTTGTAGTTCCAAAGTTATCCAAATTTTAATGTTTAAATCAGGGATGGGCATTGATGGAGCAATGTTGATCTTTAGTTAGCGACCTATCATTGGTAAAGATAACACTGATATTACGAATATTAATGTTTCATTTGAAAAGTCGATGCTTCCAAGGACGATGATTTAATTATTGCGCCAGTGTGTATTTTTTGCATTATTCAATTTATTTTTCAAATTTTGGCATAAAAACATTTCGGATTTTAGGTTATTATTAGTAGTAAGTAATTCTATGTTTTTATTTTTCTTAGTGTACTTTTTAGTAGTTTTGTAATATAATTGATTTGTATTATAATAACTGATTGTAATAATTATAATGAAGGTTTTGTAGATTATCATACTCTTACTAATTGTTAAAAAAATCTTTTCCTTTTTCAATTATTAGTTTTTCTTTCTTTGACCAAGTGGAGAATGGAATAACTTAATTTATCTGTTCATGATTTAAACCCTACTCTATCTTTGCCAGGTTAAATAAATTTTTAGTAGTATGTTTACTTTTCTTATGAAAAAATAGATAGTCACTTGAGTTTATATTTGTAAACGAGTTTAATTGAATTATATATTTGTCTAAATCCCCTTTTTTATTTTCAAATGTAAATTTTTGAAACATGAAAATTTTGTTTATATGTGCTTGACTAGATATGCATTTTAAATTAATATATATATATATATATATATATATATATATATATGTTTGTATGTATATATTTGCAAATCGAGTATGTATCACGGAAGAAAATTTAAATTGTAAATATGGTACACGCTAGCGGCTATGGCATGTAGGCCGTCTATTGGGTTCATAAGCCAGAACATCAATATTGCGAAAAACTATATTTATACGTATGCTTATGCAGTATATATGTTTACAGAGTGTTCTAGTATGTTTTCTGTATTTTTGATTAAAATGCATGATTTTTGTTTTAGAATATGTTCCCTGACAAATTTAATATAATTTTACGTATGATAAAAATTCAAAATTTTGTACTTTTTGTTTTATTTGAATAAAAAAGATTACCGTCAAAAAGGTATTCGAAGTTAAATGCTAAATAAATCATTTTAATTTATTGTTCTTGTATATAAAATTATGTATTTATATATTTTTTTAATCTCTCCCCCCTCTCTCCATACATACATACACATAATACATACATACATACATACATCAAAACAGAAAATGAGTAAACTCATTAATAAAGTTTATTTTTGTTTTTAAGTTATATGTTTCAATATATACGTTTTTTGTTCGTTTTTGACAATATTTCCAGTTCTATCTGCTAATAATGATTAATGCTGATCAGATTATATCATAATAAGATTACCAGTACATTGAAAACATAATGAACACAAACAGTGTAATTGGCAGTGCTTAGTATTATTAACCATTTATATTCTGTGCTTGATTTATATTGATCTATTAATAATTCATAATTAATTTTAACAAGAAGTTCACTGTACATCTAACTAAAATAAAATATTAAAAAATTGACAAACTTCTAAATAATATTTTAATTAGTTTCAAACACATCCGATCATATAGCATTATATGTTTTAAATGA
The DNA here is from genome assembly GCA_034766995.1 of Acanthacorydalis orientalis. Classification (NCBI taxonomy): domain Eukaryota; kingdom Metazoa; phylum Arthropoda; class Insecta; order Megaloptera; family Corydalidae; genus Acanthacorydalis; species Acanthacorydalis orientalis. The sequence continues at coordinate 24,730,778 of CM068314.1, read as the reverse complement.
TCAATATAATTATAATTTTATTTCGTATAACGGTTCATTGTGACATTTTTAAAAGTAATCTCTGACAGACAATTTGGTTTGTCGTACTCATGTCGTATTAATAATTTTTTCTTCCTTTAATGCTCCTGTTTGGAAAAGCTACTCAATAATTCTCATACTCCTCTCGTGTTATGTGCATTTTTCTCTCAAGTTTACATATTTAGAATTAATCTAATTTAAAATGTTGATTCCTTTGAATTGGAGTATCGTTTTTTGACAGGTGTATTTGTAAATATATTAAGATTTTTTTTGAAAAAAAAACGATCGTGGTAATAGATACTTGTGCAATTGTTTGACTTTATTTGATGCAAAGTTTCTTACCAAATTAATTAAAAATGTACGAGTTGTAATAAAGTTCGTTGGTGTTGGTTTGACGGTATTGATTTATTGCTTCATGTGAGAGTAAACAGTGTAAAAAATGAAAAAGTTGTAAAGAAATTCTCCTAGGTTATTATATATATATATATATATATATATATATATATATATATATATATATATGTATATATACGCACACACACACACTTATCTTTTTCGATCTCTTCTTTTCACTTTCGAATACGTTCGAAATTACAGTTTATAAAAAAGGAATATCACACACACATTTATATATATATATATATATACACACACACACATACACACACTATAAATTGAATTTCATAAAAGGATAACTGTATTATATTTGTAGAAAAAACTTTGTCTTTAATGGGTATTCTGTTATCTTGATATTTAGTTTCATGTTTTTTACTTCTTTACTTACATGCATATACACTTTTTATTTTTTTTACCTTTTTGCTATTCAAAGTCATAAACACATATCCCCACATATACAGATATAAGGAAAGTAAAAATGTATTTTTTATATAGAACACAAAAGAGAAATCAAATAGGACACTCTGTATATATACATTCGACATATATATATATATATATATATATATATATATATATATATATATATATATATATATATATATATACGTCTTTATATTTGATGTGTGGTGAAACATGTTATTATGTAGTGTTCAGATTACTTGTTCCAATACATATTTACGGTTTTCCATTTCCTGTCAGAAATTCAAATGGATTTTTCTATAGTTTACACTGAACATTGACTACACCGTGTTGACACGTTAAGTGTGAATATGTCAATACATAAGAATTATTTGTTTAACACAAATAATTTATAATACTGTAACGTGTATTATTTTGGATGTTATTTAAGAAAGAAAGGATTCTTATGTTCGGTTCTATTTTCCTATTGCTACACACATACACATACACAATTCACACATTTTACACACCACACACACACACACACACACACACACACACATATATATATATATATATAATGTTTTTATTACAAAATACATAGATATCCAAATTTATTTTATTTACACATTTTTGTGCCAACGAAGGAAAGTTTCCATCAAGTACACCTGGCGCTACTAATCGTTATTGTTTATACGTGCGATTACAATTTCATTATGATTGATGTAGGGCTTGTTGCTACTATTCAGGGCACTGCATCGTTGTAACTCAACAAGTGTACACGTCACGATGAGCATATACACACACATTATAATATTTGGATCGATATTTCCCAGCTGTTTTTTTTTAACTCACAAAAACAGCTTATACATCGTGCAGTTATATATATATATATATATATATATATATATATATATATATATATATATATATATATATGCTTCGTTAAATAATTTTTTTTAGTTTGAAATAAATCTCCAACTTTATAAGACGTATAAAAAATCTTTAATAGGATTTATGTCCGAACTGTGATAACCATCGTATTTTTTATAATTTATGCGGGATGTTTTTTTTGAAGAATTTTGCCGAAAAATGTAATTTAAAAATAATAGAAATGAAAGTAAACGAAAACGATCATTAAATTTGTATGTTTGTTCATGATGTTTTTAAAAGTTAATTTCAAGTCGTAATAAAACATTTTAATTTAAAAAAATATATATTAGATTGCTATTTATAAAATATATATATATATATATATATATATATATATATATATATATATATATATATATGTATGTATGTATATGATGCAACTGTTATTTTTTGTAAATTACAACGAAATTTATTATTTTTGAATTTTTTTCTATTCATGATTCAATTGATGAATATTTTAAGAACATTGAAATACTTAAATAACAAATGTCGAATACAGTAAATGTATCAACAAAAAATAACGACTAGTAATTAAAAGTTGTGATTATTTCCGTTATATTGTAATGAGCACTTGTTTCAAACTATTTAAATAGCAACTATTTCCAACTGGTATACAACTACGCACAAGTTGTTTCAAAAGACTCCTGTGAGTCCTGAGATATCGTTACACAATGCTCCTTTGAAGTTTGAATCAATTACGTTAATGAGTTTTGTTCTTGTTGTAAAAGATTTTTCATGTTTACACAACATTATTCGTGTGTCTTCATAAAATATCAATTTACTTTTGTCTTGATCTGTTTTTTGTTAGTATACTTGAATCTCTTTTCTGTTTAAAACTCAGGCTTATGTTATGAAAACAAATGCTACTTCCACCAAAATAAATGATGGGAAACATGGTCAGTTGTTCTGAAAGAAGTAAACGAAAGTGTGTAAATATAATTCATATATATATATATATATTTATATATGGATGTATGTATATATATATATATATATATATATATATATATATAACATTTTAGACATTATTAGTGTAAATTACTGATACTTACAGATATTGTGTGTATTGTGGTATTGCTTACAAGAAAAGGAATAAATAAAATAAAAGAAGTCTGCTAACATTTCATATTAATTAAGGCGTCTATAATATTATTAATATTTTTCAAGGTTTTGGTGTAGCGTGCAAAAATTCGTATTAAATCTGTGAAAAATACATTTTTTAGATTTTTTTATTTATGTAGAAGATTAAATAGTTTAAGATTTTAAAACAAATAACTTCAAATGCTCAAATCTTTTATATTTATCGAATTCTAGTGATATAATTATCCTGAATAATTAGATACACGTTACGGTTTTTTTTTTTTGAAAAGCAGGTTAAGTCATTTAGAATTTGGTGCGCATAGGGATTTTTTAAGAGTTGATAATGAGGGTAAAAAGGGTTCAGATTCTTGAGGGTTTAAATGCTTGAAAAGGTAATAATGTAGGTTCATTACACTCGTTCTTTTTTCATAAATATACGTACACTCCTAAACACACACACATACACACACACACACACACACACACATATATATATATATATATATATATATATATATATATATATATATATATATATATATATAAAAGTTTGAAGATAAGTCTCCGATGATTAGAGATACATGACATAAACTATTTTAATATTTATTGTAGTCAATTATATATATATATATATATATATATATATATATATATATATATATATATATATATATATCTTATTAATATTGTCTTCATTTATTTTAGGGTTTAAGGAAGATTTAAGTTGTCTGCATTACGTTTAATTTATTAGTTCCTACGCTTCGACATATATTATTGTGGTAATCATAATTTGCTCTTAATGGATTTATACATGCACTGATTCAAATTTTAAGTGTAAGCTTATAAAAAAGCTTTTAAGCTTTTTAAGCTTAAAGCTTTTCTATTTTATTATTTATACGAGCATTTGTCAATTATTTGCAACCTGATAATGTTAACTGTTTATTTGATTTAATATACATAAGTAACAAGGATTATATATATATATATATATATATATATATATATATATATATATATATATATATATATCTCTGGATGTGTGTGCCTGTGCTTGATTTAGTACATTCGGACTTTGTGTAAGTAAGAAACATAACCGTTATTGTATTCAAATAAAGATAATTTATTACATATATTAGTGTCATATATAACTACATACACCTAATTCTCGATTTATACGGTACTCGAATTGCACGGTTTCGGTCTTACGCAGTTAAAGGAATACAGAAAAACTTCCACGGCTTCCAAAACTTTCACGACTTTACACGACTTCAGTTTAACATGGTCATAGAATTACAAACAAAAATGTTTGAATACACTTTCGCGTGCATTTAAAAAAGCATTTGATTTGTACTGCTGTGGAAAATAATAAACACACACACAACTGTAAAACTTATCTGTTATTTTTAATGTGAGATGTGGACTCGAATTGCACGAATTCTTTTTACACGGTACTCTTCATGAACCGTTATACCGTATAAATCGAGGGTGAGATGTACTTGGAATTGCTTGGAGGTACCAGTATTACTTCTTGTGGAATGTATGGTAATTTTAATCAATTTCTTAAATTATTATTGAAGTTTTCTTCATAAAGATTATATATATATATATATATATATATTTCGTAGTATTTTATAAATTATATTGAATTCGATTTTTTTTTATTGTTTAATTATTAATTGAATTCTTTGTTTTTATTATTTGTAGATAAATATGTTTTAGTAGAAAGTGTAATTGTGTTACATTTGATACTTTTTTATTGATTAAATTCGGAATTACTCTAATTTTTTGTATAGTATGTCAACTATTTTTTATGTCAATATATTTTTAATATATATATATATATATATATATATATATATATATATATATATATATATATTGAATGCTAGAATAGTTCAGCAATTTAGACAACATTAAAACAAGAAAAGTTTAATTTTAAGGATAATACGAAAAATGGAATGTACATGATCAGACATTTCAATTTGATGTTTATAACTTTTCAATTTTAATCCAAGTATTTATATAAATATAAAAAATAATTACTATTATTTCACAGATCATTTATTCAAGACATACGTTTTTATTTATATTTTTTGGAATTTTTTATAAAATGAAAGATTTTCGTAAAATCTAAATATAAATAATGCATATTGTGTATAGTATTTTTTCTTACGAGGAAATAATGTAAATATCTCTAATTTTAAACGAGGTAAATTTATATATATATATATATATATATATATATATATATATATATAAAGTATACATACAATATAAAACATTGTAAAGAAACAACTCGCCGTGAAACAAGTGAGACAACAAATACTTCATCCTTAAAGCACACTTGGGCCTTATGGTGTTATGTCTGGCCGAGTTCACTCGAAGCAACAGTACTAAAAGTTGTTGAGGACAGCGTTACGAGTCACGGGGGACTCCCTGAATCGCTGGCGCAAACAGTGTAGTCCCAGTCAAATTAACTTCAGTGGCCAACGAAAACAAACATTCATTCACTTGCGACAAATATTCCAATTGTTCAGTGTCTTAAAGTGTGTGTAAATATCGTTTGTAAAACATAATTCGACGAGTGTCAAGCGAAACTGAATTACATAACATAAAGTTTCAGTTCAAAACATTATTTTATATAGGTTCTTTGAATGTTTTACGCTATTGGAATATTTGTACTAAATGTTAGATTGAGGCATGTGTATGACAAAAGTTTAGGGTTCCTTCCCTTGTATTTTTCTTTTCTTTTCTTATGCATATATATATATATATATATATATATATATATATGTATATAGGCTGATTTAATTTATGCTTCTACATGAAAGTATTAAAAAAATTGCAAAAATTAAAAAAATCATGTTATTTTTGCAATTTTTTATTATTTTCATGTGGAAACCTAAATTGAATCATTCTATATATATATATAATATTTAGTATCAAATATTCAATAGTAAATGGTCTTCGGGAATAATTCTCCATGTCAAAAACTTCTTTTTTGACATACACACACACACACACACACACATATATATATATATATATATATATATATATATATATATACCATAAATCTGACATTATCATTAAAATATAGTAATATTTAGATTTATAATTATTATTTTATTTTAAATAGTCTAAGTGATAAGTTTTCAAGTGAAAAAAACTCGTTGGAATGACATGCTTTGTATCAGTGTATATATATATATATATACGTGTGTGTGCGTGTATGTATATATTTATTTATCTCTACCTGTGCTGTCTTGTCTGAAATGTAAGTTTCAATGAAATTAACGATTACATATTTAAGGAAGATGAAATTAATATGAATTATGTGTCATAAAAAATTGAGACTGCTACTTTTAAAACAATATTAGACTTTACGACATATTTTAAAAAGATACTCTTCTTTCTTCGTATGTAAATATCAATATTTTAGGTTCTTTTCAAATTTTAAATATAAAACTAACGGTAATATTTGAAGTGATAAATTGTTAACTGTGAAAAGAAACAATATGAATAAAAAGTAATAGTTAAAAATGTTAGAATTACCAATACGAAATAAAATAGTTAAATCTGCATATTGGATAATATACTTAATGTTTGTATTAAAATATTAGAAAAGCTAGGCTTAAAACTGAAAAGCAATCACTTGACTATTTCTATCATTGATTTAACAAATCTAACTATTTAAACAGTTTTTCATTTTTTCGTTGATATGAATGGACGTGAACGAAAAGTCAAAACAATGATTAAAAAAAGGTTATTTAGCGAATAATAAATATTTGACAATAGTACTAGGAGTCCACAGAGAGTATTAGTTTTATACCAACTCAATAGTATTTATTTTTGTTCAAACCATCAGTAATAAATTGGAATGTAATATATTTATGACCGTTAAAAGTTTTATTGCTAACAGAGTTGTAAGAAGTTTCAAGTCATAAGAAGTGATGTTTCATGTTATTACGATGTGTAAAAAAGTCTCAACTTCAAAGTAGTCATTCTCAATATTCATTTATAAAAAATAAATGAGAACCATATCACAAGTACATCTATTGTACTTTATGGTGCAAGAAAATACAATTATCTTTTCGTGAAAATTTTAAAATCCTTCGTCTTAGAATGCTCGTTTCGATCATCAATGTATAGCGAAGAAAAGAAGATGAACGCCAACACACAATGAGTGTTGTTTTAGCCGTCTGAACGCACACTCCATTTGTCATAATCTGATTTTCTGCACGGGTTGTTCGGAAGGCGTCGGTCTACATTGGTTCCATCATCTCCATTATTTGTTAAATTACATGTGACTTTGTCGTTGGAAACTAGCTTATTTCTTTCCCGTTGCTCATTTCTCACTACCCCCGAATATACTTTTTGGTGGTTTCTTGAAATTACTGATGTTAAATTTGGACATAGATATTATTTGATAATGATATTGTAAAGTCATAATTCTAGTACAAATAGTACATTATGGTAATTGAAATAACAAGGTAATTTTTAATTTCACTGCTTAAGGCCTATTTTTAATGTTATAGTTATACGTTTTGACATTGACCATGGATTTAAAAAAAAGCTAAACGAGTTCTATCGAGTTGAATTCACTTTGTTCGTTTCTATACAGTTATCGAAAATGTGTTAGAATGCTGTTATTCGTATCAAGAAAAACAATAAAAATAGCGTTGGTGTTATATACTTCAACGGCTTTGAAAAGTCGTTGGAATTCTTGTCAAAGATTTAAAAAAAATATGGTATTTAATTTTAGATCCTACTTTAAAAATATTTAATTGGGAACTTGAAATGTATTAATTAATAAGTTAATTAAACAAATAGATTAAATTCTGAAAACAATTCGTAAAAACCTATTATATTGTGTAAATTATCTGTTTGTAACTCTTTTTTTTTGAATAGAATTATTTGCTTATTTATTTTTAATAATATAAAATTATAAATCAAATATTATTTATAGTATTTATGATTAATAATTTGTCCGCTAAAAAGGTCGTATGTAAAATTAATATAATTCATTAATATATTTATCTAACTATATAATATATATATATAAGGTTGGTGCAAAAATAATTGCGGTTTTTATCATTTTAAGTTTGGTGCCAATTTTTCTAGTTACCGATATCTTTTGTTATAGTCATGTGATATATCATTGTAAACAATGAATTTAGCACTACTGACTTCAGCTCTTGTCTATTGTTTTCATTTTTAGTATTGTTGGATATAATCTCTTAAATTAGTCATGGAAAAAAAGTAAATTCGCTATTTTGTTGTATGATTTTAAATTGAGACGTAAAGCAACAGAAACTGCTCGAAATATCAAATTTTGTTCGGCGAAGAGTCTACTAGTGAACTTACAACTCAACACTAGTGCCAAAAATTTCATGACAGAAACGAAAACCTTGATGATGAGGAGGGTCGTGGACGTCCTTCAGCTATAGACAATAATGATTTAAGAACTATTATTGAAACGGACTTACGTAAAACAACTCGAGACGTACCAGAAGAGCTCACTGTTGATCTCTCAACAGTTTTTCGACATTTGAGCCTAATTGGAAAAACAAAAAAGCTGGATAAATGAGTGCCGTATGAACTAAATGAACATCAAGCGATTCGACGTTACGAAGTCCGCTTTACGCTTCTTTTGTGTAACAAAAATGTTCTCTTTCTTGATCTCATTGTCACATGTGATGAAAAATGGATTCTCTACAACAATCGGAAACGTTCATCACAGTGGCTAGATCGAGAAGAAGCACCAAAACAGTTTCCTAAACCGGAACTTCATGTATAAAAGATTATGGTCACTGTTTGGTGGTAGGCAAGTGGCATCATTCATTACAACTTCTTAAATCGTGGTGAAACAATAACAGCCGAAAAATATTGTCAGGAAAATGAAAAATTATGAAAAGTTGCATCGTTTTCGGTCAGCATTATTCAATCGAAGAGGACGAATTCTTCTTCATGATAACGTCCGACCGCACGTCTCATAAATGACTTTAAAAAAATGAAATGAACTGGGTTTTGAAACCCTACCTTATCCACCTTCTTATTCTCCAGACCTTCCTCCGACAGGTTATAATTTTTTAAAACATTTGAGTAATTTTCTACTAGAGAAGGTTCTCAAAGATCAAACATCAGCTCAAAGCGCTTTCGATGAATTCGTTAATTCCAGGACTCCAGAATTCTATCTTGCTGGAAAATCAAACTTATTTCTCGCTGGGAGAAATATGTGCAGGTTAATGGTATTTATTTTTATTAATAAATGTAATTTTTAACTGATATATGAATCTTTATACTCGATACCTAAAAACCGCAATTATTTTTGCACCAACCCAGTATATATATATATACACACACACACATGCACATTCGTACGTGTGTATAGTATTGTTATTTAAAGTATACCTTTTTCATAAAGAATATGTTTATTGTAATTAATAATGCCAGTTTAATGTGTTTGTTTTGTGAACAAAATGGTCACGGATCGAGTTGTCATTCTATATACCATGATAATGTAATATCAACGTAGTAAATTTTAATGCTTCATTTAAGAACCAGCGTTCTTTTAAATGAAAACTGACAACTGTAACATTGAAGTTTTAAGTTTGCGTAAAACTTTTTCAGACTTTATTAACGACGATTTATTATTTTATTTATTCATAGATGAAACGAATATTTAAATAGAATTTAATTAAAATTTATATGAATTTATGTTGATTTGTAATTCAATTAAAAACAGTGCAATGAAACAGATATTAGTCCTATTAACTATATTAAAAAATAGTATATTTAAATGAAATATTTATAAGTTTAATTTCTAATATTTACGGGTTAAATTCGCAATAGGTATTTGATACAATATCTTTCTTTTTTGAAAGAAAATTTCATACACACACTTTCAAATATGTAATTTAAAAAATGGACCCTTTTTAGTATTAATTATAAAAAAATTAAAAATACTGTATAAACTGATTGTATATTGTTATCATTGTTGCAATATATTATCTTTGTTTATACGGTAAGTTGATTGTCTATCTTTATTTTGATATTTTTTTTCACGTTAGCACTTTTGTGCAATAATTTCGATTTTCTTCGCGTTTTCTTAAAATTACATTACTAGATTTACCTAACTTGTGAACTAGAAATTGTTCAATGAACTTCAAATGTAGGTTCATTACTCTTGACGTCGAACTAATACAGAAATGTGTCTATATTGTTGACAAGGGTATATAAACATCTGTAGAATTTGTGTATCTTTAAAATAAGTTAAAAAAAACTGTACGGTTATTTTCAACAACTTATTTTATATGCCACGCAAATGAAAATATATTCT
>CM068314.1:24620607-24715607 GCA_034766995.1 Acanthacorydalis orientalis | reverse complement strand
TTCAACAATTATAATATATGTATATGTTATAATTGTTTATTAAGTTAAAAAATAGGTGAAGTCTGTATATAGAATTTAGATAATTAAAGAGTTGAAAAGTATTCTTTTCAACTCTTATGAGCAAGTCTTCATAGAAGATCAGAAAAGTAGATACCTATATTTCAAAATCGGACTATTGGCTGTAGGAATGTATGAAAATATTTGTTTTTTGTATGTTTTACAAAATTATAACTGATAAATGATTCTTGTAATATGGTGGTTACATATCAAATATTTTTTTTATTAACTTGAATGCTTTTTTCAATATTTGATTATTTTTTTATTTCTTTTTCTAATTGTACAACATTTATGTATGTATTATAACGATTATTTATAAATAGATACCTTTTTAAATGTTTTTCCACTGAATACTTCTTCAATTACTCTATAATTATTTACTGATTTAAGTTTGTATTATTTCATGGCTGGAATCATTATTTGTACATTTGAAATGATGAAAGTTATGTTATTTTGGATTCAACATTTGTCATAAAATCTAATTACAAAAACACATTATTTGAATAACATTCAATGACTTGCACTCATTTTCAAAAAAATCAATAACTACCACCCGCGATAAATCATTCGTTCTTCTTCATCGCTTTCGTTTCTCTACGGCGTCGTCAATAAATCCATCAGAATTCAGCTATACTGAAAATCCACCTTCACCTATCTGGGTCTAACCGCACGCCAATTTAACAAATTTCAGTGCTGTGTACATTCTCTGCATTTTCCACCTAGTCTGTAGTTGTACGCAACTTCATCGTATTGCTTGTGTATATTGCTCGTACGGGGAAAATTGATTAGTGCTCATATTCGTGAATTGGCATGCCTGTGGCACACTTTAAATAACAGGAATGAACATTTAACCATCCTACACCCTTTCTATAAAAAAACGTAACAATCAAATGATATCTTTATTGATTTTGTGAATATTTTTTAAGATTATGTTTTAATAAATTCAGAGTAGTTTTTTAGTAATAATATATCATGAATTGCTACTGAATATTTACCTGTAGAATTATCTCTGAATAAAAGGAAAAAACGAATTCATTAAATGGGAGTTTTATTTTAGAAAAATAAAAATAAATTGCTATATCTTATTTTAAACTTTTAAAATCGAATACTAATATTAGACTAAAGCATTATTTATATTTTATTTGAAAAATAGGCACAAATGAGAATGTATTAATTATTAACATGACATAGAAAAATTAAGCTTTAGTTCAAATTATCGTCTTCTTATTGGAAATCCGTTTTTAATCATTCCGTTTTATTTACTAGTACATAAATCTAGATTTTTTAATTGTATATATCTTATGATGTGTTCAATATATTCAGTACAGTATAGTATCAATTCGTATAAAACGATAGTATGTAAAAGTATTAAAATCTAAAATATTACATTAGAATACATAAAATGTATTTACGAAAAGCTTTTTCAATTAACTTTGATGATATAAATTATTTATTTGTGTTAATGGTACGGGCGTAACTTTTTACGCTTATAATATTTGACTAATAATGCTTCTTCTTAGAGACTTGTATATTTTGGCTCCATCCTTTCAAAAAAGTGTACAAAAACATTTTTTTAATTAATGTTATTTGTGTTTTCACATTACTTTTTTTTTAAAAAAAGAATATATTATTACTGATATTAAAAGACAGATAATACAAAATGGATTTTATGTATTGTATTTCTTTATTGAAAAATGAAATGACAGGCAAATTAAACTTAAATAATATTTATATACTGTAACAAATAATACATGGTTATTTAGTTATAGTTGAATTATAATTTGAGTATATATGTTATATTAAAAATATAAAATTATTTATGTTAAAATTGAAATCATAATGGAAATATAACGCGCATGTATTTTATCTTTATATATATATATATATATATATATATATATATATATATATATATATATATATATATATATATATATTAGGTTGGTAGAAACACTAAACAAAAAGTGGAGCCGAAGGTAGTTGGGCGATTTTTATTTGGATTAAATAATTTGTATTTAAAACACAATACTGTGAAACTTAGAATATTAATTTAAATGTTTTACATTTATTCAACGGTTAATGTTCTTCAATCATACAGTTTTATATAATTTGTGTCAAAATCTTATATCATTTGCTCGAACTACATTCGTTGTCGAGGGAGCGGACTGCGTAACAACTGTGTCGCGTAGTTGTCGGAACTAGTACGTTCGATTCGCCGCATGTAATCCCTCCATGTACTTAGTTCATTCAATTACAATTTCTTTCTGTGTACAGAATCTTTCACAGTGAAAATAATCACGGTTTTTGTGTTCTGAATTCTGACTATATTTTTTTCAATGAAAGTGTTATTTCATCGTGTTCATGTTAATAACATTTTAAAGTGCATTTTTCGGTCTGTATTTTCGTAAAATCGGTTTTAGTTTCAGTATTAATTTTGTTTCAAATTGGACTATTGTGTTAAAGTTAGAAAAGAAGAAATTATCAACAATTTTTTTGTATGAGTTCAAATCGGTTGGTAAAGCAGCAGAAACTGCTCGCAAATTAAACAATGCTTTTGGTGTGGGTACTGTGAAGAAACGTACGGTGCAATGGTGGATCCAAAAATTTCGTGCTGGGGACGAGAGCCTTGAAGATGAAGCAGGTCGCGGGAATTTTTCTTCAGTTCATAACGACCAACCAAAGGCGTTATTTGAGTCTGAATCACTCAACAATTCGAGAGCTTGCACAAAAGTAAAGCGTTAATCATCCAACAGTTCTGGACCACTTAAAAACACGGAAGTAGAAAAATGTGTATGAATTTAAAGGTCATAAACTACTATTATTTTTCTACCAACCTTATATATATATATATATATATTTATACATATTTAAAACTATAATTTTATGTGTATTTCTTTTTTGAAATATGGAAAAAATATTTGATATTTATATTTATTATATTTTCTTATTATAAAAGTATATATATATATATATATATATACACACATATATATATATATATATATATATATATATATATATATATATATATACACTAGGGGCTTCTCTGTCTGCTCACTGCGTGCACCAACCCCTTTTGCTAGTTATAAGCCTCTGCATGCAACCGAATGAAATAATAAACATATTTTTTAAGATTCATTTATGTCTATATAATCATTATCGCAGACAGATTGTAACGTTGCTGTTTTATATATGAGATAAACTTATTTGAGTACCATGAAACCTTAACGTCATAAATAAGTCGACGCCATCGAAATTTTTTTTGGATAATTTTGATTTTATATATATATATTTATATATATATATATATATATATATATATATATATATATATATATATATGAAATTGTAATAATAGAGTAGCGAAAAGCGTTCCTACTTAGAGCAAGTGTTTAATCACTCTCTGTACTGTCACAAGGATATTGCTCAGAACAGAACTTAAATTGATCTGTTTGCAGTGAAATTTTGCTTGAATGTTGTTAATAAGCTTCAATTTTCAACTTGGCGACGTGCCAACTGCCACTTTCAGAATGCCTTCTGATTCAAATGTACACATCTATAGCAGAATGCTCATTCATGTAAATACATTCTTTACATTCATTACGAAAGATCGTGATTTTACGAAATTGTTTCTTGTTTATGTACATTATTAGAAAAAATATTATATACAAACACACACATACAAATACATACATATATATATATATATATATATATATATATATATATATATATATATATATAGACAGATAAATATATTCTTTGTTCATTATTATTCATGTATTCAGATATATATATATATATATATATATTCTATTGTTTCTTAATTAATTCTAGAAAAATGAAATATTTTGCGAGAATCATAAACAGATGATAATTTTTTTAGTAGTTGCTGCGAATTGTTATTTTGTAAATTAATTAAAATTAATCCGTGTACTTCTCTAATTCAATTGTAACTTTCAATATTAATTGATATATTTTTTGTTTGCAGGTGTAATTACAAAGAATATTGGGGTAAGTTTTACATTCATTCTTTTTTTATTTAGTTATATGTTGTATTATTATTGTTTAAACATATATGCGCCATTTTATAAGACTTAAGGATCGGCTTATAGCAAGACTATAACACATATCGGTTCTGTGTTATAATGTTACTACAGCCAATTAGTGGACATTTTATAATTTTCATTTACTCGGCGCACACGCACATTTTTCGCGTGTTTTCACACTTACTATTTTATAACATCTTTTTTTTAACGTGACGAGATAATAAATCACGAGCTCATTCGATCAAGACGTTCATTTTTTACACGCATTCAACTTCTGAAACACTGGCAGAACCGTCAGCGTATTTTCAAACGTCATTTTGATATAAATCGTTGCAAACGCTTGAGCCGTTATGTAAAAGGTGACGCGTGCGGTTACATGGCGAATAACGCTTTCATGCGTGTTTTATACAGTGTTGTAACATTTTTTTTTTATTTATATGGTTTTTATATCGTTTTCTGTCTGCATTTCAACGGGTAACACGATAACAGTAAAATAACAGGAAAATATTAGTAGGATTGGTATTATAAAGTTTTTTTTTTTTTGATATATTTATGTATATGCTGTTGATTTTTTTGTTTCCGCGTGTTCTTTGTTTCAAATTGTTCTTATAATGAAATGGTTTCAAGAGTTGTTTATGTGCTTGTAAAAAGTGTTTATTACAAATAAAATATCAACATCTGTTATGCGTGTTTTATTGTCTATAGATTCAAAGTGATGTACAACATCGTTAAAATGAAAAATGTTCAATAAAAAGAAATGTAAATCTTCATTTATTTTTCTGTTTGATATTTTCGTGATTAAAATAGAGAAGATGTTAGACAACCAATTAAAATAAATGGAATATTGAAAACAATAAAAGTACATTTGAATATACTCATATTTTTAACAGAACACAGAACAGTATATTACTTTTATAGATAAAAAATAAATCCCTTTGTTTCGTTTCAAGAAAATCAGTTATTTAAATTTTATTTCATTTGTCAATCATATCGAAAGTTATATCAAGGATATCATTTTTAATCATATTACGAGTGAATACTAAATCATTACAAAATATCAATAAAAAGATGTTCTATCGACATAATTCGGATCATTTCAGTCTTTACGAGAGAAAAAAAGGAAGAAAAAGCTCGATTTAAATGATTAGTCAAGCGAGAACTTTGATTTCCCGAGTGGAACAACTGTGCTTGCCAATGTATCGCATATGTAATCTCGTTTAATTTTCATTGAATTATTTTGCTTTTTTAGAGATATTTTCTGAAACAGTCTACCGCAAATCCCATTAGCGTTTTTGATTATACGAATACAATTGTATAATTTTCTTATAAATTATAGTATTGCGACTTTTATGTTCGACACATTTAAATTCAAATGCCACCCTTGACATTTTAATGCTTATTTTTTAATTGCAAATTACGTTGAAAAGTTCATTTAATCCTTTGATCGATCATATGGAATAATAGCCATATACGAGTTTCATTAAACAGGCGGTAAATTAAAATATATTCATGCGTAAACTAGCTACTAAATTGTGTCAGATTTCGTTGTACGGTCGTTGCACATGCCGTTCAATAATTTTCGAATCATCTCCGACTGATATTTACCACAAATATCAATAGTCTTTCCAGCAGGTCGTGCAATTTTTAAAATTATGTATTCATGTTTAAATTCCGTGTTGTAAATAAATTATTATCGTTCGTTTTTATGTATATTTTTGCCAATAAAATATATTTATAACGTTTCATATTAACATACACAATTACACACACACACACACATATATATATATATATATATATATATATATATATGTAAGTATATAAAATTTAATATTTTATATACTAAATTCAATTCGATTTTGTTTTGTATGTGTAACTGTTGTCAATGATTTTCAGTGTAAAGTTCAATTTTTCACGTTTAAAAATCACCACCGTAAAATTTAAAACGTTCTGGCGGTTTAAATAATGAGTAAAACTTTTTCGAATGGTAACTGTTTTAATTGGAAACGAAACCCAGTTTGAATCAGGTGATTAAAAATAAACATCAATCAACCTACCGGTTGCAATCCTTTCTATTGACACTGTTGATTGGGAGTCAATCAGAATTTCATGTTTGCCGAAGTTTTCAAGACTAAATAATGACTTGAAGTGTGTTGAGGATTATTTATATATATATATATATATATATATATATATATATATATATATATATATTTACACACTAATTTTTTTTAATTCTCAAATTGAAAAGTTTTGTGAATAGTTTAAATAATTTATTAAAGTAATAAATATTGCATTTCATTAAGTATTAACATGATAATTTAGTTTCAAAATATTTTTTTGTGAATTTTATTTGATGTCATTTTAAAGATATACGTGTAATGTATTTAACTTATTGAGGAATTTTGCTCTGTGAAGAAGTAACTAATTATTTTATTTTATTTGTCTTGAAGAGAAATAATATAGTATTTTGATATCTATGTGTTAAGCAAATAATATTTGTAATACATTCATTTTCAAATAACTAGATAAGAAATACATAAAATAATTAAAAAGCCAACAATTCTGTTCTTATTTTAGTTAATTAAATAGTAATGGTTAATTACATGATAATATGGATATAAAATCGTAAAATAAATACTAGCTATTTTTTTGTAAGTAGTTTTTTTTTTTTTGATTTTGTATCGAACGACATAATGACTCGGGCATGGTCTTGTTTTTAAATATTTTTATAGATTCCTGCGCTTTCATTGTAATTTTTATAAATCAATCCTGATTTTATTTTAGCTTTCTGTTTATATTAACATGCAAACATTAAATTCATACAACCATTATAAACAGAAGAACATTTTTGGTGGATATTAATACTTATTTAATATATTTTTTGACAAAATATCGCAATTGCTTGCTTCAAATGAAAAATATTTTCCCATGCTAGATATTCTAAGCAGTGTTTTAGCTTGATGTTTATTATTATCAGACGAACTTCTCGTAAAAAATAATGATACTCGTTGTATACACACTTTTATTCGAGTCTCGAATATGAAAACCTTGATATTTCGCAAATAAATAAAGTAAAACTGAATAATATTTACATATGTATTCATATCACACGAGTTCTTTTTCAAAATCGAAGCAGCAGGAACAGGACCCATATGTTTCTACACCTACATCACAAATTGAACTGATAATAATTTTGTTTGCAAACCAATTTCGTGGAAACAGCAGCTGCGGGGCCATCGTGTTTGGTATTTGCAGCCGTGGTCAACCGATCACGCGTTTGTGTTTTATTAATTTGCGGAACAATTAGGTGGCTTACCACTGCTTATAATGTTACATTGTTCGAAAACGAAATGTTATTGACGGAAAGTAGAATAGAGACAACAACACTTCCATTATTTAGCAGCGTAGCTACTAGTATAAACATGTTTTGATCCATTTCGAACATGTTTACGTTTCATTAAAAGTTTGATTCAATTATCCGATGATCGATTGATCTGATGATTAAATATGAAATGTTGTGGACGTTGTACATGCTAAGGAATCTTTATTAGAGACATGCTATACATTTTATTTTAGTATCGGCAGATAATTGTAAACAAATGGTTCATTTGGTAAATATTTCAAATCATGTTGTCGGGTATTCGAATTTTAGTGATGTAAAATAATACCCCTTTACTAATGTCGTATTCATTCAAAATAAAGTATATATTTGTTTTGATTCATAGTTTTTTTTCTATTCATTTTTCTTTATATAGACGTCTGTGTTAAATTTGATCATGATAGACATTCAATTATGTTTAATAAATAATATATTTGAATACTATTAAATAAAATAATAATTTAATAATTTTAATTCATATATTAACTATATATATATATATATATACACACACACATACACTTGCGTTACTCGTTGCGCTCATCAAACCCCGGACTCGCTGCGCTCGCCCACTTGTCATTTATAAGCATGTATATGTAACTGAACGAAACAATAAACATATTTGAGTATCATGGAAGCAACATCTCAAATAAATTAATCGACATCATGGATTTATATATATATATATATATATATATATATATATATATATATATATATATGTTACTATGTCTATATATTCATTATCGCAGACAGATTGCAACGTGTATTTGATATATGTGAGATAAACATATTTGAATACCATAGAAACCCGACGTCATGAATAACAACGTGATCGAAAAATTTTGAGGATAATTTCTATTTTATATATATAACTAAAATAATATTGTAAAATTAATTAATATAATAATCAAAATGAGGGAATTATAATAATGTACATATATAAACATTTTATACAAGTGTGTGATAAATATCAAAATATGTAAAGATATTATTATAACCAAACAGCCATCATTAAAGAAATATAAACAAATTATAATAAAATCAAGAATATACAGCAAATAATTACATTTTTTTGTTCATACCTGTAACGTACGTTTTGTTTATTTTATGAATAGTTAAACCATTGTAATTAACTTTACTTTCTGTGTTGTTATATTATTTATTTGGTTTGTGCAGATGCATATATTTTTTAGTTTTTTTTTTTTTAATTTAACTGTATTAGATCTTTCATTTTTTTATTAAATTTATAATATTAGGTTAGTAAAAATAATTTCGATTTATGACATTCAAATTCACAACGAAAACCGCAATTATTTTTCTACCTATCTAATAATTAGATATATTGGTAAAACAGTGTTGGTTTCATATATATATATATATATATAAATGTATATATATATATATATATATATATATAAATGTATATATATATATATATATATATAGTATTGTTTTTATAAGGTAAATTTTATTTATAAAATGCGATGAAATGTTTTTTGATCGAAAGGTGTAATAATATTTTCGGAAATTGAACTTCATTCAATTACGATACAAAAATGTTTATCGTTGTCCTGCACCGCCACCCTTCGATCACTGTTTGTGTTACTGTTCCTGTGTAAAATAATGGAAAATGCATTAATTTCCTCGGCGTGTATATGTATTCAAGAATCAATTTCAGCATAAATTCATTATGAATGAACATGTGTTGTTTTGTACAGCGTAGCAGTTGGATTATCATTCGTACCCTATCTCGCACAAATGTGAAATTGACAAATCAACGTTACGTTCCATACGTATAGTCAATTTGTCATTTTGAAATTTCGGCTCGAATTGGCTTAGAAGGACGTATACGCACACATATGGACATTTTAAACAATTGAGATAATAGTTTGTGAAATGATCAATATTTAATCATTGCAATCAGTTACAATGAAATTAAATTAGGGTTGTGCCAAATTTGGATTATGAGATTACAAAAATAAATTCGCTGGACTGTTTTCCGATGTGTCTAATAAAATGTTATTTTCAATGATCAGTTGTCACTGGACATGTGGAATGGGTTTTTAATGTATATTTGTAGATTTATATTCTTTATTTATTTATTTTTTTTTTGTTACAATCGCAAAAGTATTTTAAAACGAATTAATGATGAAGTGTAATGTTTGTTTTTAAATCTCAGTTATCGTTTATAATATTTTTTTAAATTGATATTTGATTAAATAATATTTTTAAGAAAATGAGAATTTAGGTATACGTGTTAAAAATTTCGTAGAATTTATTTATAATGGGACTTATTTTTGCCTGAAACTTATTTGAAAAATTATTAATATTTACAGAAAATGCAATTAATTATTTATTATTGTATCTAATTTTTCTATTATTTATTTATTTATGGGTTCTGTACGTAATTATAATACATTATTCGTTTTCTATTTCGTAGGTATAATTTTTTAAGTATCGAGAAATTTTTGTATAGATTTAATTTTGTTCATTATTTTTTGTTCACATATAATTAATGTTTTATTATATATGCTTTTCTTAGTTTTTCAGAACATTTTATTTTAAATATTTTTGTTCTTATTTCGCAGTGAATTGTTTTAAAAATTTTATAATCAAATATTGAAATATTTATATAAAATATGTTTTGTTTGTAAATTTCTACTATTTCCTTTATTAAAAGAAACACGCAGGGTAATATTTAGTCCATTGTGCTTGAAAAGTATATAATTGAAGAACTTTACGCTCTAGTTAAATCCTTTATGCATAATATGTACAGAAGCGTTTTAGTTCTAGTCTTTGTGGTGTTAAATGTTAATTTAGTTTAGTTATATAAACACGAACTAAAGGACACGTTTTACTATCATTTGTACAATTGTTCATCACGTACATGTCAAACGTTTCGTAACCAAGAAAATAACTCTTCCAGTAAATTTATGAACCGAATTGGAAAACGATGCTCGCCCATTTAGTTTTCATGCGTCAAAGACAGTTCATTTATGAAAGCCATTATTTAACTCCTTCCGAAGGAAACATCTAGTTTTAACAGTCAACATCGGTTATTCGTGACACATTCGCGCTGTTTTATTAAATAGTGCGAAACAACATATGTGACAAATGTGCCAGTCTTCTGTCAATGTCAAGCTAGACAATTGGATTTTGTCAATACAATCACAATTTGGGTACGATTTCCTATGTCGAATTGTAATAATATTTGTATGTATAATAATTTTATTATAACCATATGTATATATATATATATATATATATATATATATATATATATATATATATATATGTGTGTGTGTGTGTGACACACAACACATACAAGCCTCAAATTTCTATGGGGATGAATATGATTTCTGTAATACCTTTCCAGGAAACTTTATTGGTGATTGAAGTTTTTCCTTCCGTCCATAAACAGAATAGTATCCATTTTTTTTTTGAGAAATGATCACGTATACCTCACGTTTTGAATTTGAGATAATCCCTGAGGATTTCAATCAAATGTTTTCTTATATTTATCTCCATTCTGAAAACATAACTAATTCAATTTTAATTTTTCGCTTCATTCGTTTTTCTCCGAGCCTTGACCGACTAACAAACGTTTTATTTTCTTATTGAGTTGTTTCGTGAGACGTCCTAATCCAGAACCATATATAAGGGATAATTGACCATTTTTATTGTTTTAGTGACGGTTTTCGTCGTTATTTTATTCGAATTAAGTTAATATTTCTGAACATTTGAAAATATAGTAAATTCGTATATAGATTTAATCACATAGTATTGTATGTCATTAGTGCACATTCCTATGTGGTAGATCATAATTTCTAAACAACACAGTTGATGTTCTCTATTGATTTGCTCTATTGGTCATTTACTGTATAGTAGTACTGATTGGTAGTTTCCATTTTTATCATAGCATTCTTTTTAAAATTAATATTTTATTCTTATTTTTCAGTTAGTCTTTTAAGTAGTGATTGCACACCGTTGCTTAATGACTATCTAATTAAATAGTCATTTGTTCAACTTAAATAATTAGGGTAACAGATGATCATTCTTCTATATTCTGTATTATTTATCTTCCTCATTCATGCGTTCTTGATTTATTTCATTATGAGTTATATATATATATATATATATATATATATATATGCATAATTGTTGAGTTGTTTTTATCAGCTAAATATTAAAATAATACAAGGTACATTATCATCATAATTATTCAAGTCGAAAGTATTTCCTAGCTTAGAATTATTTATATGTAATCTATTGATTTTGATTCCTGTGTTAATAATTATGTTAATTTTGAAAATTGAAGAGTAAACATTATCATGTTCGTGTATAAACAATTTTTTAAATAATTAGGGAACGTATTTAGAAAATGTAACGATAATATGTGTTATATTGTTGAAAATAATATTTTATATATATATATATATATATATATATATGTACATAGTTGTTATTTTTATGAACTTATCACAATAATAGAAGACAGATTCTCATTTAATGTACATAATTTTATATATTTAATATGGATCAATAGAGCATGTTTTCGATGAATGAATTTAGTTTTATTACAAAATTAATATTTATATGTTTGATAGAATCAGCATTTATGAAGTTTCATATATATATTACATGATTTTCCGAGTCTGCATTTAGTAGATATATTTTAATCACGAAGTTCACATATATAGCTATTATTAATGTTCTTAGTTCTCGTTTAATTTATTCTCTTTAACTTCCGCTAAAAACTCATTAACGCTGCTTGCTTGTCCACAGACGAGGCAACCCTTTGATTTTAAATATTGACTGTTCGTACGTGTAGTCGATTATTCGTAAACGTAGATCATTCGTGAACGTGTGTGCAAGAATCAGAAAAAGGTTATCTGTAGATTTTTTTTCGTTCAGTATAAAGCCAGCATTGAATAGATTCGTACTAACTTTATTTTTAATTGGAATATTTTTAACAAGATTTAATTGTCTTAATTTCCATTAATTATTATTTGTTCAATTTAATATTTATTTTGTCATTTTTGTTACTAATTTGCTACAATAAAAGACAGGTGGATAGTGTTTTAAATGTTTCAGATCTTTTATTGTATCTATCTGCAGTTAAAATCATGAAAGAATCGAGAATTATAATATGCGAGTAAAAGTCTCAACGACGATGGCATATATAATACAAAAACTTAAAAGTGGAGTTGAAATTTTTCATAAAAGGTTTCTATCCTTATTGAGTTATTTTACAACTTAATTATTTTAAACTAGTTTGTCAAGATTCTGAAATGTATTGATCGTCGTCTGATGTCATGATTATAACAAAATATCATATATAAGGGCAGGTTTTATCTTACGAGTTATTGACTGATATTGTTTACACAATATCCTAGAATATTTTTACAAGCTTGAACAGAAAATTTTATAATAGTATTTTATTTTATTACTATTATCGCTAGCAATTTAAATTCAAATTTGAAATATATAAAAATGAATGAAATTTAAGTGAATGGTATAAGAAATTTATATATATATATATACACACTAGGGGGCTTCACCCCTTGCTTACTACACTCGTCCATTTGATAATTTTAAGCATGTCTTGTAAACGAATGAAATAATAAACATATTTTTTTAAATTCATTTGTTTGTAATCATTCTCGCAGATATATTGTAACGTGTTGTTGTATATATATATATACATACATATATATATATATATATATATATATATATTTGTTTATATAATCATCATCGCAGATACATTGCAACTTATTTTATTATGAGATAAATATATTTGGGTACTATAGAAACATCGACGTTATAAATAAATAAATCGACGTCATCGAATTTTTTGTGGATAATTTTGGTTATATATATGTTTTTTTTTATTATTACATATATGAAATTTTATGAACAATTTAACATCTTTTTAAGGCTAATGTAGCTTTTTAATATGTTAAATATTAAAATAAAAAATGAATTCTTAAATGTTTATCAGCAGCTGCTTTGTCGAAGGTTTTATTCATTCTTCCAGCCCGGTTTCCTTTTAAAACTCCCCATGTCAGTGCAGTAAACACCGTTTACCGCTAATATTTTTCATTAAAATTACTAATTATGAAAGAATAGAAGAGTTTTAAATTAGGAATCCTTACACCAGCGATTGGTATCAATAGAACATGTGTATTACAAGAACATAAAGAAATATATTTAAAAATATCACTCTACTTCCTCGCGCCAAACGTGCAATAAATTGACATTTCTTAAATAACGCATTCGTACCAGTGTCGTGGGTTGGTTCTGAAATAAAAGAGAGAATTAAAGCAATATTTGCCGTTTCTATCATTATTTTTAATTATATATCATTAGTGATAGTATCGAATAATAGTGGATAACAAGAAATATCAGTGTTGTCTGAGTAACAGAAAGAAGGATATTTGCAAATAAAAACATGCGGCCAGCCGAGTTTACAGCACCGGAACGGGAGAATTAAAAAATACCAAATACGTTAATCGATAATTATTTCTACTTTTACTAAAAATCTATTTTTTTATACGTTTCCAGTGAAACAAATGTAATTATATTTCCGTTGAACATATTTATTCTGTATTTTCATTCATAGTCATACGATTCAGTGTTTATACTGTTGAAAATACGTCATATTTAATATCACCTGTGTAGATTTACATAAATGTGTATGTATCACCGAAATACTTAGGTTATATTGCGTAAAGTGCGAAATAATGTTGCCGGTAGACGCACCTAACGACCTGTATCGTATGTTTGGCTGCACGTAATTCCGCAATGTAATCAGCAGGCGGCGCTATGGGCAATTCCCGGTCCTGATAATTACGTAAGATAAGGATGTAGGAGAACGGATGCTGCATCGTTCTCTTCGCGATCTATAGCATTCGTTTTGATTCTGTGCCGCTATGCGGGGAACCCTATTTTCGAATTAAGAGTTTTGTAGACAGCGTAGATTACGTCACATTGTTTTACACACATACTCATGTATCAAACATACATATGTACATACATACATTCATATATATATATATATATTTAAGTAGTACAATCATACTTTTTTCTATATTTTAATTAGAAATATTTCTAAGAAAAGTGTAAATAAACAATTCTATTGTTATTTATATCTTTTTTGCATCTTTTTAATATATTATTAATTGAAATTTCATAATGTTTTTAAAATATGGACTTATACTCAAAATATAAAATGAATTTGGGTTTTCAATGTGAATTATTTACAGCAGTGATGTCAAACTCATATATGAACACGAGTCACTAAAATTCAGTTTATGAAAGTTTGTGGGCCGCAGACAAAAAGCCACCGAAAAAAAATTAGCAAGCGAAAAAAGGTTTTTTTATCTGTATTTGAAAATAACTCATTTAAATTTAATATTTGTGTTTTCTTTAATGAATTTATAAAAATTAAAAGAAATATATTAATTTTAGGTATTATTATCATAAAACGCTGTTCCTTACAATATACTTCTATAATTTGCAGTTTTAAAAATGTATTTATATTTTTTAAAATTCCAGTTTATTATTTTAATAAAATTGGCTGCGAGTCACGTTCTAAAGTCTAGTGGGCAGCATGTGGTCTGAGGGCCACACGTTTAACCCCACTGATTTTCAGTATATAAAAATGATAAATATAAATTTTTGCATATTTTCTTTTGTCCTTATTAATATTTTCTTGTGGTTTTGTTTAAATATTTTAAATGTATAATTTATAATAGTAAAAAATCATTTTATTTTTAAGCAATGTGTCATTTGTCCGTTAGCCATCAGAATGGAACTATTTTCATTTGAACCATTGAAAATATGCAGAAATGCGTAGGGAGTTAAAATTTAAAGAATGGTTATTGTCATTTTGAAATTAAAGAAGGTTTCTATAATATTTATAGTTGAATTCAGTTTGAAAACAGAATAATAATAGAATTAAGCGTACAGGAATAAAATTAGAAAAATCTCCTTTTTAAATTAAGATGTCTTTTTAACTACAATATCGATTTAATGGTAGCATATTTTATCAGAACATTGAAATTTAATGAAAATAATAAAATAGAACAAAAGTTGAGTATGTAAGTATGAGTGAAGTTAAATATCAAAATAAATGTAGAAGTTTAGTTTAGAAATAAAAGGACTGCTTGTTATACTAATGTATGGATCGAAATCGTTGAAAGATATTCAATACCGAACAAATTGACTCTTCGCCAAAATATTATTTCAGTCTATTATAATCATTTAAAGTAGATGAAAATAATTATTGATGATTATAACTAGAAAACTGAAATGGTAATTATTGAAAAAAATCTCGAGTTATTTAATAATTAAATATTTCATTTTGAATGGTCAGTCGCCGAGAATAAATTGAAATTTTACTTCCTAGTACCACTTTTTCTTCTGAACCTATCTTTATCAAAAGCATGTTAAATTTCAGAACGTATATAGATTACTTTCGAAGAAAACACCTGCCAATGGATTTAATTTATCCGAAGCAAGCGTATTAATATTGAATTTTTCAATGTCTAAATTGTCTTGTTCATACAATGAGAAAAAAATTAATAAAAATATTAACATTGGTTAGTGTTATTATGTTTTAAAAATTTTAATTCATAATATTGTAGACATGTATCGATTGATTATACTTATATTTATAGATGTTTGATTGATGAACATTAAATTTTGTTGTATCGATTGATGCAGATCAGTACTGAAGCAAATTAAAATTATATGAACATATTATATCACCTCTCAGTAACGTATTTTTTATGTATTTTGTTATTGGCGAGTAACGAATTGTTCTGTACATAAGAAAGTAATTTTATATTTAGAGCTCTTAATAATAAAATAATTCGTATTATAAATGAAAACGTTTGTGTACAATTAAAAAACAACGTGTGTCTGAATGGCTGTATTTATTGGTTTATGTGTAATCACGAGGTTTGGCAAATTATTCATTTTAATAAGTTTTATGTTGATAAAAAGGTATTCCCATTTGTACTGTATGTTGATAACGAAAATTGTTATAATGAAATGAGAACAATGATTCAGAACGTCATTTTATCGCCTGAATAGTCGCGTATCTGTAATAATATACATTTTAAAATCACGTACACGCCCGAAAACACGTTCTGTAAGCATCTCAGACATGCGGGAAAATTATATTGCAGAATATTGCATTATATCTGCTGTACACGAGCAGAGACGGTCGATTTTAGAGAGATGTACGTTATACTGAAGTGAAAACTTCTGCGAACAATTTCCAACTTGTATTTAACCTTAAGGCAGAGTTACACTCTGTATCCTCAATATACTTTCAGAAAATGACAGAGATGTATAGAGACCATTTGATGATATATATATATATATATATATATATATATATATATATATATATAAATATTAAAAATGGCGCAGAGAAGTACACATTTTCAACTATTTTTAAAATGTCTGATATAACTTTGAAAGAAAAATATTTTTACTTTTTCTTATAATTTTTCTGTCTTAGTCGTTATTCAACATTTTTATTTTACATATATTTATAAATAAATTATATAAATTGAGCAAAAAAAACTAATATATTATTATTTGCGTTTTACTTATATATATATATGTATATATGTATATTTGTATATATATGTATATATCATTTATTCTAATTGAGTATTTACTCTTAATGTGTTGAAAATCATGTAATTATGTTTAGTATTTAGTTAATGCTTGTTGTGGTTTTAGAAGTTGAACTTTTGTTTTAATTAGTTGTACAGTGAATATATATATATATATATATATTATGTGTGTGTGCACTTACGGACAGATCTCTTTTATATGCATGGAATTGAAATTATATTTCTACGTACTTTTAACAATTTTAATGAGAACGAATGTTTTTTTCTTTGTTTTTTACAGATATTTTCTGATGTGGTTGACTTAAATGTCAGGTATTCAAAAAAATACTTTTATAAATATGTGAAAGATAAATAATACTTCAGTTTTAAATGAAAAATATTTTCTTAAATTCAAAATGATCCGTGTGAAATTAAATTTGATGAAAGTAGATTTTTTTGTTTTAATATTCTTAAACTATTAATACCAATCAATACTGATATATTTGTGAATAAAATATTGCTTAATTTATCGATTTGAATACAGAAGTTCTGTTAATTGAATCACGTAATTTCCTTATGTGGTATAAAATACAACTTCACATTTCGCTTCCATAATTTATGGCTATACTTTGTATATATATACATATACACACACACACATATATATATATATATATATATATATATATGTATATATGTATATATGTATATATATATAGCATATCTGAATGTAGTCTCTGTGTATACTTTGTTCATTAACAGACACGAAATATATAAATTAAAAAGTTAACATTTACAGAAAGGTGTCTTGGTAATTACATACGAGTATTAATTGATGCCATAATGCTAACTATAAAATTGAATTTTGTAGATCGTATTCAGTTAAATATACTGAGAAATGCTTCACTAGCTCTTTTAGTGTTATATGAATATTTGATTCATATTTGAAACTTTTAGCCTTAAATAGTTGCTTGGGGTGTACAGGAGCGTTGACATTTAAGGTCATTTTAATTTTTAGTCTTATCACATTTTGTTAAAATTTCAATGTGTATTTTTATTTAAAATAGGTATTGACTCTGTAAATGGTTTTTAGCTTCAGCATTATATTTTTTGTACATACATACATACACACACACACACGCACATATATATATATATATATATATATATATATATATATATATATATATATCTTGTCTATGTATGTTTTTATTATTATTAACTTTTGATTTTGCTACTCCATTTTTTTACATTACGGTCTAGTCATCCGGTTCTTCTGAGTTATAATTGAAGGGATTGAATGTTAGCTAGGAGAATTTTCTAAACGACCAAAGGATATTATTATGTGATTATTGTAAAAAAATATTAAATGTTTTGGAGGGATATTCTTCAAAATAGTTGTTTAAATGAAAGCCAAGTTTCATTTGACATTTCTTATATTATTTCATATTTATTTCCCTTGAAATTTGACGTTTGCAATATACTAATTACTTTTGGTTTTTTTTCGGATGTGAAAAAATAAGAAAGGAGACCTGTCAATTTTTTTTTATAAATATTTAATAATCTAGGTATTTTAATTTTTGGAGTTCGAATATTTCATAAACATATATATTGTTTACTTAAATTCTAAATTTATAATACAAAAATGAACAAAACTGTTAATCGCGGATGTAAATACAATTGTGAAGTGGTAATAAAAAAATATTTTTTAAGGTTATGTTTCTTTCTAATTACCATTGAATTCTATGTCGATTTTAACTCGATACAAAAATTGTTTGAAGAAAATTTAAAATCGTCCATCTCAAATAATAATACTATAACGGATTAAGTTCTTAGAAACATTACCAAAAAACGGATTTAGTAACTATATCAGTTATTTGTTTTTTAAGGAAAGGTAAGAGCTTTATCAAAATTGAACTTGAATTTAAAAGTAAAACTAACAAAAAATTATAAAAGATATAAAACTATTTCTGAAAGTATATTATATATACGAGTGTATATATATATATATATATATATATATATATATATATATATATATATTGTATGTATACAATATATATATATATATATTGTATGTATGCGATACAGATAAAGTTTGAAAACTAAGTTACTTTTCGACTTCTTTCATAGATTTTTTGTACAGATAAACTTTATAGTTTCTGGTTTATAATTTCATGACAAGAACATGTTGCTTTTTGGAGTAAACTTGTTGAGTGTTTTTGCATTTTCTCATTTAAACAGACATATCGTTTATATTGTAAAATAAATAATGGTTCATAAAAGACGTGACAAAATATACACCTTATCGATAAAAATATTCGTATTATAAAAATTAAATATTTGAAAATCAAATAATGTTTTCAAAATTTACGTCGAATATTTTTTTAAAAAAATTATATAAGTTTTTACATTCCGATGTAATTTTTTTTAAAAACAAATTTGCATACACGTTTAAATATACCTTTTGATATTATTGTGGAGATTGATTGATTGATATATTAAAGGTTAGATGATATTAATTATAAAAATTTAGAAACAGACTTTTGGCACGATTACAAAAGAATATAGCAGTGATCAGTTAATACCTTAATGTTATTATCACAATATACATGACATTAGTATCAAAAATGAATTTAACTACAAATGGCAGAAAAAGATATACTTCTTTAAACATTTATTCGTTGTCTTTTATTTAATTTACGTTCTTGGTATTTCGGAACGTTGATGTATAATTATACAATTATTTTCGTTTACATTTTACTCGATTTAATTCATAATTAAATTAACGAAATATTTTAATCTACTTAAATTCATAAAGGGTTAATTATTTGCGTTGCTGACTTATTCACAATTGTGAAAATGATTGTCTTTGGTGTTTAATTAAAATGTAAGAGCGTTTGAAAAGAAACAGCTGTTCTAAAAAATAATAGTTGTCTGTGCAATTTCTAATACGAATTAAATGGATTAAATGCAATTATTTTGAATGTCTATTTTAATTATATTCCATTTAAGTAATGAAGTAAAATTTAATTTTGATATTTTACTTTCTGAGAGGTAAATGAGTTTCTTATTTTATTATTCAATTATAATGTTCGCACATTTGATAACAATTCAAGTTTCATTTTGGATAAATAAATTTATGTATATATATATATATAGATATATATATATATATATATATATATATATAGATATAAATATATAATATAAGAGGTTGCATTGAAAGTCGCTATTCACGTGTAGATGGCTCTGGGTGCGTATTCTGTGGCTAGTAATAGATGTCTCTTATGTCATTTTAAAGTATGATCTTCTCCCTCTAAAATTTACTTATCGTCAGCCATTCTTTGTTTACACAAGTGCTTTTCTATAACTGAATTAAAATGGAACGCGATAAATTGTTTTTCCGATTTGCACTTCTGCACTACTTTGATTTGAAAAAAAATGCAGTTGAAGCTCATCGATTGCTTGCAAAAACTTATGGTGAATCTGCTCAATCAGAAACAGTATGTAGATATTGGTTTCGACGATTCAAAAGTGGTGATTGTGACGTTAACGACAAATAACGGCCAGGTCAATCGAAAAAGTTCGAATATGAACAACTGCGAGCTCTATTGGGAGAAAAATCTGCTCAAATACTCAAAGAATTGGCTCAACAGCTCGAAGTCTATAAATCAACCATTTCATGACGTTTTCAAGTCATGGGAAAGATCCAGAAAGAAGAGAGATGGCTGCCACATGAATTGACCAAAAGTGCCATTGCTAACCGTTTAAACATCGCGATTTATGTGCTTGCATGGCATAAAAAGAAGAGTTTCTTGTGGCGTATCGTGATCGACGATAATGGATCTATTTCGACAACCAGAAACGCAAGAAATCATGGGTTGATCCCGGCCAACCATCGACGTCGACACCAAAGCGAAATATCCTCGGTCACAAAGAAATGCTTTCTATATGGAGGGATATGGGGGGTGTCGTGTATTATTTGCTGTTGAAATCGAAGGATGCAATCACCGCCGAACGTTATCGACAACAACTGGAGCGTTTGAATGATAATTTGATGCAAAAACGACCATCAATTGCATCAAATCGCCGAAAAGTGATTCATCTCCATGAAAACGCTCGGCACCGTGTTGCCATAACCGTGAAACGAACACTGATGGATCTCGAATGGGAGGTTCTTCCGCACCCAACGTATTCTCCGGATCTGGCCTTGAGCGATTACCATTTGTTCCAATCGATGCAACACGCTCTGAAAAATATACATTTCCATAACTATGGACAAGTCGAAAATTAGATTGATGTATGGATTGGCTCGAAAGACAGATCATTCTTTCATCGCGGAATTCAACTTCTACCAGAAGAGTGGCAAAACTCATAGCTTCTGAGGATAAATACTTTGATTAATGTATTTACATACACAAAAAAACAGCGGCTTTCAATGCAACCTCCCAATATATAAAATCAAAATTATCTACGAAAAATAAAAATTCCATGATGTCGAATTATTTATTTGGGACGAGGTTTCTATGATACCTAAATATGTTCATCTCATATATAAAACAATTACGTTGCAAGCTATCTGCGATAATGATTATAAAGACATAAAAGAGTTTTTCAAAGTATGTTTATTCTTTCATTCGGTTATATGTACATGATTATCATCGACAAGTGAGTGAGCGCAACGAGGGCGACCTCCCCATTATATATTTATATATATATATATATATATATATATATATATATATATTTGTTATTTGTTTTGGTTTATTTATATTTTTGTTTTTAATAGTTATATAATCTCTAAATATATGCTCTATATAGTTCCTTATTTATTTGAAAAATTATAATTTTATGTGAGACATGGCAGTTTAATAAAATAATAAGTAATCTATTTTTCTTATTTAATGCAATACTTCATTAAATTAATGTTTCAATTGTAATGTTTCGTATCGTTGGTAAAAAAATATAATGTTTAATTTTTCAATTTAATTCAGTTTAAAGACGATATTAAAGAGACCTACAGCTTTCATGTCAAGTGAACTTACAACACATAAACACGCATGTTTGTGTGCGTGTGTATGTGTGTATATGTGCGTACGTGCGGGCGTGCCTGCACGCGAATGTGTGTATGTATCAAGGAGGCCATTAGAATGAGACCTAATCCCGATGGTGAGGCGCAGCGAAAAATGGTTATTCGAGTTTGTCAGTGACTTCTGCGCGGAACGCACTGCGCATAGAAAAAAGACGTGGTCGAGGTTGTTATGGTATGGTTGTGTGGTACCGAGAATTGTGCGCATCGCCCTTCGCGCATAATTCTCTTAATTGTACCACTACAAGTCCCTTAATTTTACTACTACCGCCGCCATTTCCAAGTTTTATAATTTGACTACAATAGGCAACCGGGCGAGTTAGTCGCCTTATTGCCTCCTTGGTATGTATATATGTATGTTTGTACATATGTATCTATGGATGTGTATATATATATATATATATATATATATATATACATGTGTGTGTGTGTACAAACGTACATATACACAGACCTATATATATATATATATATATACCTATATATATATATATACCTATATATATATATACCTATATATATACCTATATATATATATACCTATATATATATATACACATACAAACATACATGGTTTTACATGTTTATGTATATGTTTATGTAGTTTGTTTGGTCTGTAAGCTTGTTAATTAAGGTAACAGCACAAAAGATTCCAATTACAATTTGAATCCAAGATGTCTTACAGCAAAACTGAAAAAGTAATTTTAGATATCAGGAACGAGAATTATAAATCTTCCCATCTGTCGTTCATTACACTGCCCTCTGCGTAGTATTTTCATGACATGAATATTCGTTCGTGTTTTCTGTCGTATTATATTTCATGATTTCATTATGCGAAAAACAAAATGTATTTTTTTTTACGATACTTTCAATAGATGAGAATTAACCCAAAGATATCATTTATTGCTTAGTTCTAAAAGTATTTCGATTTTCTTTAATTGTAGGTTTTTAGTAGTAATATAAATGTTATTTTATTATTTTTTTTTTATTAAAAGTTAAATACTGTAATGTATATTATTTCGGATGTAGGTGAGAGAATAAGAAGATTCATGATACTATTAAATTCAAATTATTGAAGTAAAATGATAATTTTAAAATCAACTCGTCTAAAACATGATTTTTTATTTTAAACGTTTTTATTAGAAATGTTGAGAACATGTTTTTAACAACAAAATAAAATTTAAGGTATTATTGATTTTAGAGGAGATAGTAATATGCAAGTACAAATTTGTAGTTCATTAAAAATTTTATTTAAGAAGTTTTTTTTGTGACTTACTCGTATTAGATAATACAGTTCTTACTACTGGAGCTAAACTTATTTTCATAAATGAATTTTTTTCACCCCATGAAAAATGTTTAATCAAATATAACAATCAATTATTGATTATTTTTTATTGTTGTTTCTACGCATTTCGAATTTATTTGCTCTGTTGATTTAGAACTTATGATAATTTTTAAATAATATAAGGTGTACTTTTGCTAGAGATTACTAGAGAATTTAAATAATATCTCAAAATGTTTTTTTTCTAATTAATTTTTCTAAGTTCGGTTAACGATTCAGTTTAATTATAACTTATAAAATTTCATATTTATACTCATTTTTTCATTCGATGAAAACCAATAGGAATTATTATTAAAAATGAAAGCTGTGTAATAATACGAGATGACATATTTATTATTTATAGATAAACATCGAAATATACTCTAGTTGTCGGCGCGCCTTTAAACGCCAAATAACCAACACAACCAACATCGAAATGTTTGTATTGAATGATAAAAGAAACTATTTCTATGTGATTTTTTCATAAGACTGTGATTAAATATCTTTCATATAAGCCAGATGAGACTATTTCTATAGATTGAAAATCGATATGTCTCTTATAAGACTTCTAATAAAAATCAAGTCTTTATTGAACATTCGATGACTATCAACAACAAAACTTTTTCTCTTGGATGTTTTTCCATTGCCGTGAACAAAAATGCAATATAATACACACGCATATATATATATATATATATATATATATATATATATCTTTGTGTGTACATAACTCGTATTATATCAATATTTTTATATCTTATCGTTATAAATAACTTATAGCCAATTAATTTTGATATGATTTTTGAAATATATTTGATTTGTTTCTTATAAAATGTATATAAACTAGTTAATTGATACGTTTAAATTCTTTTATGTGCTTTGAAAATACATAGTCGCTTTATATAATAGATCATAATGAATGTAAACCACATTGAAGTGCATTCACATTTGCATAAAATGCTATGCATTGCAGATAACTAAATAGAATTTCCAAGAAGTTCTATAATAGACCATATATATTCTGTTTTCAGTATCAGTTAGATCAGTGAAATGTAAATTTCTAGGCCACATTGTATTATTGTTACGATCCTACATTGACCAAAGCCAGAATAAGTTTTACTTTATTATTCTAAGAATAATAATGGGTTAAATTTAAATTTGTATAAATTAATGATTACACTTTTACTAATCGTTTTACGTCCTTTATTCGAATCAATTTTTTGTCAGATACTGTATTAGATCGTTTTTTTTTTAATATTTATATTTAATAAGTAAACTATTGATTTATATGTATTTCTAAATGTGTATATAAATTTGTTAGTTTTTTTAGTATAGAATGATAATTTAAGCAGTTTTTCATGTACATATTACTTTTTTGCGTTAATTTTACATAAGTTTCGTGAAAAATGACCATAAATTTATAAGTAATTTTAGCGAATACTTAATGTTTCTTCTGTGTTTTTTAATTCAATCAATTATTAAACAACTAATATTTATTTTTGTTTGTAGTAATATAGTATTAGATTATAACACAATATGACAAAAGAAATAAAAACTGTATGACATTAAATGTGTTTGACAATTTTGTTTTACTTGCATCAATTATAGGTTAAAGAAGTTTTTCAAAAAATAATATAGTGTTAGAGGTATATAGTAAATGTTTTTATAATAAATACGTGCATTAAATTTGTCATAGAAATGATAATTATAAACGAGTTGAATAAAGTGAATATTTAAGTTTAATGAATTTCTCAAGAGTAAAATATTTTAATTAAGAATAACATCGTTTTGTTCAATTAATTGTAATAGCTAGATATTTTTTCGTAATCAGAAAAAAATGATTATACAAAACACCTTTCTGACTCATTTCATTCTATTTCAAAACATTAAAATAATTTTATGCAGTGTGATGCCGCTTATGAAGATTACAAAACTGGAAAATGTAATACAGTTTAATATCTAAATATTAAATTCATTTTATATTATTGTACTTTTAAGCGTATAAAAACAAATATCTTCTTAATTAATTTACAGTCAAGCTTATTCCCATAAATCTACGAATGAAACGAGGTAATGGTTAATCTATGTAATATATATGAAAAAGAGAAATGAAACACTGTAATCTAGTGTATCGCGCGATTTTGTAAAGTTTATTATTTTGAATATCATCACACTACA
Organism: Acanthacorydalis orientalis; assembly: GCA_034766995.1. Lineage (NCBI taxonomy): Eukaryota > Metazoa > Arthropoda > Insecta > Megaloptera > Corydalidae > Acanthacorydalis > Acanthacorydalis orientalis. The sequence goes on along the minus strand of CM068314.1, from coordinate 24,689,890 downwards.
TTTAACTTATATTACCATATTAACGTTGTCCTTTAAATGTTTTTCTTAAATGGCTTGAAATGTTATACCATGAATATCTTTTAAAACTGTCTCTTGTATATTGTTAAAAACCGTCTCGTTTTTCATTGATAACATTTGCTTCATTTATTCTGTGCACCGTCTTGAAAAAAAATATTCTTACGTCTACGTTAACTGAAAAATATTTTACTTCTTTATGACTTGTTTTGTGCAGAACTACTTACTGTAATAACTTTTATACTTTTGTCTAGAATCGAAAAGTGGCGTATTGTACTGTTCTAAATACGTTGTGCTTTTTTTTTCATACTTAATAAATCGTTCATATAGTATTTGGAAAAAAATATAATATTTCAAGATTGTAGTTATTAATATTAGATAGTTTTATTTGAGGAATTTACTTTATAATAATGAAAAAATAAATATAGTAAAAAAGTCCATTAAAAAATTTTTTTTAATTATGCAACTAAAAAATAGAAGCATAATATAATTAAAATGATAAAAAATGTTTATACTGCAATGAATGAGTTAAGAGAAAATTATAATTATGTCGCATTAAGTAATTGAATTCAAACAGTTTAATCTTCAGAAACTTTTGATTTATTTCTAATATAGTATCATGATGTCATATATATATATATATATATATATATATATATATATATATATATATATATATCTTTGTATGTATATAAAATCAAAATTATCCACAAAAAATTTCGACAACGTCGATTTATTTATTTATAACCTCGAGGTTTCATGGTACCTACATATGTTTCTCATATATAAAAAAGTAATGTTGCAATCTGTCCTGCGATAATGATTATATAGACATAACTGAGTCTTTAAAAATATGTTTATTGTTTTATTCGGTTACATGTAGAGGGTTATAATTGACAAGTGGGCGAGCGCAGCGAGAAGAGGGCGAAGCCCCCTAGTATATATTATATATATATATATATACATACATATATATATATATATATATACACATACATATATCTGTCTGGTTATGTGTATTGAGAAATATGAGTGGTGAGATTTTTAGGAATGAAAAATCACAATTCGTTAATTTTTTCAGTTATGATTTAATGTAACAGTTCCTATTAATATATGCATGTAAAACCAAATGATTTATTTCCATATACTATTAGATTATTTTAAATTCCCAAATAAATCTTCTAATATTTTCTGTACTATACGCTGCACGTTTTATCAAGTGTGACAGTAATGGATGCAACAACATAGAGAGATGTGTTAATTAATTCGTTATAATAAATCTCATTTCATTTTCATAGAAACAACTAAATATTGCTTTTCCCATGACGGTAATCATATCCACGCCACTGAAACAGATCCCAACGGTAATGTATTGTTTGTTCAATGAGCGTTATTAATGGTATTGTTTCATTAAATACGCTGTACTATGAAAGCAACGGTGTTATTAGAGAATACAAAGATGTTTCTGTGATTTAAATTTTGTTCATTTAGAGCTAGCTTATGTTGGTTTAATAATATGCTTAACTTTTGGTTTTCTCATATTGAAATAAGAGCGAACACATGGTGTCACAGATATTTCATATTATTGCTGATTGTGTTTTTGAATAATAATCCAGATGAAACATAATGGAAATGAGAATAGTTTGTCACTCTTTTTAGTTTTAAATCTGTTAAGATTTAAGCGTAATATGTTTGAAACATTTATATATTTAGTATTTAATATGAAAATTTTAATTTATTTTACAACAATTATTATTCAATTATAATATAAATATAATTGTGTTTTTATTGCTCGAAAACAACTTTTTTACGGCTTCTCAAGAGATTTCTTTAATATATCACGTTTCTGTTTAAGAATATTATTTATCGTAAGATTCTCTTATACTATTTAATGGCTTGTGATAATAAGATAATTTTATATGAAGAATACATTTATCTTTGCGGAGCATTTATTTACATAAAAATTTGGTTTAGCCTCGTTCTGAAAAGTAAACGTATTCATATTTAAAATATTCAAATTTTAAATGGGGTTATATATTTATTATGTGCTTGATTTTTAACATATAAAACTTTATTATTGTTTTAGAATAATTTTCGGAATAACATCTTTTTTATATATATTTTAGTCCAATTAACAATTGAAGTAAGAGTTTAATGACTCTAATTTTAGAAATAGAAAATATAAAAGTATTAGTAATAAATAGATATGTTGACATAATTTTTAAAATTAGTCATCGGGAGAATATTTTGTTCAGTGCAGTATGATTTTTAATTTTTATTTGTACTTGTAATCAGTAAATTTTGGATATTGTAATGATTACTTACCGCATAAAGTTTTACACATATATTTTTAGTATATTTCTATTGTTTCCGATCTTTTGCTTTTCTCGTTTAGTTCTTTCCGACTAATCTCTTTATAAAGTTTTCTTATTTTGTATAAGGTTTTATTTTTCTTCTCTTTTCAATTATCGTGACCACCTACTATACGTTCTTATCAAAATGTCTATACGTCATTTTAATTATTTTTATATTATCCCTGCCTTTCAGTGGATTTATATATTTGTTCCTTTTTAGATCTTAAACTGTGCTTTTTTAACATGATTCTTTCTATTTCCCTTTTATCGTTTCAGTTTCTTAAAGTTTTTGCCTGTTAAACTCTACGTTTGGGTAAATAAGATGCATGCAGGAATTAATTTAAATGTGAACGATATTGAAAACAATATAAATATTTATTAATAATTATTAGTTAGATAATAGTTTAAAGTTAATTGCAAAGTTATTATCGAATTGAAGTATGTATAAAAGAATTAATATAACGAACATGGGTACAAAATTGGAAATTAAAAAAAAAACTGTCTTTACCACTAATATGCTATAATTCATTATTATTTCAGTTATTTCTCAATTAAAAGAAGTTAAGTTTGTGTTAAAAAACAGACTAGTATTTCAAAAAAGTGTGGTACTGTCTTAAATCTGTTATTAATTAAAATATTTTTAAAAATTTATGTAGAAATATATAATATAAAGGTAAAAAATATACAAAATTAATGGTCAGAAATTGGACTGTTTTAATTAAAAATGGTATTGCGTGTGCAGTAAAAAATATAAATAACAATTAGGAAATCCACGTATGTTCTATTTTTAATTTCTAATAAATTTTCAATAGATAAGAGTATTTCTTTATAATAATGAATGGTAAAAGTACGTAGAATTGTAATTTTTAAGTTCTAAAACTCTCTTTTAAACATTTATTTATTTTAGTTTTGTGTGAATTTAACAAATACTGATTTTTATTGACAGGTTTAGAATTTATTTTTGACTAATTTGTAATAAATGTTCTCGTAATGTATCTATTACATTTTTGAACGTAACTGTTAAATATTAGGCGTAATAACTTATTTTGAATATAAAATTTTCAGTTTTTTATATCAAATACTTGATTCGTCATTTTGCATAAAAAAATCAAAATTTGACATTCGTTGCCACTAATATTTTCAGTATAGTTATTTAACTTTGACTTGATGGTACAAATGGAATATTTTAAAATATATGTCAGACATAAGCATACAGAAACAAAAATGATTGACATTTATGTAAATATAAAGTGGCACATTTTATGTAACATGATTGAAATGAGATATATCTTTTCTCTGTGAAGGCATCAACAAAATGAAATATGCTCTAATGTATGAGTCTGACGGATTTTTTTATTATGTTTTTCAGTAAAAGCAACATGTACAACAAAACGTTTTATTAAATGAAACATTTTTTTGATTTTGAAGAACTTTGTTTTTCAAAAGGTTATTGTACTATAAATAAAAGAAAAAACGGACAGAGAAATATTTGTTGTTACCAATTTTATAAAGAATTTATTTTCATTATATACATATATATATATATATATATATATATATATATATATATATATATATATATATAATATACATACACACATTTATTTCAAATCTATACTAGATTAAAGAAGTGCATCTAAAATAAAAATTTTAACGATATATATTAATTTTTTTTAAAATAGAATTATTAAAAAATGTTTATGTAAAACATAATTATTTGAAAATATACGTATGAGTATTTTATAATATGGATAATCATAATATTAATAAATTTAATAATAGATTATAATAATAGCTTTATTCATCAATTTATTAGTATTTTATGACGACTTTGTTTTATAATCATGCTATTTTTTTTATTAAAAATAAGATCCCATTATTTTTTTCCTTTTAAACAGGATCTATTTCCAACATATAGTAATTTCGATTAATTAATGTATTGTGTAATCATGTTGTCATTTTATTTTCTTGGATCTTTCAATTTTTAAAATGGCAGTGAAATAGTTATTAATAATTAAAATAAATTATTTATACATATTTTTGTTATTATGTTTAAATTGTAATATATCGAATATCTTTTAAAAAATAATTCTAAATTTGAAATACTAACCTCTAAAAATGTCTTCTATCTTATTGAAGAAACATTTATTTGAAATATTTATCAGTCTCTAGAGAATATAAATATTTTATATTGAATTTTGTCTTTGAGTGAAGTATGAACGAATGGGCTTGTAAAATTGATTAGGAATACTTAAACAATTTCTAAACCAAAGTAGTCTCTAAGGAATTTGTTCTTGTGAGATAAGCAATTTATTATTTAATTCTGCTTTAAATGACTGTTCTATTAATCAGAAAGCAAGAAATGTTACGGTTTAGTTTATATACATATCACACACACACACACATATATATATATACATATATATATATATATATATATATGTGTGAGTGTGTGTGTGTGTATTGCATTTTTAGTTATAAAATTTTTGTTGAAAAATATTTGTTCTTGTTTTGACACAGTGAATAATAACAAATAAGTATTTAAGTCGAAAAAACAAGCGAAACATTTAAAATTATTAATGTTTTGTAAATATACAACTAAAACATGTACTTATACATATTATTAATCAATTATTAAATTCGTTTCATTAATAAAGTTTGTATTTTTAATGAAAATAAATGGCTATGATTCGAAAATTCGTGCTGTGTAAATTAAATTATCTTTTTAAATTCAACATTTTCATTAAGATCTTTATATAATTTATTAGACTGAATATACAACACAGACGATTTTTTTTTATTAAATTCATCATGTAGTCATAATTTAACAATCATGTATCGTAATATTCATCCAACTATTATATCTTGATGTAATGATTGCAGTTAGAGTATCAAACATGAAATGTGTATGAAAAATGCTGTTGGTTATCGTTAGATCTATTACTTGTTTATATTGAAGAGGATGTTATGAAATAGTTGTTGCATTCAGGAGGTACATTGATTACAAATGACATTTCTGATATCGTAGTTCAATCGAATTGAAGTGAATTGATCATCGAAGACAAACTAACTAAATAAAAAAAAACTATTGAGGCCACCGAACACAATAATGGTAATTTCTTTTTCTTTTTTGAATTTGTTGATATGTTATAGTCAAAATAAGCATAATTAATATTATGTCATGTATTTCTTACTATGGCGTATTCATATTTTTATTTCTAACATGTATTAACATTTTTATATCCAACTAAGTAAGATATATATTTAGACATTAGTTCAAAAATTTTTTTTTAAAAAAACTTCAAACATCACAACAATGTCATTTATATTTTATTTAATGCCACGAAACAAATGAATTATTTTTTTTATATAAAACAATATTCTCCAATTATAATAGGTTTATAAGCACATTTCATTATCAGATTATTTAAAATTCTAGAGCTTAATTATTTAATTGTTTTTAAATCTTGTTTTTGTTGATTTTAGTAGTAGTTCATATTATATTTTATATATGCTGGCGTATATTTATATTCTTGCATTAATTAACAAAGTTTAACGGCTAAATATATAAACATTTAGACGCGAATTCACGACTAGGTAGAAAAATTATTCAGCCGTTGTTTTACGAATAAAAGACAAATATATGTTTAGAACTCAAACACAACATACATGAATTATATAATGTAAAATATATTATTAAAGTAATTTTAGTATATTTTGTGTATTTTATCATACCGTCTATTAAGTGAATATTCTATATATATATATATATATATATATATATATATATATATATATATATATATGATAGATTATCAAATATATATTAGAAATAGGTGGAAAAAAATGCTCTGCATTATTGAAATAAGAAGTCGAGACTCCCTTATTTATTAGTTGATCATCAAAGATTGAAAATATTTCTCTTTCTCTCTCTGTGTGTGTGTTTATATATCCAAGTATGTATTGTGTGTGTATTTATGAATATGATAATAAAACTCTCAGGAAGAAAAATTATTATATATATATATATTATAATTTTTTTTTCAATAAACGTATACTAAGTGCATATTTTTTTAATACCTTGACTATATTGCATAGATACCAATATATTGAAGTAAAAATAAAGTGTTTATATAAATAATAAATGGAGGTCACGTTCAATAAAAATTTGGTTAAATTTTGTCATTAGTTTTGTATTGTATCGAAAGTTTAAAAATAATGGTGGTATTTTGTAATGTGGATTTGCGTTGAAAAATATTGACAAGAATGACTGATATTTGATTGAAATAATAATGTTTGTATTAGAATGTAAACATATTGTTTTTAGTGGTGCTGAGTACCTATAGAAACTTGTCGGTTTCAATAAAAATGTACAATTTAAAACAGACCCATTTCATTCTTCTTTATCATTTTTTAAATCCTGTGTATAACATACATCAGTTTGAATAATTGAAAGTTAAGATTGTATTTTACAAAGAACTGTTTCTATAGTAATCGTTGTTTATTATATTTTGACTAGTAATTATTTTAGTAGTTTAGAAAGGTACATTGAATAATTCGAAACGCAGACTAATAAAGGACTAGTAAGTTATGCGATTGTAATTAATAATAAAACTATAAACGTTAACTTTAAGCCTATATCAGAAACATAAAATTTAGTGGCATTATTTTTAAAAAGTTAATGCACTTTGGTTTTTAGTTTGAAAATAATATCTTTAATCTGAAATGAATGAACATTTATTATAAAGACATTCAGGAATTTTTAAGAATGAAGTTATATATATATATATATATATATATATAACAATTTTGTTTATATTATATAGTTATGTTATATATAATATGTATATAAATCAAACGAATTTAAATTATGCTTTTCTCCAGTTTTATTGATTAATGTTTAGAAAGTATGTGGAAGAATGAATAGTAAAACTATTTATTTTTTATTAATATAGAACAAAGCATATACGTTCGCACATAAACACACACACACACACTATATATATATATAATAAATATTGGTACGGTAAGAGTTGATAAAAACATTAATTTAATAGTTTTAGTAATATAGAAATAAAAGTGATTGATCAGTTTGAAACTTACCTTTGATGCATTTAAATTTATAAACATCAATGTATGTACTTGTATGTAGTAATATCATTTGAATTATCGGGAATAATCTAACAGAATGCATTTATTTTAATATTGTATTTAGTTGATAATTAAATATATATAAATTGCTTGATCTACAACATAAATATTATAATGTATGTTATTAACTGTATTACTATGATTACATTTTTTTTAAATAGTACAATATAATTGCGCGTGTCATATAAAAGTCAAATATTTTTTATAAATACTTGTACTTTCTACTATTTTCGTCTAATGTACTGTAAACTAAGGTGTGAAAATGAAAGTATACGTTCCGTTCGGTATTATCTGGAACCTGAAAATAATATTCTTCCGATCAAGATAAATAGTTCATTATCTACTCTCACTATGCTTTCAACGTCACAAGTTTACATTTATCAACGCGTAGGACAATATGAATTACCCACGATCTGTTACAACACGTCCAAGAAGGCAATTCAGCTACCACTTTATTGCTGAACGTCCGCAAAGTCGTTTCAGTTAAAAACGTGCACTGAAACTAACGGTGCGGTATTGACTTGAGTTCTATTTCCTTCTTCACATCCTATTTTCGGGGTTAAGGACATCGTAAATTTTAACAGCTGTGAAGATTGGATGAGTGCGTGCATGTGTAGTATCTCCCGCATGCCAGTACTGCCGGCGTTTATGATTTGATCTATGTTTATTTTTCGTGCACATTTCATTTAGTAATGTTTGTATGTGATACAGGAGTTTTCATTACTAAATACATCATGTAGTAGGGATTGTTACGTGTGTTTTTCTATGTGTGGTATTATTTTAGTATCACGAAATTAAAGTCCAGTAATACATTCGTATAGTATTTAGCGATTATTCATTAAAAATGTGTATACAATTGTAAGAAAGTTATTTAGAAAAATAAAATTTTATGAAAATTATAAATAATCACTCTTGTAATGTGTGAAGTTCAGTAGGATGATATATTGTTTTTATTAAGTTTGTGCAAAAATAATTACAGTTTTTATCATTTTGTGTTTGGCGCCGATTTGTCTAGTGACCGTTATCTTTTGTTATAGTCATGTGACATCATTGTAAACAATGAAATTAGCACTACTGATTTCAGCTTATGTCTATTGTTTTCATTATTTAGTATTGTTGGTTATAACCTCTTAAATTAGTCATGGAAAAAAAGCAAATTCGTGCGATTTTGTTGTACGAGTTTAAATTGGGACGTAAAGCAACAGAAACTGCTCGAAATATCAAATTGGTTTTTCGCGAAGAGTCAATTAGTGAACGTACAGCTCGACACTGGTTCCAAAAATTTCGTGATGGAAACGAAAACCTCGATGACTGGAGAAATGCGTGCACGCCAATGGTCTTTATTTGAATAAATAAATATAATTTTTAATTGATATATGCGTATTTATACTCGATACGTAAAAACCACATTTATTTTTGCTCCAACCTAATATTACCGATACTTACATAAATATGTCAAATTCAGGTAAATTAATAAAAAACTCATATTAGTTTATCGAATAAGTATCAGTTATATAGTTCACAATTGTATTAATTGAGAAATACTATAATCTCTCCATTTATGCAAGAAATTAGTTTCACGAAAATTGCGCGTAAATAAAAACGCGTAAATGGAACCATAGAACAATCTGTTTAAAATCTGTTCCATATTTTCAAATATTTTACTTTTACTGGTTTAGAAAAGTTTTTACTAGCGTTTTTTATATAAATCCATTTATAATATGTGATAGTTTGAAGTAAGTTTGAAATAAATCTTCAATTCAAAATGAAAATTCATTCATTGGCTTTTTATTTTTTCTTAAATAGAATTTTTTTTTATATTTTAGTTAATATTATTTTATGAGTTAGATTATATATATATATATATATATATATATATATATATATATATAAATTAAATGATGGAATGGTTTTTTCATAAATTTATTTCTTAGTCTGTTATGTTTACAGTCAAGCTTTATTGTACATTTTAATCACGTAAAAATTTACATTTTACAATGCTGCTTTATATTTTTTTTCCGTTGTATATTGATAATTTATTGTTACAATATAATTAGTTCTGAAAAGAAGCAGGTAAGCTCTTGCAAAAAATTGTTCTTATTGTACGTGCATTGAATAATTCATTTCTTAGGAAAGAAAATCGACTTTTTCCAATTGATGCTACTTTATATATATATATATATATATATATATATATATATATATATATATATATATATATATAGTTACAGTATTTGTGTTGAAGGGCAAATATTTTACGGAAATATTCCTCTTATTCTCAGATGAAATGAAAAAGTTAAATAGAATACCAAACTACATTTGATAAAGAAACTTTATTAATATGATGTGAAATCACATTATAGGTATAATATTTGTATATTGTAATATTTTGTTGTGAAGTTTATAAAGATAAACAATTAATATGTACATTGTATTTAAGAAAGAAATAAGCTGTCATATGTGTATATATATATATATATATATATATATATATAGTGTCATATATATATATATATATACTGTCATATATATATATATATATATATATTGTGTGTGTGTTTCATTAATTGTTAATTTGGTAGTGTAAAATGTATGTAAAAGTATTCAATTAGACACACTCGTTCTACGCATGGAATTGAATCCTTTTGAACTTTAAAATGTATCGATGTGAATATTCATAGTTGTGTTCATTTATGTGTTATGTGATTCATAGATTATATATTCAGTATGCTGTCAGAATATATAAAAATAAAATAAACCTATTTTTTATTGGTCATTAAATTCCAGTAACATATTTTCATGTATACGAAAATGCATGTTGCGTAAAAGATATAAAATCACTCTGCAGTCTGTTTATTTTCTTGGAACGAAAAATAGGGATGTGCCTTCATAGAATAAAAAGTGGATCGTCCGGTGCTATATGTATTTGACATATTTTCGATTAGATTTGTTGATAAAATGTGATATTGGTGCTACTATGGTAGTGCTGTGAATCAATTTAAGTGTAATATTAATATCTAAACAAATTAGAATAAGTGCTTCTTATTTCATTTATATATTACTATTGATATTTTTCGTATGTAATTATTTGTTTAGTTATTCAGTCAAAACTGCTATATAATATATATTCCAGACATATATTATATATATATATATATATATATATATATATATATATATATATATATATATGGAGAGAGAAAGAGAAGTTGGTTTAATACAAATATAAGAAAATGAAAAATCTATTTGTAATGTTTATAAGTATATTCTTTTTATGTTTCGTCTTTCACACCTTATAATACGTAAATCTATTTAATCATTTTGTTCGTATATGATTATTGATTTTTTTTCTAGAGGTAAAGGAATCAATTTTGCACTAAGCTGATGCCCGCAGTTTTGTGTGGGTTGCGCACACTATGCTCTCATTATTGAAAAATTTATATGATGGATCGTGTTTTGTATTAGTTACATGTGTATAAACCTTTCATCAACAGCTCCCTGCATTATACTATTTCATAAACATGAATTTAGTATATCTATTTAAATCATGTTGTTCTTCGTGACGTACGCACGTGTATTGTGCTAAAAAACAATAGATATATGTTTATCGCATACCAACGTGAGTGCGATACAAAAGAAAATATTTTATTAATGGGTGCGTTTTGTTAAAGGTCAACGGAACATAAATATTATTCCAGGAAAAATAAAAATTTTAACGCAAGTGTTATTAGATTAATTTATTGTTAAATATTTGCTATGTTGTACAAATATAGTTTGTGTACTCGATCACATTTGATATTTATTTTACAGAATTCAGACGAAAGTAATTCTATATATTTATGTGGATAATATAAGAACAATTATTTACGTTTCAGTGTTCCAAACTGTCGTGTATTTGAAGTATGATGATAAAAATTATAACCGTTTTTCTTTCATATGATGTTTTATAACTTATCAATACAAACACAGTATTATTTATTTTTAACAATTATATAATTTATATTTAAAAACTTACCTTTAATGTGAAATATAAAATGTGATAAGTTCCCTCTAGAAAAAATAAAGTTTTAGAACATATGGTCAAGTTTATTTATGCATTAACTAGAAAAAAATATAAGTTTATTTCATTCATACTTTTTTTTAACGTATGTTGTAATTTTTAATAAATAAAAAGAAAAGATTAGTAAGTAATGATGAAATGATTTTTATCAATTAGTGTTGTTTAAATACGATTGTGTGCTAGTATATTATTATCATGGTAAAAATATGTTAGATGAGCTTTAGTCTTATTTCAAAATGATATAAATAAATAAATTACGGATATATCCTGTGAATATAAATCAGTTGAATATGTCACATTATCTGTATAAAAGATCTCTGTATCAGCTGATCATCTTTGTTATTGTTTGCGTAACGACATCGTAAAAAGAATGTAAGATCAGAACGTATTTATCACAAGTCGATCATAATAATCCATTAATGCCATTTGATAAATGATATAATTTTTGCGCGAATAACATTTATTATTCATTGTATAAGGGCATTAAAACCATTATACGAAAGAAAACAATCAGTCATCGAGAGAATCCTTTATCTTGAAAATCCTATGGAACGGGCCGTTTCAAAACACACTCACAAATCCCCAAATCCCTGACACACTTCCGCGGCTACACAAAAAAAAAACCCTCCAGTCCCGCCGTGCTTTTATCAACAAACGCACTAGCATTAATTCGCAGCCTGCATTACCGGCCGTCACCTCGTGATCCTACGGGAATTGGTTCGCAGCAGGGCGCGACATCGAGCGCACTTCATCGTATTTTCACACAGTGACGAGTATTTAATTCCCAACAAAACGTTACAATTTCGCATTAATATTGCTTTTTGTGAATTATTCACGATGGTGAAATTGTTTTTGTTACCGGCTTTAATTACGTTAATACGATTTGCATATTTTGTTATTAATTTTTTTTATGTTAGTGCGCCACAAATGTAACCTTTGTATTTATTTTCGTGTTTATAAATGTAAAAACAAGATATAAACGGATAATTAACTTAATTCCTTATGTAAATTTTGACTTATAACAAGGGTATACATCGTTACAGTCTGACACTGTTGAAAATATATTTTTTGCGGGATGATAGCATTAAAGCTCAAACTAAAATAATTTTTTTGTTACTTCTATATTCTATACATACATACATATATATATTAATTACTTCTATTAGATCAAGTAAACAAATGTAAACAGTGATCATAATTCTTATTTTTTTTTAACTTGAAAAATATAATAAATAATGTTGTTTATAAATAAAATTATAAAGTTTATTAGACTATTGTATTCTTATGAATATCAATCAAATGTTACAATTTTTAATTTTTTTTTTAATGCTGAATTTTTAGATATTGTTGTCGTGGTGGTTCAGTCACCTAAAAATATTTTTCCTAAGTATTTCGTCAAATTTTATCTTATAGATTTTGGAAATAAATGATTATTTTACCATTATGTAGTTTTGTTGTTGATAGTTATTGATTTAGATAAACACTATTATTAGTTTGATTTCTTCTCGTTATAAAATTATTTCTTTTTGTGTAGAAAAATGAAGTACTAATTGAATTTTCAGCTATGGAAATTTTTAATATAAATTAAATTTTTTGATATAGTTAATTAAATTAATTGGAATACCAAACGTTTGTCTTTTTTAATGATTTGAAATTCATGATATAAAGTACGTATTAAATATATCGGGTAAAAATAATGAAGTACTTATTATATTTGTTTGTGTTTTAAAAGGATTAAATTCGATTATATATTAATACTTGTTTGAGAATACAATAGGCTGCAATAGGCTTGTTCGTTTCGGATTAGTTTTTAGATTGTGTATAAAGAAACACAACTGTATATTAATTTAAAATATACTATTGTCATTTAAACGTGACAAAAAGTTCATTGTTTGCATAGAACCATTATTCAACGAGTTACAAATAATACACATTTATAAATCTTTTTACATATAAATAAACTTTTTCGTAATACGCAAACTTTTTGATATAATGTATTATGTTTAGATTTTTTTTTCAAAAATAAATCGTTCTACAGAAAGTGTTCAATACACTATATTGGGTTCCGATATACACAACTTGTCATACACATTTCAGATAAATTGTTGAAGTTGTCGTTTAGCAGAAGACGTTATTTATGGTGGATGGGCCATAACAAAAAGGAGAATAGACGCTTTTACTTTTTGCTGTTCTGCGCGTGTGACACTGTTTTTTTTTATGATTTGTTGTGGAGACAGTTTTTTATCTATTGTTATTGTGTACACCGTGAACTGTATTTTTGTCCGTCCGCATTTTATTTGTTTTCGCCCGGATACATTAAACGTTTTTGTGGGGCGAGGCTAAGTGACCATCGATGAATCAGTTTTATGTTTTCGCTTGGAACTTTAATTCACAGAGATTTTCGTGGTAAGTTTTATATACAGAGATTTTAAGTTTTATATACAGAGATGTTATATAAAGGAATTTTTGGTATTTTCAATGTTTGCTCTTTTCTTTTTGTCAATTGTTTGTAGTTTCTGTAGATTAACGTGAGTATTAGCAGAATATTTGTCTTCGGATTGTGTTCAATTGTATAATGTTGAAAGTGATTTTATGTTATTACGATAAATATATATATATATATATATATATATATATATATATATATGTATACACACAAGCATTTTTTTCAATTAACTAGTAAAAGTAATAGTATCAGTAGTACTTCGTTTCCTAATAAGAATTTTGTACACATCTGAATAAAATATTTATATTACAGTTTATATTTATATTGAGTGAATTACATTTTTATAAGATACTTCTGCAAAATACAAAATGTGATGTAATATGTACATAACAAATTTCTAATTAATTGAATGCTGGGGGTTTGACATAGTTAAGTTTATCAGTGACAAGAATTTTGAAAAAAGAGAGAATTGGGTACAGAAGATCGAAAAAAAGGATCTGGTGAAGTTAAAAGGATCACTGAGAGAGAAGATCGTCTTGTTAATTCGTATATCTTAACAAGATCGATATCAAACAGCTACAAAAATAAGAGCAGAACTATCCAATCGATTTTCTGTTAACATAAGTATTGAAACTGTTCGGAGGCGATTGACGGAGAATGATTACATGCACGAAGACCTGCCGAAAAACAATTTCTATGATGAAAATTTAAATAAAAAAAGATTGCTTAAACTGGGCAAGAACCCATGCAAGTTGGATATCATTGGATTGCTGAAAAGTCATAATGTTTTCCAACGAATCGAAAATTAACCTCTTTTACTCTGACAGTTTTTAGTACATGCGACGACGAAGTGGAGAAATTTTTTTAGAAAAGTGCACCCAGAAAACTGTAAAGTACTCTCAAACCCAAATAATTTTGGGATGTTTTTCTTATAATGGTCTTGGCCAATTGGTGCGTCTGAATGACTTTATTACAGTTTACATTTATACTATTTATTTCTATTAATGGAAAAGAGTACAAAAAATTCTAAATACTAGTTTTTACCTTCGATGGGTAATCATTTTTCACATTGCGACCCCCTAATCTTCCAACATGATTCTTCAACAAGCCATAAGTCACATAAGATAACTTTTAGTTTTTATTTAGAATTTTATTCATTGTTAATAAGATTTTTTATAAAAAATTAAGTGTTCCTGTTAATATGCCATAGGTAACCATTTACTGACAAAAACTTGTAGTTACAACATTGCCGTGGCTAGGAATAGTCCTGATTTCAATCCAATAGAAAATACCTGGGGTATGATAAAATATAGAATGAGTAAAACGAACATGAGTACAATAAGTAAATTGAAATCAGAGTTAGAAAAAGGATGGAACGAAGGATTGATTAAAGATTTTATCGAGGAAGTACTGAATTCCGTACCGCAACGGATTAAAGCCGCAATAAAATCAAGAGGAGGGTCCACCAAATATTAAGTTTATGTGGGAATTAAATCTCTCTGCATATATTCGTATAATAAAATTAAAAGTGTCGTTTGAATATTGTTTTTATTTTTTTTAAAAAAAACGGGATCATCGATCATAAAACTGACAATAAAGTTCCATTTATGTTAAAATCTCCTCAAACATATTTTTTGCATCATTTCTTACGCTACCTATGACTAAATCAATCAATACCAAATTCCAAACAATTAATTGCATTGAGCTCTTTAATTATAAGAAATACAATATATATATATATATATATATATATATATATATATATATATATACACACACACACACACACACACATTCACATGTATAGATAAAATAAAAAATATTGATGTATGTGTTGGTGTAAAAGTTATTGTTCAAAGATTGTTCTGCTCGAAATGTTTTTATGTATGAAAATGCTCTCTTTATCGATTTTTTTTACATTACGTAACGAAACATTAATAAAGTAGATCTAACTATTAAACATCAATATTTCGTCCCAATATTAGTTTATTCAGTTATAACGCAAGCCCTATTCAACTTTGATAAATTACTTTTTTATGAATGAAATAAATTCTCTGCCTGGTTGATTGATTGATTGAACGAAAAGGGAATATGAATTCCAATACGTATGCCATACGTCCACGGTTTAAATGTAATAACTTGAAAAAAAAATGTAATCGAACTTAAATAAACTTATCGCAACTTCTTAATAGTAATATGATTTAATATCACGTTATTTGCAGATTAATAAAAAAATGTTTTTGATGGCGTGTCTCAAAACTTTGACAAGTGATTATTGTAAGAAGTTAATTAGAAAAATAACTCTCATTTGAAAAAAGTAGTTAATGTGTATTATAATTCAAGTTTATTCTAGGTTAATCACTTTTTTTTTTGATAAATATATTTTGAAATTTAACAAAGTCTTAAATTAATAACTTATTAATTTTGTCCTGTTAAACAGTGTTTTGAATTAATATCATTAAATGTACTGAAGTTGAAAAATGCATTCAAAAATTAAAATAAAAACATGTAAAATAACAGATTTGTGTGTATATATATATATATAAACAATTACCGCGCAAAATGACCGCCTTGAGCACTGAAACATCAAACAAGTAAAAAATGAAGTGATGCTTTGTAAAGTATTATTTAATAAAACTTGATAAAATTTTCCATATTGAATTTATGTTAGAGAATGTTTTAATTGGCATGTTAAAAAATCTCAGTTCGAATAGATGCGCCTTTTTATGGAAGGAAAACGGAATTAGATTTTCTTTATTAATAAAATGTATGAAGAAAATCATTCGATTCTTTTGTGTACAGGTATAATGAACCTTATAACGTTTTGAAATTGTTTTCTATGTGTTGATTTGTGATTTATGATGTTGATTTTTGTGTTACTCATTTACTGTTAATTTAATAATTGTAACTTCAAAGAAACTAAAAGTAATATGAATTTGTTTATAAAAATATTTTGGGTTTTGTCCAAAAAATATTATTTAATTAAAATGTAGTCATTTTGTTTTAATGATTTTATTAGATATGTGCAAATAATTATTTTTCGTGCTCCTTTTTATATTTTTTATTTGCAAAATGAATTTGCAACTATTTTTATTTGCTATTTTTTATTTGCAACTATTTATTTTATAAAATTGATTTTTATATATATATATATATATTATAAAATAATTATCCTTTTATGAGGTATATTGCAGTTTTGTACATATAAAGTAGATATTGTTGCGTATTTTTTATTCCACTATAGATAAATAAAATGTACCCTTTTGTAAATCTACTATTGTAAAATAAATGATTCGTACAATTAACATCCCACAATAAACGTTATGAAGAATATAAATAAAATCATCGTACAATTAAAAGTACGTCAAGTCACAAGTCACATTCATTGTATTTCAACTATTTATGCACAATTAAATGTTTTTTATTGGGGGAAATGCAGAATGTTGTGAGAGACTTTATTTGATTTTTATTTAAAAATCAATACGTCGCGTGCGACCAATGTACATAATTTGTTTTGTTAAATCTACTAATTTATTTTTACAGGAGACATTAATCTTTTCATGTATTTGAACATCGAACAATACTGATGTGACCTCAATTATTTCAATTATCAATTATTCTTTGATTGTTTTCTAGCAGACGATGCAGAAAACAGTATTATAGCTACGAGTATAAATTATGAGAAGATATTTATCGTTATTGTATTTTAGTACATACATTTTATTCTCGTTGCAATTAGTATGTCATTATTTTTAATTTATTTCATGATCACTTTGTAATATTTCCTACACATTATACATTTCAATAAATTATTTGTATCTTTTTTCAAACTTTTAAAATTTGAATTATATATACATTTTATCTCTCTCTCTCTCTCTCTCTATATATATTTATATATATATATATATATATATATATGTGCATACAAAATTATCCACAAAAAATTTGATGACATCGACTTATTTATTTATGACATGGAGGTTTCTATGGCACCAAATATGTTTATCACATGTATAAAATAACACTTTGTAATCTGTCTGCGATAATGAGTACATAGGCATACTAATATATATATATATATATATATATAAATATATAAATATATATATATATATATATATATATATATATATATATATATACTAGAGGGATTTGCCCCTGGTCGCTACGCTTACCAACCCCCGGACCCACTGTGCTCAACCACTTATCAATTATAAGCATGTATATGTAACCGAATGAAACAATAAATATATTTTTTAAAACTCATTTATGTCTATAATCATTATTGCAGACCGATTGAAATGTTGCTGTTTTATATATGAGATACACATATTTGGGTACCATGAAACTCAACATTTTTTTGTGGATAAGTTTATTTATATATATATATATATATATATATAAATAAAATAAAAATGTATTTTATTGCTCTTAAATATTGTACAGGGCCGGGTTTGGCCTTGTTCTTGACATTAGTGCGGTGCCCTTACCTTTTCGGTATTGATCCGCATGTGTGGTGTGGGTTGTTGTGTGTGGTGTTTATGTGATTTTTATTATTGTCTCATGATTGGGTTCCGGGAAAAATTTTCAAAAAACCGGGAATTTATATATATATAACAGCAAAGTTGCAATATATCTGCGAGTATGATTATATAGACATAAATAAGTTTTAAAAAATGTTTATTGTTTCATTCGGTTACATGTACATGCTTATAATTGACAAGTGGTTGAGCGCAGCGAGCCCGGGGGTTCGTTAGTGCAGCGAGCAGGGCCAAAGCCTCCTAGTATATATATATATATATATACAGGAAGTACATTTGTATAAGAACAATTTAATTTGTAATATAAAATTGTTCTGTATCTTGTACTCTAAGAAGTAGAGAATCGCCTTCAAAATGGACATAAACAGAACAATTATATTGGTAAATAATCAATTATTTAATATTTTTGATCGGAAAAAATGTTGTTTTGGCTTGTGAGAAGAGATCTTTTGCAAAATACAAAAAGATTTAAATATGAATAATCTAAACGAATTAATAGAAATTATCTATTGGTAGTTATGAAATATAAAAAAAGTCCATATAAGTTCAATGTACAGATAAGATTAGAATATCAGAAAAGGCGTTAAAAATGCACAAAAAAGAGAGAAATTACATCTTTCAAATTAGAAGATCTCTTTCTTACGCAGTTTATCATAGATTGCATATAATGATATATAATTTAGATTAATAATAATTGTAAATTTAAGAAAGAAAATAATTTATTAATATTTTTTATTTAATTTTGTTACATAGTTTCCTTATTAATAAAAGTGCCATATTTTTATGTGTATGAACACCAATTAAAAAAATTATGCTGATTCGTGTAATTTGTTATACTTTTTTTATATTTATCTAATTGTTGCAATTTTTGCGATAGTTTTCCACACATAAAACAAGATATAACGATTTTTATCTGTCGAATATAATGAACAAGATAACATATTTTAATCAACTTTTATCTTTTTTTGTAGGGTTGGTTGCAAAATAACGGATTTTTGTCATAGTAAATTATTATATTCTTTTCATATGGCTGAAAATTAATATTTAATTTAATTTCTTCGTAATGCATACACAGTATATATATATATACTTTCTATTAACTTCTTACATTCAATTATATATCTGACAGTCCTTAAGTAACACAAAGTATTATTTGAATAGTAATAGCGTTTAGATCAATTGTGATATTTGCTTTAAAATTTTTTTTGTGCATACGTTGCTCGAAATCAGTGGAAGAGGTCTATTGGCATAAGGTTTGTTATTTAAGTTAAATGTATAAAATAGATTTTTTCGAATTAACTTAAAAATAACACTTATTTTTTAAATTCATAAAGTATGCTCGTTTTGATGTATACTTTTCACAATGATGTTTATTATTAGTAATTTTTTGTAGATCTTCACTCATAAACAAATTCTAATATGTTTTTTCATTCCAATAGAAATTGATTTGTTATTATTTAAAAGCAATTAAAAAATTGTAATATAGAAAAAGTATTTTAAATCAGAATTCAATTTTCAGTTTAACAAAAAAATATATGATTTTCAAAAAGTTCTATGTATTTTTTTAAGAAAAGTTTCTCAAAAATGAATCATTTTACATAGAAGATTTATATATTAAACACTTGTTTTTTATTCTTAAATATTAATGTGTGTATATATATATATATATAATATTTTAAACATTTTCGAATGTGCAAACGATATCGTTTCTGCACACAAGGTGACATTGTTGTGAAGTATATGCGTGTAACATACACCTAGAGGATTATAAAATAGATCAAATTGTAAAGTCCTTCATCAAATATGAATAGAGGACCAACTCTTAAGAGGATTATGTAAATTACTCTAGCTTATCGGAAATAACTTTATTAATTGGATCACACAATTTCAGTGTTTACT
This sequence comes from Acanthacorydalis orientalis, assembly GCA_034766995.1. Classification (NCBI taxonomy): domain Eukaryota; kingdom Metazoa; phylum Arthropoda; class Insecta; order Megaloptera; family Corydalidae; genus Acanthacorydalis; species Acanthacorydalis orientalis. Next base: position 24,669,424 of record CM068314.1, on the reverse strand, counting down.
GAATCTATTGTACTTTGCTAGCATATGCTACTTTAATGCATATTAATTGAGATTTTATTAGACAGAACGACTATAAGTAAATATTAAGTTTCTAGAATGCTTATCATTCATATTGACACTATTTTTACTAATTCTACATATTTATAATTTAAATATTCGAATATTTATGAATATTACATCCTCTTTATATATATTTTTTTACAACTTTTATAAAATATATGTACACAATATATAATGTATCTTTCACTCCAAAAAATTCCATTATAAAGAATTCCGAGCAGCAATAAAAAAAATAAAAGTACGTGACATACATTTTAAAAATAATTGAGTGCTCTATTGATTTTTTTTATTTGTTTAAAAGGGTTACTGTGGTGTATATACTAATTTTATATCTTTGTCAACTGAGAATTTTTTGTATAATTTGTTTGAAAAAGGTAGTGAAAGCAGAATTGAATTTCTAATAAGTAAATTTATCACTTTTTTCCTCTTTTCGTCGTATAATTTAATTTCCGACTGGAGTCTAATTCAATTTTATTGAATGTTAAATAATAAAAGTAGATAATATAACACACAATTTTGAATGATGAGTACTAATGAAATTATATATTAATTATGTCGATAAATGAGTAAAAAACATATATAAGCTTAATTATATAATTTTAAGTAGTATTTTTGTTGAGGTCTTATATATATATATATATATATATATATATATATATATATATATATATATATATGGGGGGTGGTCTGGTGTGTATTTGGTGCGTTCTGAGCGGTGTTCATTTGCACGATGAAAAAATAAAATATATTTGCGTTCCAACATGTGTACTGTTGTAAAAAAGATGCGAAGGCTAGAATGTGGCAGAAAAACACGTCGCAAATTAAATTTTCACCCACCGGCTAACCAATTTTTGAATTTTAAACTATGATAATTAAATATTCGTTACGTATTTTCCGCACAGTGGGTGTATGTGTGTGTGATGTATGTACAATGTTCCTGCATTGAGTGCAAGTGCGACAAGTACGTCGCGACGTTAGGCGCCAAGCTGCGGAATGGTTCGGCGACGCTCGACAACGTGAATTAGCGACCGCTGTCAGCACCAATGTAGCCGGTACGCCGTGTTGTTTGCGTCCGACGAACAAATTGAATACATTATAGCACGTCATGTTGGCTTATCGCTTCGCGACGTTTTGATCAGTGTTGGCACTTTTTCGTTACGTTACTTTTTTTTTGCTATGAATCGTAAATGCTTTTTTGCGTCATCCAGTCTTAATTGCAAAGTTACTATCTCGAATACATACGTGAAAACATGTATATTATATATATATATATATATATATATATATATATATATATGCGGCCATAAATAAATTTGCGTCGATTCAATAAACTAACAATAATATATAATATTGAAGAACATAAATCTACATAACTTGTTAGTTAAAAAATGATTTTAAAAGTTATATTTAAGTTGTGTTGATAGTCTACTAAATATAAAATGGAAAAATTGTCTACAAATATGGAGTTCTAAAAAAATCACTTTTATAAAAAAAATATTATTGGCTCGTAGAACGAAGCTCCTATTAGTTGGTAGGAAAATAATTGTAATTTTTGTTTTCTGAATTCTAATTTTGTTTTCTAATTTTTTTTTCAATGAAAGTATTATTTCGTCGTGTTCATGTTAATATCATTTTAAAGTGCATTTGATGGTCTATGTTTTGGTAACATCGACTTTGGTTTTATTGTTAACTTTGTTTCAAATTGGGCTATTGAATTAAAGATGGAAAAGAAGCAAATAAGAGCATTTTTCTTGAATGAGTTGAAAACGGGTGGTAAAGCTGTAAGAACTGCTTGTACACTAAACGACACTTTCGGTGTTGGTACTGCAAAGGAAGTACGGTGCAATGGTGGATCCAGAAGTTTCGTGCTGGAGACGAGAGCCTTGAGGATGAAGAAGATCACGGGGGTCCTTCTTCAATTTATAACAATTAACTGAATGCGTTGTTGAATCAGAGCTACGCACAACAAATTCGTGAGCTTGCACCAAAGTTAGGCGTTATTCCTCCAACAGTCCTGGACTACTTAAAACAGTTAGGAAAACCAAAAAAAGAGAAAAATGTATTTGAATTTGAAAATCATAAACCGCAATTATTTTTTTACCAATTTACTATTATGATTACGATAAGTCACAAAAACTGCAGAACTTCTATCAAATAAATTTGAAAAGGACGTTCTAGTTTGTACGATTAAAAAATGTTTTATTTTCTTCCATATTCCTAATGTTTGAGGTCTTAGAAATACCTTTCCACTGGGATTTACTGAGATTTAAAAAATGCACCAGATAAATGCAATTGAATATATATACGAGTATATATATATATATATATATATATATATATATATATATATATAGTACATATGTTTCTGTAAGTTACATGTAAAGTATAAGAAATTATTTAAAATATAAAAAATCTTTTTTCTATTTCAATTTTGATATCTGTGAATAAAAGAATTTTAATATTGTTTCAGACGACAACGAAACCTACTTGTTCTAGCTGGCTGTAAGTTTTTTTTTGTATTTATATTGAAAAAATTCTTGCTTCAAATAATAACGTTCATTATTTTAATTGAATGATTTCTCTTAAAAATTTTTTAATTAATAACAATCTAAAAAAAGTATAGATAATTTATACTTAATTTGTATAAAAAAGTATTTATTTAAGGAAAGTAAAATGGTATTTGAAACAGCTTTTTTATTACTTAAATACGTTTGTTTCGTAATAGTTTAATATCTACTCATATAATTTTAACTTATTTTCATTTTATAAATTTTCTCAAATTATGCATATTTTTATTTAATTTGACAGCCTTTTTATACTTTTAATACCTTATGTTTTTTCGTATTTTCTTTGTCATAAAAACTGCACGTTATGTAAAATTGATATACTTATTACTATGATCAGTAGTGTACTGTTTTCATGAAAATTGCATCGTTTTTTTAACTAGAATTTAAATGATACACAATGAATAATGAATATAGTATGATGCTAAATAGAGGCGCACCTTATTCACAAAAACCCATTACGGCAATTATCTTAATACATACGTTATAGTACAAATAGTATGAAATTATCCCACATTAATGTTTTGTTCACGTTGTGTTCAATAAAATTAATTTCATTTATTTTAATTGTTTGGTTAATTTATTGTGTCACAAAAACATTTAGAACCAATGCTGATACTTGTATTCATACATTGCTTAAACGATTATTTTTTTTGTTTAAAAAATTATTACTTATTTAACATTTTTTTATTGTGATATATATATATATATATATATATATATATATATATATATATATATATATATATATGTATTATACATTTTTATTCTCTTAAAAGCTTAGTTTAGATATTAACATAAACCATTTAAAAAAGTGTTTCTTATACAAAAATAATTTTAAAGTTAGTTACGTGACATTTTCATAATAATATAAAATATTTAACTAAATAAAATATAGTTTTTGATATTGAAAATATTTAAATATATTTTTCATTTATGTTAGTGAAAGATGATTTTATTTAGTTAAAGTGTTCTATAAGTGTGATTAAGTAAAGTTACAAGTTTGTAAAATTTTTGTAATATTTAACAGTTTAATAGAAAATTTATATAAATTATTAGAATGTATAAATAAAGTTTAAATTTCTTAATACGAACGAAGAAAGATTAGAGTTACAAAGTGAAAATAAAAACTTATTTGTCACCTGATAGACTTTTAGAGTATTGACTAACTCTTGACTCCCAACGTTATGTTGAAACATTGAGGAAGTTGAGGAAACGTGTGTATTGCTTTCGAGGTCATTTTAACTGATATTCCCTTTAGTATGTTAATGCAAAAATATATACTTCAAAATTTACCCAAAATCTCTTGAAGTGAACAAATTTTAATGTTTTTCCACATTATCTCTATAGTCCAGATCTAGTACCACTCGACTTTCACTTATTCTTAACACAAGAGCGTGACCTCAAAGAAAGTCATTTTGACTCTGTTGATCAATTTTAGGCTGTTGAAAAACAAACAGATTTTTTAACAATGGTGATGAGTCTGCTGAAAAATATATACATCACTTGAAAGGTTCTACTGTCTTCTTATAATTATATTTTTCTATGAATTGAGAATCGAAGCCGAAAGTTATAAAAAGCTAATTGAAATAGACTATTTTTAACATAAGTATTAGAACATAAAATGGGCTGCCATATTACACCTTTGTAATGTTCTTTTTTTCCGTGTAAGCTCTCACCAATAGATTGAAAACAGGAACATTGCAGTAGCTAAAACCTTTTCTTTTGAAATGATGTGTTTATAAGTGGGTGTATACGTGTTTATTGAAATGTATACTGTAATATGAATCATAATCTAATGTTAAGGAGTTCGTATAGTATTCTCCTATTATATTTTATCAATATATTTTTTATCATTATTTTTTATAACTTTTAGTTATAAATACTTTAAATTATTTTAAATAATAAAATTATTATTGTTTAATTTCAATTATTTTACAATTCATTATATATATATATATATATATATATATATATATTACATATATATATATATATTATATTACATATATATATATACATATATATATATATATATATATATATATATATATATATAATACGAAATCTCATTTCAAATAAAGAAGAAATCAAATTTAAAAAAAACAAATATAAAAATTTATTTGAAAATGAATACATATAAGAACATTTGATTTAATCAGATATTTTTTTTTATATATATATATATATATATATATATATATATATAAATATTAATATTATTTTCTTTAATTAAATGAAAGAAGACAAGAAAAATAAACGCACTTTTCTTTACCTAACGACATGTTTTATTGGAAATATTTACTGAAAACAGGTACTGGAAAAGTTTTGACCGTAAAAAAATATTTATCTTATAGAAAGTTGCAAATTAATTTTTGTTTTAAACTAATTTGTCTTCATGACTTGGCAAATGAACTTTTTTATATTATTAAGCATTATACCGCGGTGTCGAATTTTTTATTAAATATTTATAAAATTTTTAATTTCAAAAAAATATTTAAACCGTGTTTTATTTGAAACTTCCAGATAATTTTATTTTATCATAAATTTGATTACATTAATTTTTTTTTATTATATTCGTGGGTAAAAATATGTTGTTTGAAATTTAAAACCATAATAATACGATGTATAAGATTGTAGTGTTGCTGATAATTAGGCCAGATAAAACTATTTATTAAAGAACGTATATACTTATCTGAATATTTTTTTATAGTTCATTAAAGATGTTGAGTTTATCCATTTACATTTTTCAAATTATTTAATTACTGTACATATATATATATATATATATATATATATATATGTGTGTGTGTGTGTGTGTGTGTGTGTGTGAAAAATAGAATATAGGTGAAGTTTACTTATCTGAAACTTTGTAAATATAAATCAGAAATTAAACATTATGCTGAATTTATCGTATAAAAATGCACAAGATTTTATAGTTTATTGAATTTTACATTTTTTTTTTTTTGATAAAATTAATTGATTTTTTTAATACAATGGACAAAATTAAAATCAACAGAATTGTAACTTTAGTGCATGAAACATTGATTATTAAATATGACACACTGAAATTGTCGCGTGCAATTTTACACACAATGACATAGTAAATTAAATTTGTTTGTGATTTATCGTTCTTTAAAATGAAAATAGTTTTTGCAGGACAAAAAATATTTTGTAATTTGGTTTGCAGATCGAAAAGATTTAAAAACTCACAATTTCCTGAAAAAATGCAATTTAATCACTGAGTTTCTTTCAGTATCTAGGCGGTTTTAAGTTTTCATTAACAATAATAGTATAAGAACAGTTCTTCAAAGTGATATTGACGTTTAACATTTCATATACGTTCTATTCGATTTTTTCTTCTTGACGAATTTCGTGAAAGTTAGTTGATGATAATTATTATCAACAAAAAAGATATCTATGGCACCCTATTATTTAAGAGGACGTCGAATTATTTACTGTAAATTTCAGGAATTCTTAAAGATAAATTAGACATAAATCGGAACAATCCTTCATAATTGACTCACAAAATGGTATGCTGTTGAATAGATCTTGCATACTTGACCATTTTGTCAAAAAAACGTTTCATATCTGATAAAAAAAATACTTGAAAAATGTAATGTAGGTCAGCCAAATTTAGTGTTCAGTATTGTCGCTGGAAATCGTGGAGATATTACCTAATAAGTCATTTGTAATGAACAGAAATCCACTAAAGTAAAGTGAATTTATATTCTTGATCGAAAGAATGTGTTTTTTTCTTTAGTCGATTTAGTTGTATGATTACAGTGATGTTAAGAATTATTGCACCGTCAATGTTGAATGACACACTACTATTTATTTACTGTCAGTCTTCGCTTTGAAGAGGAAGACGTTTAAGAAGTGGCATTATCATGCAAGATGACTTTGGATTATCGATTGATGCATGATTTTGCATTATCGATCAGTAGACAATTGAATTGTTGCAATAGTTTTGTGAAATTATGATTTATTCTCATTAAAGTCTCGATTTAGACTCTAAGAAAGAAAAGCAAAACCTGTTGTGTACCATCGCACGTAGGTGAATCCTACACAGCCTATCATACGAAAAAATAGCCAGTGACATGGAATAGTTTTTGCATAAAATTGTCGGTCAACAATGTGTTAACATTAATCTAGAGAACAATTATAAAGAAATTAGTCTGTATATTTAGAAAATTGCAAAAAATATCTTGAATAGAAGGAAATAATATATTTAGGTATATAAAAATTAAAGATTAAATAAACATATATCTAGTTTATATACATAATACATGTGTATATATATATATATATATATGTGTGTGTGTGTGTTCACAAGTAAATTTATAGTGAAATAGTGAAATGAAAGTTAATATAGTACACATTAATAAAAATGAAATATAATGCCCGAATATAATATTTCTATGAAAGTGTTTGGGAAAGCCTTGTGGCTAAATTTTTTTTTTGATGGATATAATTTACGGTATGAAACGTTATGTGCTTTTTATTTATGGATACATACACCCACACACACACACACACACACACAAATATATATATATATATATATATATATATATATATATGTATGTATGTTTGCGTGTGTATATGTATATTATGAGATTATATAAAATTAAAAAAGTGCTCTATTTAACGAGTACTCGTTATCTCTGAACTTATTTTATATTTAACGTCGTTGGTTTAATGATCCATTTATCCAGTCTTCCACAAATGACGGTCTCATTAGTCTTAAACACCAATCAAAATGTACTACAGTATAAGACATGGAGTTTATTTTATGTAGATATGCGTATAAAGTATTATTAGAGCAACTCGTATGTTTTTTTTTTAAATGAAATAGTTTTTAATTAGGTTATAGCAAACGTATATATTTAGAAATGTTTCAGTCTATGAAAAAAAATTATACAATAAAAACGTTTTGTTTTGTAAACAAATAATAAACTTACATTGCATTGTGTTCATATGGATGTAGGTATAAATCTAATTGTCCTTATGAAAATTCATGAAATATGACATGTTTTAATTTTTTCGTAACCGAATTATTTATTTGTTTGTACAATTTTTGATTTGCATATTTATTTCAAATCTCGTTCAATAATATATATATATATATATATATATATATATTTCAAGAGCAAACTTTACATATTTTATGGTTGAATAAATGTACATATTTTTTATTGATTTGTAAAATATTTTAATAGTCCACGACATGGAAAAATAATAACCAATTTTTACACTGAACCTATATATAAAATAATGATATAGAATGTTGTACGTTTGAAACGTACCGTATGTATTTTAAAAAGTAATAAAATATGACAGGTTTATAAAACACGCTGCTTCGTTTTATGATTTACCGCCAATGTACAGGAGATGCACTCATTTTTATTATTTTCATCAATCACAGTAGTCTGTAATGCGAACTCACGTGCCTGTCATATAAATGTAATATGGCAGAACTGTGTTTTATAATGATCAGTGAAAATTGTAGCGAAATAATTACACATGAAAAATGTATCTTTTTTCAAAAATATTTCACGGTTATATATAATTGTTATTTTCGAGGGAAATGTCAGATCCATTATTTTGGTAATTAATGTAGTATGCGGTTGACATTTTCATTATCAATATAAATATAAATCGATTTTGTGCGAATGGATATTTTTTTTTTATCAAATCGTTATGAATGTCCATATACAATTGTGTGACTAGAAACATTTGAAATCATTAAAATTGATTCGATTATGGTTTATATTTAATAAGAAAATGAATACTCGTGTACATTTAAAGACAATTTATACTATTATTTATCAATTATGTCTTTCTTATAAATGGCGGTACATAATATCGTTTGTCATCGCTCTTAAGTTGCAATAATTAAAAACCTTATTCATAATATACAACAAAAAAGCAGTAGTTGATATTTTTGTATGAGTAAGTAAAATAAGTTTGTTCAGTGTTATATGAATCGTTTTTATGTCCATCTGGTATATTATGGATATTTTTATATTATAATCATCTGTGTTTTTTAGAACAAAATATTGTACGTGTAAAATTCATTTAGGCGATTGAAAGTTTTACACTTATTCTCGCAGTATTCAATTAATCCAATAGACATTTACATACATAATTTGAGAATCATTGTTTCATTCTACATTTAGCACCAGTTAGTATAGATTTCTATTTATTGGGATTTCATAGGATTCTTATGTGACACTTTTTAGAGATAGGTATATTGTGAAAAATGTGTATACAGAATTGATTTTGATACTACGATAAACAATTTTCACTGTTATTATTAAAATAACATACACATGTACATACACACATATATTCATACACACATATACACACACATATTCATACACACATATACATCCACACACACACACACACACACACACACACACACACACACACACATATATATATATATATATATATATATATATACATTAGGTGTAAAAATTAATTTGGCTTCTTTAAATTCAATCAATCATAATTCTGTTTTAAATAAAGATATTTTCACGTCGTTTTAGGAGTTTGAAGTGCCAACCTTAACATTTAAAAATATTATATATCTTGAGTAAGTAGTTGGCATTACCTCACAAAACAGTAATGATCACGATTGCGTCCAAAAGTGACATTTTGGTCATTGCATACTTTTCGCATTCGAGTTGAAAAAAATATTTCAGAATCCACGGGAACTGTTTATTCAGCTTTAGGGAAGGTATTGTGACGTATGAAACATGCAAAAAATGCTAAAACAGTGGAAGAGGTCCGAAAATCCATTACGACTTCATCGAAAAGCTACCATCTTTTTGTCAGTAAGTGTTTCGTCAGTTAGCCGACAGATTGAGTAAAGTTATATGAAAAATGGAGACTATTTCGAGTATTGAAATGTATTCCGTTTTTTATGTAAACATTCATTTTCTATAAAAAAAGGCACAGATTCAATTTGTACACCTAATACAATCTGGTCTGTTTGAAAGTTTCACTTTAGTTTTCTTCTTTTGGGTGGTCTGTCATCTTTTGTGTACTATCAAAGAATTTTGATATTTTGTTTCACTTTGGTATTTTATTTCTCTTTAATGTTTAGTTTCATAGTCAGTAATTTATATTAGACATCTGTTGTTTTTTTACTTTCAATGTATCTTGTGTATTTCCATTTTTAATTCCGTACTTTTGTTATTATGTATGTATTTTTTGTTTGTTTTGGACTTTATTGTCTTTTTCTTCAATACCTTTTTGTTATTCTTAAAATATATCTATCCCTACTTCTTTGTCTAAAGTCTATGAATTATTTTAGTGTTGTTTCAGTTTCGTAGAGAAATAAAGCGAGTATACTTTCAACAAATTTTTTCTCTTTAAAGCTTGTATATATATATATATATATATATATATATATATATATATATATATATATATGTCGATGTATGTGTGTATGTACGTATGTATATGTATCTAATCAATCAGGATATTAAATGTTTTTCAGTTAAAAACTGATTTAAGGAAAGTGCATTTTAACATCAAAGGCAAATACATTTTTTTAATAACATTTTTAATAAAAATATGATTAAAAAAAAGAAAAATATTGAATTATGATACAGATATGAATTTTTTTAAAAAAATATTGTAATTAATTATTGTAACTATTGACCTTCATTAAAATTACTCTACCGTAAAATTATCATAATTATTTTTATGTGAAAATCATGATAACGGTTTTGAAAACAAGTTTAACAGATTTATCTCGGTTAGCCGTTCATTATTCATCCCGTATCTCGCTACCATTTGTCAGAGCTTAACGGTCCATTTCGCTTGCCCCAGTTATGCGTCAAAACGCAACAGAGGTGTGCGAGGATACCTCTCTTGGAGAACATTGAAAATAATAAATAGCCGCGTGGTACGACGTTCGCAGTGCAACCTGCACAAGATAAATGTTTATATATTATGGAGCAAAGGGGTAACTAAAGACCGCACACATATACATAATGTATGATAAAGAATATTGCTATATTTTATACGACTCACAAAGTGTATGTTTATGTGGACCATATAACAACTAAACGTAAGATCATGAAGGGTAATATAATAAATTTGTTTCAAGGAGATCGATCTCTGATCTTTTGTTTTTTCCCCTGCGAAGGAAGGTTGACTTCCTAATACAAGTGAATTATTTTATTTGATTTTTTATAGAATTGAGTATTTATTGTTTTAATTCAGTACTTTTTTGAAAATTGAGAGGGGAAGGGATGAACTGGAGGTTAGTATTTAACAAAGAATAAAAAAGAAAGTAAACAGATTTAATCTTTTTTTATTAAAAAAAATATAAAAATAATAATCTAAAGTTATTGTGTAAAGTTACTTGCTTTAGCAGTGGTTTCGTCATTAGTATCTATATTTTTTCTTATTTTAAATTATTTCTTGTATCTATTAAAATAATATTATTGATTAATGTTTAAATAATAAGAAACTTGATGATGGCTTGTTGAAAATATGCTGAGATATATATTAAGCACATTTTCTCACAAGCGTTTCTCTCGGCAATTTGCTTGCACTAACAGAAAATATTGAAATATATTACGAAACAAAGGACTTCAAGCACACTGTTCGAAAAGTTTTAATTTATTGCTTCTCGTACATTGCACATAATGCATTCAAATCGAAATGCAGAAATTTTCGAAAGAGCTGAACGTTTTCAGAAATAGGTTTGCACAATTTAAATTCTTTTATTTCTTACTATTGAACGTACAACTCCGAAATGAGAGCGTATGACTCGGTGATTTTTATTTATTCCAGATTATGAACGATTCATAAATTTGTATTCTACATTTTTCATTCCAGTTTACAAAATTTTGTTTTGTCTTTTATTGACTATATGAATAAAAGAATTTAAAAACATTTTCATAATTATTTTTATTTATATATGTTCCATGTATATATTTTTTAAATTTTATAACTTATACTTTTTTTGTATTTATATTTAATTAATTTATATGTATATATATATATATATATATATATATATATACATATATAATTTTTATTTATATGTAATCTGTGACTTATTTTGAAGATGAAGAAAACAATATACCATCTTCTTTACTTTAATGAAAATTTCACTTACCACAAATGTAATAATGAAACAAAATTTATATAATAAAATGCTTTTTGTATATTATTATTTACATATATTTATTATTCTTATAATGTTAAAAAACAATTACCGTACGTATAAGAAAATATAAACCTGTAAGAGAAAATAGTACATACGGAAGTATAAAGATTATTAAATAATACATACATACATACATATATATATATATATATATATATATATATGTATGTATGTATGTATGTATGTATATGACGATGTGCGCATACATATAGAGTGACCTTTTTATATAACGTTGTAGATGTGTTCCTGGAAAAGCGATCGTTATGCGATGTACAAATTCCCTTAAGCGAAACCGTATAACAAGGGGTTAAATTTCTGGATACCACAAAATCTTTCCTCATCAGTATCAGATATTGTGCTATCAATCATTTTATAAAGAATCCGTCGATTATTTAAAATCTATTTTTATCTATTTTAAGATATTACTTGTATATTTTCATGTTGTAATAATTGTTTTCTTTGCATTTTTCCTAGAAACAGATTAATTTATATCATTAAAAGTATAATATATGAATTGTAGGAAATATAATATTGGGAAACCGAGAAAGTTTTGTCGTTGTTATAACTTATAATTAATTCAAAGAATTGTTTACACTTGTTATCAGATAAAATTCCATGAATTGTTTATCAGTTATATTAGCATGTGTATTACTGCTAATTGTTGAATGGATTTCGAATCGTTAACTTTAATTTAAAAAATAATTCTAACCCTGAAAAATGTCTGTGAAAAATAGTGTAATGCGTGCGTGTTTGCTTTATGAATTTAAACTTGGGACTAACGCTACAGAAACTGCAAAAAAAATTTGTACTGCGTTTGGAGAAAAGACAATTACATCAAGAATGGCCCAGAGATGGTTTAAAAAAATTCTTCCGGGGATGAATCCATTAAAGAGGAGACAAGATCAGGCAGACCATCAAATTTAAATGTCGACGAATCTGAGACAATGATCGAAACAAACTCCAGTTTAACGTGTCAACAGCTTGCAGAATTGTTCAAAGTGACGATACAGTACGGAAGCATTTACACAAAATAGAAAAGAGTTGGAAATTAAGTAAATGGGTACCACACGAATTAACTCCCAAGACAAACTACAGTGTCTTACAATCTGTACATATCTCTTATTTCACGACTAAAATCAGAGAACTTTTTGGATCAAATTTTGACCACTGATGAAAAATGGATTATGTATTCCAACTACAAACGTACTCACCACTGGCTTTCATTAGGAGATCCTGTCCCACAAAGTCCTAAAGGAAAGTTAACACCACGAAAACTTCTCTGTGTTTAATGGACTTCAAAAGGAATTATTCACCATGAATATCTACGAGTGGATCAAACCCTAACGGCAAACATTTATAGTGAACAACTCCAACGAGTACACGATGCATTACAACAAAAACAGCCAGCACTTGTAAATCGTAAAAAAGTTTTATTTTTGCAAGATAACGTACGGCCACACGTTGCAGTACAGACCAGAACAAAAATTATGAATTTAGGGTGGGAGATCCTCCTCTATCCCCCGTATACCCCAAACATATCTCTATCAGATTATCACCTATTTTTATCTTTGGACAATCATATGCGTGGTAAACAGTTTAATAATGAAGAAGAGTTAAAAATGGAGGTGTGTACATTTTTTGAAAATAAAAATATGTAATCAGTTTTATAAAAATGGAATTTATAAATTATCTTCTCGCTGGAAAAAGCTTGTTCAATGCAAAGGTGGATATTTTGATGAATAAAGTTATTTTATGTAAAAAAACACAAGTGTTTTTTCTCAATTAAAAAACGACAACTTTCTTGGTTATCTGATATAAAGACCTGATATAATAGTAAGTTAGGAAATTTAAATTAAGGATACTGTTTCTACTTTTTTTATTTAATCTAAGATAAAAATGAAATATTGAGAATGTATACTTTTGAAAAATGAATGAATTTTTTTAACCAGTTAACTAAATTATCGGATTAATGCCTGTATTGTTTTTGGCATTCAGAATTATATTCTTTTATATAATTGTGTATAAAATGCAGAATTATGTATTTATATGTATCTTGGAGCTTTGAGGATGGTAGCGTCACTATCAAAATGCGGATAACCGACAATCAAATACATATAATCAATAGATGCTTATTGAACATTTTTGACCAAAAAAAATGTGGTATGTGGGGTGAAAAAGATTTCATGTGTGATGTTTTTGTTTACATTTTTTATATTATAATAGAAATGTATATATCACTTATTAATCACACTGTTATACGCTAATGACTTTAGTTGTCGACACATTCCTAAAACCTAAATTATATGTTATAAAAGTATGTTAATACAGTACAATTTTATATGTTTGTATATACACATACACACACACACATATTGTGTGTGTGTATAAACAATCATATAAAGTTATACTGTATATATATATATATATACACACACACACACGATAGTCGTTTTATGCGTATGGTAAAAAAGTAAGTATGGTAAAAGTAATCGGCATTTTTTTTTAAAGTCGATTTTATTTCTCAACATGGTCTCCATTGGGGGTTATACATTTGGTCTAGCGAGTCTGCAAACTACGCATTGACGGTAGCATCCTTATTCGACGAGAATTCCTACCCACTGGGTCAAATTTTCAAATTTTGGAAGAGAAAGAAGTCGTACCAGACCAAACCCAGAAAATAGAGTGTATGAGGAATTAATTCGAAGTCTAATTCAAGCAATTTTACCGTTACGACGGTCGATTTGTGGCACGAGGCGTTGTCCTGGTGAAAGAGCATTTTTTGTGCGCAAATTTTGGCCGTTCTTGTTTCAGTTCTTCTTTCAAACGGTGCAATAGTGTTGCATAATAGGCTTTTGTTATCGTTTTTTTCCTCTGTTAAGTAATCGATCACGACGATTCGTTGGGAATCCCCAAAAATAGTGGCTATCGCCTTCCCAGTCGACAAAACGGTCTTCACCTTCTTCGCCGCACTTTCACCAGTCATTGTCTACTGTTTTGACTGCTACTGCCCAGGTGTGTAGTTGTGAATCCATGTTTCATCTATGGTGACGAATCGACGCCAAAAGGTCTACTCGTTTTTTTCAATTTTTACGGCAATTGCTACAATGATCGCTTCAAACATCAGTAGAACGTGAACGACGTATCGCTTCTGGCTGAAATTTCGCCTATCGTAGTTTGAAAAGTGATACTTGGTAGTCGTGACGTTACCAAATGAACGGTGGCGTCACGTCATAGAAATTTATCAAACTTATCAAATGACCCTCGTATGTGCATACAGGGCAGGTATAATGTAAATAATTCATCATGTTTTTTTTTATTTATAATATATCTTACTTACACATAAGTGGTTCATTGTTATTTACTTATTTTTTGATATAAAAGAAAATTAGCACTATTTGAATAGTTTGTATTATCGATAAACTTATTGAACTTGTGTCATTAGTATTTATTACTGAAGAAACTTGCACACTTTTAAAGTAAGTTAAAAGTTCAACATAGTATAGAATGTAAGTAAAGTGTTGTTTTTAGAGTATATTATAACTGCTTTCAAAACTTCATTGTTTAATAATAAATTACGTTTACAAGGCGTTCCTATATCAATATTGTTCATTATTTTTTGACTTTTCAATGTGAATTTGTGTATTTTTATGTTTGTTCATATATATATATATATAACGAAAATTATTACGAAATTATTAAGGTGTATTAATTTGTATTATTTTGTTGTTTTTTAGCTTTCATTTTATAGTAGTCAAAGAAAACATATAAATTTGATTTTTTTGTAGTATTAAATATGTATTTTAATAAAAAGTCCAACAATAGAAAACGTTCATAAGTGCTGAAAAAAGTAACGAAAAGGAACACATAAAATTTAAGTAATTTTGTTTTATTGAAATGTACTATACTATTCTATATAAACATTTATTAGTAAGATTTAGTGTAGCATAGCTGTGGTTTTTGTAAATTGTAGCTACGTGAATTTTATAAGAACCTGAAATTTGTTCGTAGTGGTTCAATTTGCATACAAATGACATTCAAAAATTTGAATTCGCTCGTTCTTTTATACGGAATACAAGATTTAAGTGACTGTTAAAGAAAATGAATAATGAATGAATAAAATTTAGAAAATGAACAATACACTCTATATTTCCGTATATGTATTTTTTTTATCCCGAGGGCAACAATTGTTTACATTATCCTGAAGGAAACTTATTTGGTAGCCATGTTTTTGTATAATTTTTAACGATTTATATTCTCGGTATACATTAGGGCAGTTCGATAAACAGATCGTTTTTATTTTTAGAATGAAGATATTTATTCAGAATTTATTTGAATAAAATGATTTTTTTGAACATTTGTGACGACAGTTGTTTCATATTTATGATTACAAGATGTCATATTGTATTGAAATGACAATTTCATAAATATTCCGTACTTTTTCTTACAAAAAATTATTACCAAAAAATTTACACACACACACATTCATATATATATATATATATCTACATGAATATAATATGCATAGCTGGATGTTTTATGGTTGTTTTTGTTAGATTTTCATTGCGAGCTTCTTTTAAAATATATTATTTCAATTCATTTTAAAAATGGTATTAATACATTTGTCTAAATGGTATTTTTTCCTTGGGATGGAAAAGTGTAATTTTTTTAAAATAAATTCAGTCGACATATTCTTAATGATAGCTTCCGAGTCATAGCGGGCGTAACGATTCACAGAAAAAGAATTGATCTTAAGAAAACAATGGTATGTTCATAATGTTATTTTAATGAGTTTAGGTTTAATGAACATTTTTTAGCACACATATCGAATGAAAGAGGATTTTTTTGTCAGTTTTCTTTATTTTATATGTATATATGTATGTGTGTATGTATATATATATATATATATATATATATATATATATATATATATATATATATCGAAGTTAGAAAGTAGTATGTTTAAGCGTAGTTTAATACCATTCTTTTACGATTGTAAAAAATGTTTATCAAATTGTAAAAAAATATGATTAATGGATTTAAATTATTGGAGAAAAAGCTATAGAAAAAAGTATGTTTGTAACCGTATGTTTTAGTTACAGATTGCTTTATAGGAAAACAATAGAGCCAAATGCGAGAAAATCATATTTTCAGGTATTTTTTTTAATACAATAAGAGGATAATGAATAGAATCGTAACATAACAATGAACGATGAATGAATGAATAACTATACTAAAACAAAGGTAATCTGAGCGTGCCCGAGATATAATGAGTATGTGCCTGCTCTTTTGATACACGTCATAATTAAATTCATTCACTGTGTGCATTGATAATAAGCGCCGCGACTAATTACCCACTCGCGATAAATTGATTAATTGAAACTGAGTATGCAGTGATTGATGTTCTAGCATTAACAAAGCTCCTGCTGATTTATATGTCATATTTTTGTAAGTGTTAAAGGCTCGTGTGACTTGCTACCTATTCGATTTATGTCATATTTTAAAGTAAACAGACATTGTTTGTCAGTATTTTTTTTTAATATTTGTTTCATTATTCTGACACCTTTGAATAATGTATTGACATTAAATTTACCGATATTCATTTTTTATATAATTTTTATGTTTGTATTTTTTCAAAAAAATCAAATGTTTTTTTAATAAATTATAAGAGAAATTATATAAAAATTCCAAATTTTAGTTTATTTTCGTATGTATTTACTTTTTGATAATTGCTCTTTCCTCATAGTTATTCTTTGTGAGGATTCACAAAAGACGTTATTATGCGTTATTGATCCACATGGAATTTCCACGAATTTGCAAACATTTAAAATATGTATATTTATTTCAACTTAAATTAAACGTCTGCGGTTGCAGAACTCCGCCCAGAAGCTTTGACATTTAAATTTAAAATGTCAATACTTGGTTTGAATTTCACGAGAAATTAATCAATCACTTTACTGCTATAAAAGCTATAAAAGAGTCGGAAGTATTTGTGACATAGTGGTGAAGAACACTTACAGATATATGACCCAATTTAAATATAAATTGTATAGAGATAAGTTTTTCAATTTGATTCATTCACTTTTTCAGAATTTACTTTTATTAAATTTATATTTTGTGCTCTCATAAATGTATATTTATAACTAAATATTTCTCGATTTAAATCAGAGATAACGAAAATTTCAACATATAATTTGTTTACGGATTATTTATAATTTCTCTGAAATGATTTAGATTGAAAATATCTCTATTATAACGTAATTAATATTTTATTACCAATACAAATCGTCTGTCTACAAATATGTGTTACTTTGCCATTGTCCATTAAATATAAATAGAAACGGTATTTAAATATGTTTATACTTTTATAAGTTTGTATTTATTTGCAGTAATCGTAAATAACAACTAAGGGATTATTGGGATAGTAAAATATTTTCAAGCTTTCAATGCCTATCATGACCGTTATTTTATGTCTTATTTGAATACTTAATATACAGGTGTATATAACGACGTTCATTCATATATATATATATGTATATATATATATATATAGAGAGAGAGAGAGAATGATATTTCAATTTGAAAAAGTTATGCTTTTAATTACTGTAAAAATAAAAATAATTAATTCCACTGATTGAAAATTCTTCTACAGTTGTTGAAAAGTGTATGGTGTTTTAATTTGTATCAAAATGATATTTATTTGTAATATACTTATCTATCGGAATTATTTTTTAGTATTTTAATGTAATAATTCAAATTGTTATTTGAATTATTTCAAGACAATATTTGTATAAATAAAATAATATCGAACGATTGATTATTTCGATTGGTATTTATATGGTATATATTGTGTTTTATTTTAAAGTTTTACTATGTAACTTGTGCATATTTTTAATTTTTTAGACATGTTGTAATCCCTTTCTCTATGAATAGGAATTTCATTTCATTAATCGATTCTTCATAGATGTATTTGAAGCGAAATGATTTGTGGACATGAAAAGAAATAAAATATATTTTAGAGTAAAGGTTGCTCATACTTATTTTTAAACGTTTTAAATAAGAAAATTAATGATTTCTTATACATTTTAATAAACATCAATTCAATTACATTGATGTCTGAAAGTTATTGTGAATACATTATGTACAATATATATATATGTATATTCCTTATTTAATAAACATCATAAAAGTGAATCCTTTTGAGGGAAAAAAACTTTTTCATAACATCGAAATCTCAAGGAAAAACATTTTTATACAATTTCTCTTTTCAAAAACTACAAGTTTGTCTGAATATTTACTTTTGTAAAAAATATATATTTGATCAATCAGTAAAGGTAAATCTCATTCTCGATATGAATATTTTTTGCTATAAATTTCAGTAGTTTAGTTGATGAAAACTCGAATTTTACAAGATATTTTCATTCTTAAATCCTTTTTTATTCTTACATATTTTTGTAATGAATTCATTTGGTAATAAACATGTCAAAGTATTCGATTTATCTTTATGATATTTCTGTTTATAATTAATAATTAATTTTCCTATAGCTAAGGTTTGGTAATTTTTTGGATATTTTCTTGTTATAAATGAATATGCTTAGTGGAAAAAAACTTGTAAAAATATAGTAATTGTATATATATATATATATATATATACAAACACACACATAATGCAGAACGTGTAGAGATATATTTTTATTATATATAAAATTGAAATAAAATAGTCGTCAAAGAAATATTCATCATATCTGAATCGTTTTTGTCAAAGAATTCGTAAGTGTGCCTCTCAGATTAAACAATAAAAAAGAAACAACTTTTTTCTATGCTTTCTTTTTTACGAATATCGTATTGCGACTTATTTTTTCAATTTTATCTCTTCGCGTGATTTGGTTTTTCTCTGATTTTAAACTATATATACATATATATATATATATTTATATATATATATATTTATATATAAATATGTATGAACATAAACACATTTACAAGTGTAGAAAAATATATTTATATGCTCGCTGTGGATAAATATTTGTTTCATGTATTTGAAAATTTTACTTTTTTATCCAATTAGTTAAGTTTTATTTTGTTATATATATATATATATATATTTATTGGAGTTGTTTACTTGCTGTGTTAATAAGAGAAAATAATTGATAGAAGTATTTAGAATGATTCTATAGTTTGTATTGATTAAGGAATTAAATGAAGTCAGAGTATTAAAATGCGACAAAAATAATTATTTTTGGCAAAGTGACAAATTGTTTGCCAACGTTTTATGTTCTTTGTACAAATACTTTTTAAAGATTGTCTTAGAATAAAACTTTTAGAATCTAGAAAATGTTACTTGTTCTTAATTAGTGGATATTTTTAATTCGTAGAATTGTACGTTTTCTAATATTAAGTTGTTGTTATAAATGAAACGTATTTTTATATTTTTGTGTATTAAATGAATTAAATTCTGAATAATAATATAAATGTTATTAATAATAATATATAATGAATGAATATAAATGTTATTTTAGTTAGAATTCTATTATAGTATTGAAAATTATCTACTTTTAAAATAATTTTTTATTAAAATGTTTTAATGAATTATTGAATAACTTAAATTTTCATTATTCTTACGAAATAAACTTATTGTTTATTTATTATTTTCTAAAATATTAGCTATGTATGCATATATACTTATTAGATATATATATATATATATATATATATATATATATATATATATATATATTTACAGGGGATTTGATTGAATTTCTGTCACCATTTTTGTTCTTAGTGTAGTTGTTAGTTTTAATTTAACAGTGTGTAGTTCGGACGCAGGCAATTCTTTACGGATAGTTTAACTCCACAATAACTTGTTATGGCAATTAAAACATGTTGTCAAAATTTTTCTTATTTTTAAAAAAAAAAATTAATGGTGGGTGACGAAGCTCATTTCGACGTACTTGAATAAGTAAACAAAGGTAACAGCCGTTATTGGGGATCGGAAAAACACAATACTGATTCATGAATGACCTTCTCACCCTCGTAGAGTAACTGTTTGGTGTGCAGTTTGAGTTGGTGGTGTCAGTAGACCATTTTTTTTTTGAAGATGCTAGTAGAAATGTTGTCACTGTCACTGGTAAACTATATCTTGTGATGTCGAACTTCTTTGTGTCTGAAATTAATGAACAATACCTACAGCACATGTAGTTTCAACAGGATGATATCGCATCTCACACAGCTTGTGCTCTGATGCAAATTGTTCGCAATTTTTCCCATTTCCTGGCCGAATAATTTCAAAATTTGGACACATTGGCCATCTCATTCATATGTTTTGACTGGGTCAGATTTTTTCTTTGAGGTGGTTATTTAAAGCAAATCGTCTACACTAACAAACCAATAATAATTCAACAGCTCGAGGACAACATTCAACAAGAAATCGATCAAATAGCATCTGAAATGTATGGAAAAGTTATGAAAAATGCGATTGAAAGAGCCCGTATTTGTAGCGCAGTCAATGCCGGCAATTTGACTAATATCATTTTTCATAATTAATGCCACTAGCTTAATAAACGATCGATAAAAAATAATTAAAAGTGTTTTATTTAAAAATTATTAAAAAAAAAACAAAATCGAATAAAGTTCATTCAAACACCCTGTATTGAGAAAATTTTAAAAATAAAATTATCTAATAATGAAATGTAATAAAAGAATAGAAAAAATCAATTTAATAAATTAGCGAGAAAAGACTTCGTAAACGAATTAAAGCCTGGTGTATAATTTATGAATTTTATATTTTACTTTTTATTTTCCGTTCATTGTGTGGAAAACTTTCATATAAAATTATTATAAATGATTTTAATAAATAACCCTTTGTCTCGAACAGTAGAACATATTGAATGAAAATACAGGAATGGAATAGAAATCCTTTCCATGCATAAATCCCGTAGTCATGTGCCTTGAATAGGTCATAAGGATATTTAACCTTTTGTGCGTATCTCACATTCATTTCATTTATTTAACAACGTGAATAATAAAACCAAAACATAGTGTTATACTGAAATGAGATAGATAAAGTATATATCGTTCATCTGCTAATTAAGTTCATCAATCGTCTCACTTTCTATATAAAAGTGGTTTATGATAAGTGAACCCTTCTGTTTAAAGTGGTGCTATTAATAATAAAAAAAGTCTTATAAAGAGAGCAGATCGATGGTTTGGCGGATCGGTTGAAGCGGGATGAAGTTATAATGAATAAGTGGCATTTTGTAGTCCCGTCTCTCATTAAACGATGATAAATTAACTCTTTTTCCTGCTTGTGTGTAATTAAATAAAATGTTGCTAATAACGTAAAAGAGATTTATACTACAGTCGATTAGTTGTGTACCTAATCTTGATTTGTAGAACTTTTTCAATAGATACCCTCTCATTTATTTATGTCTGCATTGTTTCAGTGTTCCATTAGAA
This sequence comes from Acanthacorydalis orientalis, assembly GCA_034766995.1. Lineage (NCBI taxonomy): Eukaryota > Metazoa > Arthropoda > Insecta > Megaloptera > Corydalidae > Acanthacorydalis > Acanthacorydalis orientalis. Next base: position 24,647,146 of record CM068314.1, on the reverse strand, counting down.
ATCCTTACTTTTAAAATGTATTTATTTTTTTAATTAATCTAATGAATAACCTTTTATAAAAAAAATACAATTTTATTTCTTATTGTATATATTTCTATATGCGCATGTTTTTTTTTTTTTTTTGAAAAAGTTCATACTTGTAAATTTAAATTTATCAGGTATGTGCTAACTTTTTTTATTTTTCATGTCAAAAGCTACATGTTTATTCAAATTTTTGTCATATAAAAATATGATATGCAAATAACTATAATAAAAGTTATTGTCCATAAATTCTCTTCCATACAGTCTGTTTAATTTTCCACCACAAAATGCCGAGGTACTTGCAGTTATGTTTTAAAAAGTTTAGTGTACAACACATTTTTTTTAATTTTGTTGTGAGAGAATATGTTGGGCCCCTTTTTATTAAATAAATAGACTACAACCTCTAGCGAGACACTATGAATTGAGGGTTCTTCTATTTATTTAATACTGTTATGAAGTTTATATATGTGTATGGCTGAATCGTTTAGAGTTTCTTAATTAAAGGTTAAATTGTATATATATATATATATATATATATATATATATATATATATATATATATATATATATATATATATAATGAATGTTAATTTGCATTATATATTATTTAAATACATATTTTTAAATATTTAAGTAAATATTATCAGTCTGTATAAATTATAATTTTTATTAATCAAATATTTATATTTTTAATGTCATGATATGATTTTGATTTGGAAATATTTTTTTGCTTTCGAGTTCATTTTAGTTTGAACCAGATTTTCAATATATTATTTTGATGTACAGTATTTTTAAGAGATGCAAGATTTGAACAGAAATATCATGTTTAATTAAATAATTTAAAGTGAATTATAAGTAAAATGAAGAATTTTTAAGAAAAGTATATATACACATATTTTATAGACAGTTAGATGTAGTTATAGGCCTATAGTGAATTTTTATTAATATCTTAGAGTTCTCACATTCAGACATTTTTGTACTTCTGTCTAAAATTTAAACCATTTTTGTTTATTCTCGTTTGAAATTCATAATTAATGTTTATATGTTTTTGTTATCTCTTTTAATATCTTCGTATATTAATAATTTATTTTCATTATTTTGTCAATATTTTTTTTACATTTTGAATTAATTCCAATTATTATTTTAACAAATATAACATCATAGGAAAGTTATAGGTTGTTTAATTATGGAAATTAGATGAGAACGAGCATTTATGTAGAATGAAAGCAAACAGATGTTGCATAACGATCATGCATCTACTCACAATGCTCGGATTATTTGTCAGATTTTCAGTTAAATTGAGTACTGTTCCATAACCACCGTATTCATTTGTTTCAACACCTGTTGATTTCCTTTTTATTGTCAAAATTCAAAATTGGGATGAATTAAATATGATTTGATAACATGGAAGAGATACAGGAAAAATATTCAGATTGCACATCAGGAAAAAGACAATGAATGTTTTTATAATGGCAGACAAGCGCGTTGACAGCGATGTAGTTTAGTCGAAGAGAATTACATGTAAGTGCCATAAAATTATTTATTTCCATTTCTGTGTTTTGTTAACTCGCCCGGAAAAATTTCGAATTGATCTCAAATATTTTTGAAACGATCTCATATTTTACTATGTAAAATGTTGAAAAAATATAGATGTGCAGACAAAACAAATGTAATCATGGTATGGTTATCATTTGTGTTTTGTAATTATCAGGGGTGCCCATAAGTAATGTTTTATGATACCTATACAAACTTTTATTTTATTTAACATTTACTACAGATTAATCTACAATATAATCATCATCCTTATTGATAATTTTTTCCATCTCTCTGGCAGACTTTTAATTCCCTTCTTGTAAAAAATGCTCCATTGATTTGATAAGTAGTAGTCTGACGGAGTAGCATCTGGGGAATATGGTGGATGAGGTAGAACTTCCCAGCCCAACTCCTTAATTTTTTCTTGGGTGATACTGGCGCTATGAGTTATTGAGTTATCATACTGGAGAATGGCATCCTTTCGATTAATCACTCTTAGACGTTTTTGAAGCAAATCGTTGTTCAGTCTATCAAGCTGTGTACAATAATATTCAGCAGTTATGGTTTCATTGGGATTTAAAATCTCATAGTGGATAATTCCTGTGATATCCCACCACACTAACAATAAGACTTATTTAAGGTAAAGACCTGCTTTCTGTGCAGGAAATGGTGATTGTGCTGGTGTTAACCATTGTGTTTTCTTATGTGGATTGCTGTATAGAATCCATTTCTCATCTCTAGTAACAATTTGTTGAAGAAATTGATCTCTTTGTAATCTGGATAAAAGTACACTGCAGATGGTTACACGCTGGATTTTGTTCTCGACTGAAAGTTGATGGGGAACCCACATTCGTTTTCTTTAGACCTTGTTCAATGGTTTCAAGCACCATTGCACTGTTGATCATGATGTTTTAAACTTTGTCGCTTAATATTAAACGGTTTTCTCGGGATAAGCTTCAGTTTAAGCTAACACATGATCCTTGTCAAATTCAGTGGGTCTTCCAAATTTTGATTTGTCGGAAAGATCGAAATCGCTGTTTTTAAATTTTTTAAATCACCGCTGACACGTTCTGATATCCGAAGCGCTAGAATAAATAGAATTAATGGTACTTGTGGTACTAATGGCATTTTCCTTTCGAAACTCGTAAAACATCTAATATCTAATATGCATCTTATCCGAACTTTGGCCTTCCATTTTTAATGGTACACTCAAATTCATTCAAAATTTCACATTAAGCACACTAAATGTCAAAAATTTAATTAGTTATATATATATATATATATATATATATATATATAGGTTATGTAATAATAAATCACGTCCACGAGCAAAATAATAATGTTTATTTAATATGAATAAAACATTACTTATGGGTACCCCTAATATATAGTATTTTAACACAATTCTAGTAGTTTGGTCGATTAAAAAATAAATGGGACGATTAATAAACATAATAAAAATTAGTGTACTTTTGTATAGTATTTTTTTATAATGTCTGTGTATAAAATAATGTTTACTTTGATTTTCTTTCCAAAAATTTACTAGTAAATTTAATGTTATAACATTACGTCTATATATATATATATATATATATATATATATATATATATATATATATATTTATAAATAACCGAAGTAAAAAGATAAATATGTGAAATAAAAACATTTTAATGATTTGAACGGACATTCTTAACAATTTCTTCAATTCAACAATTATTTTAAATGCATTTTTTGCAATTTTAAAAGTGTTTGAATTTTATAATAAATTTGTTAAATAACAGACTGTGCAAATATATTTGAAAAATAAATCATATTAACAAGTAAAATATATTGAACAGTAAGTGTAGTGTGTTACATCAGCGTGCATTAATTTTAATTGAAAATTAAATATAAATGCAAAATACAAAACACAAAAAATTAATTTATCTATGATATTTATTTATGATTTTATTAATGTATTTTAAATGTGGAAATATTCAATTTATGAAAATATTTAATTGTAGTCTTAAAGTTTAACCTAATTACTTTTATCCATTATAACAAAATGATCTAATAATTTAATAATTATCTGTTCGAAAGAATTTGTTTCTACAAACGATACATTTTTCATTTCTCATAATGAATACTTGATTATAAAGATAATAATCTTACTTCCTTTTGTTTTCATATGACATGTGTTGTTCCACTCATTGTTACATCACTCTGTATTGTGGCTTGTTTCACTATTGTACTGATATTAATATATTAATTCACATAATTTATTAACACTACTGCGTTTGTAAACGAAGAGTGTTTTAATATTATATTTTGAGAGATGTATGTTGAGTGAAACACTAGAAATAATTTAATATTAAATACTATTTCGTTTTAAGTGCCTCGTCTAGTAACGATTTATTTGTTGAAAATAATGTTTTATATTTTAATTTTGGATACACCAAAAATATATGATGTCATGTATGTATTTAGTTGTGAGAAATTTAAGTGAACTAATTTGTTTTTTCAAATTGAAAATATGTTTGTTATATGATTGATTTATATGTTTTTAAAAATTTTCAATTTGCTTTTAAGTAATATAGTAAGTATATTTAAAGTATAGTAGTAATTTAAGTATAGTAGTATATTTAAGTTATATATTTTAGTATATATATATATATATATATATATATATATATATATATATATATATATATATATTAGTATATTAATAAAGTTATACTGAAATAATTGCCGTTTAATATAAAACTAATAGCATTACATCTTGATAGTTAAGTATATTTAAAGTGCATCCTTGACCATTTAAAGACTTTTCTAATAAAAGGACAATTTTAATGAAAAATGATAAATTCCTGTATTATTTAAAAAAGTGCACATTTAACGGTTGTCATTATGAAGTAATAGTCAAGTATTATTTAAGCATTTTCATAAATTATTCATTTAGTTACTTAAATATAAAGTTTTTTTCTCCGAAGTTAACTCAACACTTTTTAAATGCTGCGTATTCAAATTTTCCGAATTAAATTCGTTTTATCGCTTTTTGTGAAGCGATAAAAACCTATTCTGAATGGAAATATATTTTCTTTAACAAGTGTATGCATTTCGGTTACGGTTCGTTCAATGAAATGTTTCACAGTTTAAAAATATAATTTATTGCTGATCTTCGTTCAAGAAAGAAAGTGTTTTACTTACGAATGGTCATTTTATTTCAAATTCACCATCATTCCATTGCTTGCAGAGTTGTCAGTAAATGCCTTCCAAGATTTTTAATATTCGATGGTAATAATTTCGTCGTATATTGATTTTATATTATTGAGAGCTTTGAAAATTCACTTCAGTAGAAATGAAAAATGGTTCGGAATTAAAATGAAAATGGAAAATCGCTTACTGCGTACTCCAGAATATATATTAATTGATTTTTCTGTACAATTGTTTGATTTCAATTTTATATTTGTACGTTATTTGACTACGACAAACGTAAAGAAATTTAGATATTTTTTATTCTTAATTTATGACTCTAAGGAGATTTTTTTATAAAATGATATAATAAGGAGATTGTTTTATATAATGTCATGTAAATATAATTATAATTTTACATTAGAGATTTGTATTCTTGAAGAATATTAAGAAAGTATAAAATTGTTCAAAATTATTTTTTTTCATTAGAAAATATGCATTCTTCTTAACGGGATGTGTATAAAATGTGGGTATAATAAAAAAACACTTGGTAAAATTGACTCTATAACTTATTTCAATCTTTTAAATTGCGAGATTTTCTTGAAAATCATTCTAATGTTAAAGATAATATCGTGCTATTGCTGTTCAGAATTTCTTATACTGATCTTTTGCGAGGAGATAGTCTTGTAGTCTCGTATGCAGTATTAAAACGATATCTAAAGACGATCTCTTACAATATCAATATTATTTAAAATATATCAAACGTATACAATAAAATAATATTAAACAGCTTTTTTATAACCGATGGGCGACATGCATGAAAATAAATGGACTATAATAATCAAGTTTTATATCCGTGTTTTTAGTATATATTTTATTGAGCACATATTACATAGGTTAAATTCGTATGAAAAGCTTATATACGTATAAAATCGAGTAACAAAGGGAACGCAGTGTACTTTAGAAACCAATATTGTACAAAACGGATATAAACGTCATGGAAACGACTGCATATTAAATTCATAATCTGTTATTCAGAAGTGGTCATAAAACGGACAGCTGAAAGAGCCTGTGTCCGCGGCCTCTTCATAGTGGCAGCTTGCATTTTGTCATATATAAAAGGGCGAGCTTTCTTTGTATGTGTAACAGTTGGCTGCCGGAAGGACGGCGATTTTACGAACGGACGAACGGATAAAGCTTGTCAAACCTAACTGAAAATATATTCCAGGATCCAATACATCATTCGAACTGGAAAACTCGAAGATCTATTTTTGTATTTAAAGAATTCTTTTCACTATCATTGATTCGTTCTAATATATTACGGGGCATTAACTTCTTTGTATGTCTTTAGTGAGCTTTGTGTGTTACTTGAAGCATTTTTTTTATTATTGAAACAAAAACCCCTTAATCTAAAATTCAAATAATTCACAAGTCACATCACAGAAATTCATATAATTTATATTCGTTTTGTGACAGATTGAAAAGGAATGAATATTTATTTATTGCTTATATATATATATATATATATATATATATATATATATATGTATATATATATATATATATATATATATATATGTAAATATATGTATATGTATGTATATATATATATAATATTCAGTGTATAATTTAATTCTGTCTTTTATAGAAAAATGAATGTTTACAGAAAAATGCAATACATTTCAATCCTCAAAATATATCCCATTATTTTATGTAACTTGAGCAAAGTTATATAAAATACCCAAAGTTATATAAATGTTATATATCCGACAGATGGAGCACATCTTTCGGGTAATTGACGAATTGTCCGACAAAAAAAGATGGCGGTTTTGAGTCGATGAAGTCGTAATGCATTTTTGGACCTCTTTCAGTTTCTTAGCATTTTCACAGTCACAACACCTCATCCTAAGCTGAATAAATCATTCTCGTAGCTTCGGTAGTATTTTTTTCAATTGGAATGCGAAAAGTATGTGTACTGTAAAAGTATGCTATGCCTAATACTGTGTGTTTATTACTGTTTTATGAGGTTATGATAATTGCTTAGCCAAAGATATATAATGTTTTTAAATGTTAAGACTGACACTTCAAAATCCTAAAATGACGAGAAAATATTTTAATTTATAACAAAGTTATGATTGATTCAATTTAAAGGCACAGAATTATTTTTTTACATATATATATATATATATATATATATATATATATATATATATATATATATATATATATATATATATATATATATCATTAACTGTTAAATGAGTGGTTTATTCACAAAAGGTTATGTTATATGTTCAGTGGGATATGAAAGTAATTATCCATTGCTAGCTACTAACAGAGAATCCAACCATCATAAAGGAGTTGTATTGTGGACAGCTGGTACGGTTAAACAATCCATTGATGAAAAACGGTCAGCATTAGTCAACAGAAAAGGCGTAATTTTTCACCGTAACAACGTCCGACCTCACACGGTATCCCAAACCCTCCAAAAACTGAGGCAATTTGAATGGGAAGTTATGCCTCATCGACCATATTCCACTGACTTAGCATCTTCGTATTATCATCTGCTTTGATGTCTCAAAAATCACATCAGTGGAAAACGGGTTAATGCAGAGAGTGATGTCCGAAAGGATTGAGTCTTTCTTTAATGCAAATCCCAAAAAGTTTCATCGTCATAGTATTGAAAATTTAAGGTTAAGATGGGAAGAAGTTGTAAATAATGACGATAAATATATCTTGGATAAAAAAATTAAAACGTCAGTTTTTTGTCATTGTTTCAAAACTTATTTTCAAACATCGCATTGCTTATGAGATGACCGAATATTAATATCATTCATATTTTCCATTTTTAGCAACCATGAAAATGTGCACAACTTCAAATTCGCACATCACAAATAGAAATGATTTATATTCGTGATTCCATGCGTATGTAATATGAGTATGGATATGTTGGTTATAATTTATCCTTTATACATGAACTAATGTCTAAAGATACTAATTTAAATTGAAAATTGAAATTGAGGTTTCGTTTATTAACGACTCGATCTGAACCTTTGTAAAGTAATTGAGTTAGTAAGTCAAATATTTCGCATCTTAGTGTTGCTTTATCGTTTTTCGTTGGCATATCTAGTGGAAACAAGTAATTATCGACACTCGTGTAATTTGTGGTTTATATTTACTGACAACAATTCTATATTCTCGTTCATTGCGTTTAATTTGAATTTAAACTACACTATATAAACATTGTTCGTAATGTCTATCCCTAAACAAAGCCAATGAGTATTATATGAGTAGAGGTGCGTGAGTGCATAGTTATATAAATTGGTTACTTACCTTTAATGTATATGACAATAGCAAATATTATCTTCGTGCGGTTTGTCATAACAATTCGACTCGGAAAATTAATTTCGTTTATTTCGTTCAATCTGCAGTTTTAGAAAATGTCCGTGTGTGTAATACAATTATTAATTGAATTAGTTATTTCACTAATTTAATAATTAATAGTTAAAATTTTAATAGAGTGAGTTGGTTATTTATTAAATGAATACGAATATTTAAGAAATTTAATATAATGCCCATTTCATGGATTTGGTTCAAGTATCTGAAAATAGTTCCTTATGATTATCATTTCGTGACATCATAAGGTTTTTTTTATAATATAATAAAACTTTATCTTGATTTTTTATTCTCATATCTTATTTAGCTCTTTTCCATGATAAATCCTTTTCTATGAAGTGAATTCTTTTTTCATCCCGCAAACCATACTAATATTTTTCGATCAAAAATATTCACTATCCTTAAAGACTAAAAATTACTATTTCATAAATAAAGTTTTTATGAAATAGCAATTTTCTAAGTGCTTCTTTTATACAAAATATTTTTTACTAGAAGTATTGCTAGAAGTAAAATGTTATGAATGTTAACTTATTTTTTTACAAATCAAATGAATTATATTTGATTAAATTCTAATTAAAATATAAAATCCATATTTTATAATCTGTCATGGATAACAAGAAATATGTATTTTAAGTATAATAAATTGTTATAAGGTTTTACTACTTGCCGAAAATTTATTTTTCGAAATATATTTTTTTGAATCAATCTGTTATTGACTAGGTTAGACATTTCTCTATTTTCGTGTTTGTCAGATAAAATGTCTGAAATTTATGCTTTAACAACTATTGGAAACATATTTGAATACATACCGACATGATTGAATTTCGTGTAGCATATTTGTATCAAAATGAATATTTGCCGATGACATTTCTAAATAACAAATGTTACATATGTCATCGTGATACATTTTTTCACATGTTTATATTAAGAGAAATTTGATGGCATGTCTATACATAGATAATGTGTATCAGTATATTAAATAAATGTGACTGTGCGCTGTGACAGCTACGGATCGATTTTATTGTTGACAAATTCCAACAAATTACCATATTGTTTGATTTGATTCTGAATAATTTCGATTATCGGGATTAGCATACGTTATTTACATGGAAAATCTCACCTGGTTTCATATTTATGTTTAGATTTGTTAAACAAAGTTGATAAAACAAAAAAAAAAATGCAGGGAATAACGTATAATGGTTTTGAAAAATATGTAATCATGTAGAAGTATTTTTTTTGTAAAAAAAATGTTTAATTTTTAACTGCTTCATATTAAAACATCTTTTTGGGAAATACTATCGTTTATATATATATATATATATATACATACACACATATATACAAGAAGGAAGTTTAAAGTGTAACTTGGTTCTTGTACTCGCTGAGGAAGAGGAGGACAGCTGTATATATTTTCATCCCTTTTAGTAACGCATGTGAAGTTGCGTCATTCCGCCATTAATTCTTCGTCTGACGGTTGTTTCAGCACAAATGTTTCGTGCAAAAGTGCAAAATGTATAAAATCGGAATTCGAGGTGTGATTCAGTTCTTTTTTTGGAAGAGAAAACAGGTATGTATTTGTCTAACCGACGAATGAGATAGCAGAGGTTATAGGTATCTCAATTCAGCTAACGCTTCATTTCTTTGCAAAATGAATTGTATATGGAAAAAAAACGTTCTACAAGATGGGCGCCACGTTTTCTCACTACAGGGCAAAAACGAGTTCATACACGAATACCATCTGACTTCTTGGAACTGTTTAAATATAATTCAATAGATTTTATGCAGCATTTTGTGACCATAGATGAAACTCGGATGAAACACAAAACAGTAGACTGAACGCGGCGAAACAGCTCCGAAGAAAACAAAGACGGTTCACTCGGCTGGAAAGGTGATGGAGTTAGTTATCTAGGATGCGAAATGAATTATCTTAATCGAATATCCTCAGAATGGCAAAACAGTTACTGGCCAATACTACGCAGCACTTTTGGAGAAGTTGAAAGCAGCGATCGCAGATGAACGTCCCGGAATGGTCAAGAAAAAATATTGTTTCACCATGACAATGCACCGGTTCATTCGAGTGTTGTCTCTCAGCGAAAATTGACCGAATTGAAGTTTGAAATCTTTCCGCATCCACCATATTTATCTGATTTGATTCCCTTAAACTTCCATCTGTCATCGGAACTCGAAATTTTCTTGGATGGAAAGCTATTCGGGTTGAATTAAGAGGCGATAGAGGTCTCAAAAGTCTATTTTGAGGACCTTGAGAAACCCACCAAGGAGGAAACCATGAAACCGGAGAAACGTTGAGACAAGTGCATTAAGTTTCGAGAGGATTCTGCCGTAAAATAAAGTACATTTTGGAATTGAAGCTGTTGTCTCTAAAATTGAACCAAATTAATCTTCAAACCGCCCTCGTGTATATATATATATATATATATATATATATATATATATATGTATTTCCATACATATTTAAATACAGCTAATATATCCCATTTTTTATAACAATAGGTAGGGATTTTTCATTTCCTTTCTTAAAATTTCGGCCGATAAATTAAATATTTTGGTTTGAATATTAGTATTAAACTCAACTCGAATTTATTGTTTATTACCATAGATTTCCCGTTTAGAAATTACTGTAAAAAATACTGCGGCCATCAAATTTACAGAAAGTGTAAGTTAATTAATGTCTGTATTTCGAGAGAAGATGTTTACAGGTGCGCTTATCAAATTTGATGTCATTCGAGTAGTGTGTGCTGTAACATTTTTCTATCAGAATCACATGTTCTAGAGATCAAACCACTCCATGTATAGAACAGAAAATTTTTCAGACATTAATCTAAAATGAAGAACGTTTACGTTTAATGATTTTTTCATTCATTGTCAAAAAAATAAGGCCGAATGATTAGTTCATTCGTCATGCCATACCAGACTGTAGTCATTTATAGGCGAAACTATACAAAATACGGGCACGGCTCTTAGTTCTTTTGACCGAACGACTGTGTTTTTTTATGACTAATTGACTTGTTTTAATTATATATATATATATATAGTGTTCAAATGTTCCTTTTTGATAGTAACAAGTACGTTATTCCTTCTGTAATGTATCGTCATTTTTAAAAACTCTTGTTTTGTATATGGTTCCAATACTTTTTGAATAAATGGTTCATCTTTAATAATTTTCAATAATATGTGTATATATATATATACACACACTCACACGTGCATACATACACATATTAATACATACATACATTGATACATACATAAACACAAACACAAATATGATTGATATACACTTTATTATGCAAATATATTTCATCTAAAACGAAATAAAATATCGTTTATATGTTTATATATATATATATATATATATATATATATATATATATATATATATATATGTGTGTGTGTATGAGTATAAAAGGGATATAAGTACGTAAATATTAATATTTTGGTATCAATACAACATACAGGCATAAAGTATGTATATTTTATTTTAGTAATACGGAAAAGAATATAAAATTCAAATCATTTAGCTATCCACTCAAAACGAGTTGCTTTTGATGTTTTCAAAAAGAGTGTGTCATTGGTGTGTCTATGGCACAATTTGGGTTCATACAAATTGAAAAATATATAAATCGTTTTGGATGGATGACCGGTTTGAATTTCCCTTTAAGTTTTGAACTACAAAAGACTTCAGTGTACAACCATTGCAATATTGGTTGCTCACTTGGTTGTCCATATACACATTCAAAAGAAGAACGTTGGAAAGTGTCTCCACTATGCGAATATATTCTCGCTTTGTATTATGTACAGTCTCTAAAGCGTTTCACATAAAAGGTACTTGAAGGGTAAGTGGTAGCCTTTACAGAGTGTCTTTGGTCCCATCTTCTACATTAATTATTATTTGCTGATATTACAAACATATTTGCGCATAACGCTTTTATAATTAATGTGTTTGTGGATTGAATTTAATATAAATTTGTCATTATTTCGAAAAAGTTTTTTTTTAATTTTATTATATATGAGATTTATTTTATCATAACATTTCTTATATTCCAACAAATGAATCTTTAGTTTTAAAGTATGAAAACAATTGATAAGCAAGTAAACACTGATTTGTATCTTAAAATATTACTTTAAAATTAAATTATTAATATTTTTTTTATTAAATCTATTTTTTAAGAATATATAAACTATTATTCGGTATTCATTGTATATTTTTATATTAATAAATCAAAACTATTTTCAATATAATAAATGTAATAAAGTACGAATTTAGTTTCGCCTGACTGTTCCACAACCTGTTAAAAACTATATTAAATAAAACTAAAGTAGAACATTTTTATGTATCAATTGTATGGATACTATTTTTTTTTTAATCTACACGATTTTTTTATCATGAGTAATCAATTTTGTTTTCAAATACAAAAAGCTGTTTTCCACAGTACAATTTAATTGGCTTCTATTTAAATACACCTGATTCGAAATAAATTTTTTAATCTGTAAATATATACAATATCCGTGTAATATTGTGTATTGTTCCATTTAAAATCACAAATGTAGATTTAATTTTAATACTAAAATCTTGATTTTACATGTTTTTTTATTTATGATATAACGTTTATTATTGTTTAAACTTGCTTTATATATATATATATATATATGTATATGTGTGTGTGTGTATGTTTATAACATGACTAAATAAAGGATAAATCTTGTAAATTTATTTGAAACTTTGAAAATACCAAGTAGTAAAAAAATCAATATATGTCATAATAATTTTGTAGTATAGAGAGTTAAAACGTCTGTAAAATAAAGGAAATCAATAAAGAAGTTTTAACTAAAAAGTTAGAACCATTTCATGTTAAAAGTTGTCGAACAGACTCAGGTGAAAAATTGAAGTTTTAATTTAGGAAAGAAAAATAAGTTATCAGAGTAAAAGATTTCATTATTTTGAACGATAATAAATAAAACATTTTTATATGACAGTAAGAATATTACTCTATTTTTAATATTTAGAATAGTGTTTGGCATGTGATATATTTATATTTATATATATATATATATATATATATATATATATATATATATATATATAGGGTAAAGATTCAAGATTGGTTATATAACAATATATTAATTTTATTTGTTATTTATGTTATTTAGATGTATTTTCGATTTATGAAATGTTCTATCTGAAAGATGTATGACAATTAAATGATCATAAATATATAATTTTATTTTATAGAAATTAAAATAATATTGCTTTGTTTATAATTTGATAGTCTTTTTTCCATATAAGGTTATATCACTTCTGTAAATAATCTTAACTTGCTTTAATCGATACTTTGAATTAGAACATCTTAGTAGATAAAAGTTTTTTATCTGTAGTTTTTTTTATAGATTACATAAACGCTGTAAATCCGTATCAAATAAACATTTTTCAGACCGACAAGATTTTTTATAGAGATGAAATATATCTTGCTTGTTTACTTAGATCCGTGTATTGAAGAAAAGTACTGTAGTCTGTTAATTAAAAGTTTTTTTTCAGAGTACTATCTTCTTTTAAGCTCACTAGTATTCAAATATAGAAGTATACGTACATAAAATGTAATTAATTCAATATCGTGTAGAGTGAAATATCGAATTATACAAACTGAAAACAAAATGAACGTTCATTATTTAATATCATGAATAGTTCTTATATAAAGTTGTATTATGTAAACATACAGATATATTCATGAAATTAATATAATGAATGGAGAGAATCAGTATAAAACATAAAATAAAATTCTGTTGTAGAAAACGAAGATTCAATTAAAATATAAAAAAGTTAAAAATGTTCATAAAGTTCATAGCTTTGTCTTAAGATATATATTTTTTGTAAAGCTGTTGTAATATTTGTTGAACAATTGATGAGTTAGAATCCTTATACTTGTCTCATTTAGTATCGAAGTGTATACAAGCAATATTTTAGTAAGTTATAAATAATATTTTACTAAGTAGATTTTGTTAATAAAATTTGTTAATCTTTACTAATATTTTTATATATTGCTTTTATTTAAAGTTAATTTAGATTTTTTTAAAGATGAAAACGTTTTATGTAAGGTAATCTATATGTAAGGACAATTAATAGAAACGAATAATTGCGAAATTTTAATTCAACTTATGTTCATTTAATAATTTAACACACTTTTAATAATAACACAACACACTTTTAATAAGTTAATTGCAGATAAATTTTATTTCTTTAGTAATTCAACGCCCAAAAATGTCTTACTTGCATTGTAATTCCAGTCGTTCAGGTTTTCAGAGAAATTAAACTTTTTATTACCGGTTAAATACAAAAATATTTCCCGAAAACAAGGGATAATTAGAAAAGAATATTAATTTTTGACATTATCAATGTATAGTGAATATATCAATGTATATCAATATCAATTTTTAATTTCAAAAAGTTATCGAAATAAAAATCCATGCAACTGAGAAAATCAATAATGCGGAAAACTTCTTATGAAAACATTTTATATTATGCTAATAATCTTATGTAGGTTTGTTTTTGTATTTTTTATAATCAAATTTCTATTTTAATTACTAGGGGTAGGGGTATCACCTTCCTGTAAGACATCCGGGTTTTTTTGAAACTTTTCCCGGATATGAGCACGACAGCGCGACGATACATTGTCGAAATGATGTTTTCGAGATAGACTCGAAAGAAAATATGCAGACTCTGGCTGTTATCGGGGCCCCAGACGGCCTCTAGGAACGGCTACAAATATGCCGATGCCAAATCATACGCTGATTCACACCACCTCAAATTCGTGCAAAAAAAAAGAATAATAATAATCTGATAATATATGCTGATTCACAACACCTGAAATTCGTGCAGTTGTTGTGATACCAATATCATAATTTTTTTGTGTAACTTCAGGTGTCTTCGTTCATAATAGTTTAATACAAAATTTCTTACATGTGTTTTGTTCAATTTTTTGATAAATATTTTGTCCGTATTATATATATATATATATGTGTATGTGTGTGTGTGTGTGTGTAATAAGAAAAATACTTAGATAATGGAAAAGACTAGAAATGATAATTTATCATAATTTAAGAAGTAATCACGACGGGTTTGGAATTAATATACTGATTAAATATTTAATTTGTGAAATGTGAGTACTAAATTTAACCTATGATTATGGTAGACCGGAAAGTCTTCATAAACTATTTCTAGTTATTTCTGTTTGGAATAGAATCTATTGTATTTAAATTTGATAGAATATTAATTTGTGTTATAAACATATTCATTTACAACAAATGAAAAAGAATAATAGTGAAATACCAGTTACTTCCGCATTGTTACTTCCGTAGAAAAATGTATTCATTAGCATAATTGCTAAGTTATAGTACTAAACGTTTGACAACTATTGTTGTTTATTTAAGTATTTTTTTTTTTTTTGCAGAAGTTCCGGAATGAAATGATTCATTGTATGAAAATGAATAGAAGAAAATTATACAGTGCCGGTAAGTTTCATTTAAATTTAATTATCACTGTATACTTTTTAAATAAGCGGCGTAAATCTACTATTTAATATATTTCAGCGTACGTTTTATTTTAATTAATCTTTAAACGTCCCAAAGAAAATAAATCGTTTCAACGAGTATGAAAATACTCTTTACGGAAACGATTTTTTATTATTTCCTTTTTAATATGAGTTATTCATTAGATAATAATTATAAAATGTTTTTAGAGAGAATATGAATGTGTGTATATATATATATATATATATATATGTATGATGAACTTCTTAAAATTTACTAGATATTTTTAGTACAAAAGTAACTATAATAACTATTGATAATATGAACTATACGTCTTATTTTGTTCTGTTTATTTTACTCTATGTAGGACTAATTATATTATAGACTTATTATATTATATAAATTGATTTTAGTCATTTTTCAACGACTGTTAGTTAATTAGCTAGTAATTTTAAAAGAATGCAAGTTAATTATGAGTTTTTTAATTTTATAAATTTGAATTTGAAGTTAAGATCAATATTTTACGTTATACTGTCGTACTTCTTTTCAAATTATCTGACAGAAAAGAAAGACTGTTCCTACTTGTTTAATCGTTGTTACATAATAATTTTATTTTACTTATCGATTCAAAATATATTTTAATCAGTTCTCGTTTTTAGTGATCATAATGTGATGGTCTGTGTTATTTTGTGTTCCTGATTAATGAAACAAGTATAAAATGGCAAGAAATAAGTTTATCTTACTTCTTCAATAAAAAAGAGACGAGAAAAAAGTAGATTCGCGCGATTTTGTTGTATGAGTTTATTGGGACGTCAAGCAACAGAAATTGATCGAAATATCAAAGTTTTTTTTAGCGAAGAGTCAATTAGTGAATTTTGATTAATAAATATAATTTTCAACTGCTATATGCGTCTTTATACTCGATAGGTAAAATTATATTTGCACCAACCTCATACTTCTCTCAATATAGGAAATTTCATGAAAATATTTCAAATTATTAGTTGTTTATTTAATACATTTTATAAAATCATATCGAATGTATGATAATTTGAATATAATGCACAACATTTCTGCACAGAAAATCCAAATACACGATTTAAAATTAGAATATTTCCAATTGAAATCGTTTTTCGGAGAAAAAATTAGAATCGTTAAATTATTACTAGTAATAATGTACAGAATTTGATTTTATAACAATAATATTAACGACAGTGATTTAAATTAAAAATAACATGTGGAAATTGATTAAACAATTGATTAATTATCCTTTTTTAAAGAAAACATTAAAATTCATTGAATTTATCGGCCTATGTATTTTATTTTTCGAAGACAATTCCCAAGCCTACTTGTATAAAAGTATATGATTTCATTTTAAGTTTTAGATTAAGTAGAGTTACGTTAGTGTCTTATTTTCTAAGGTAAATTACGATGCAACGTCACTGATGTCTCTGAAATGTCGTTTTATTGTAAAATGTACGTCGACTTTGTAAAGCCGCGTCGTGTTGTATTGTTTCTGTGTTAATTCCACTAGTTCATACGACATCGCATTTAATTTTCTCGAACGAAGCTCGCATGTAATTACAAACGAATTTAATTTACAGGTAAATTCGTATGATTGAACAATTATTCGATTCTGTAAATATATAGTTGTTTTAGCGAATGAATCTTTTTTTAACCATGAATAAATGTGTGCATATTTATGAATTTTCGAGTAAGTTCAGATTAAAGTGTGCCTATATGAAACATCGAATTGATACGAATTTATTTTTAGCATTGACATAAATGCAGTCTATAATTCACATTGATTGGAAACAATGCATCTGAAATCGGCGTTCCATTTAAACAGACGTTATTTAAACAATAGCGTCTGTTAATAGCTTCATGTCGTAGATATTATCCGGCAACATAATGTATAATTTTCAGTAAACGGATGTGTACGTCTGACGATGACGTTTTCACGAGATGACATGGATATAAATAAATGTCTCATTTTCGTCTCGCAATCTCATCTAGTACACACGCCGCCACCTCACAACAATCCTGCAGGATCAGACAATTTTCGTCTGTGATTCGTTTTCCTCCTTCACCTGCTACTATCATCACTTGTCGTAAATTTTCTCATCTCTCTCACACTTAGACATAGACATCGCTCTGCGGTTTTAAGAAGGGACTTTTAAATGTGTTCTTTTTTCATACAGTTTTATTATTTTGACCCACTAGTGCGGCAGTACGAAAATAACGAGTGTATCATATTTAATTCATATGCGTAACGCATTCGAATGAATTTTTGAAAATGTACAGTCGCATTATTTTACGCAGTAGAAATTGTTAATAGAGTGTCAGAATTTGTATCAAGTCGCTTTCTCTCGCTTTCTCTCTCTTTATATATATATATATATATATATATATATATATATATATATATATATATATATATTCTAAAAAAGGTCACAGCAGAAAAGTTAATTTGGTTAAATTGTATTTATATTCACTATTTTATTATATAAAAAAAATATTTGAAAAGGTCCTGTATATGTTTTATTTTTTATTAATCAGGGGGTTCTGCTCCCAACTCGCTACGCTCGCTCTCTCCTGACAAATAATAGAAATTAACAAATGATACACAAATAATCTGAGTAAAATATAACTCATACAATTTTTATTGGAAAAGTTTATAAAAATTAACATCAAAATATAATGTTAAAATGTTTAACAGTTGTTTTACTCTAAAGCTTCAGTGAACACAATATTTTGAATAAATGTCATCAGTTTTACATTGAAATCGTATAGATCTTTTTCGTTGTACACCGTGAGAGAGCTAACTGCATACATGTGCCTGATGTCACTAATCAGACAGAGACCAGACGATATCCATCAATCAATCATTGATGATCGGGAATGGAAATGATTATAATGATACTTGTAGAGTGTAGCAAGGAAGTGGTCTGCATGAAAAATAGAACAAATTTGTTTTATGAAAATTTTACGATGGAATTATTTTTTGTATATAGAAAGATAATTAAATAATATTTATTTACACTCTTCAGCTTTTTAAATATTATAAGTATAGTTTTAGAATAATTCAATCATCAAAATAAAGGGGGCCAAAGTTCAGAACATTTTACTCTTATAAACAATCTGACTATTTATTTGTAATTTACGTTGGAATAAAATTCAAATCCAAATATTTGATCGTCTGAGTCACTGTTTCGGAAAAATGTATGTTTCAGTTATGAAAGTGAAAAAGGTAGTCTTAAAAATTATTCGGCTACAACATAAAATGCGAAATGATCTTTTGTACTCACATGTTCTGTAATGTTAAAAATTAGGGTTTCAGTTACATATTTGTACGATTGCGACATGTGTATGCTTTGCACTAGCTAATATTTAAATAAATTGACATGAAAATGAAAGAAATTTGCTATCAAAAAAAACAAAATATTTTTATTTGTGTTTTGTATGTATGTGAACTGTAGGAAGTTTTTTTAATTCTTTAATTTTTTAGTACATAAATTTCAAGAAATGTGTATATATCAAATTTTATGTATTTGATTTTATCTATTTAAGGTAGATGTCAAAAGAATAATAGTAATAAAAAGAGAAGAAAAAATAAATATTTTTCTTAACATCTCTTATTAATTTTTAATTATCTTTAATACACTCACACACCCACATATATATATATATATATATATATATATATATATATACACATGTGTGTGTGTATATAAAAGGTTATTCAATTTAGGCTTTCACGTGGAAGTATTAAAACGGAGCGCAGGGGTTAAGAAAAGTCAAGTTATTTTTTATTTAGTATTTTAGTTCAATTCAATACTAAAATACGATTGAACTAAAATACTAAATGGTGGATAACATGTTTCTTTTTTAAAAAAATTACGTTTTTTTTTAATATCTTCGTGTGGAAGCCTAAGTTGAATCATTCTCTCTCTATTCTGTATATATATATATATATATATATATATATATATATATATATATATATATAATATATGTTCCTCAAAGGTGTTCTATACATTCTTATAGACGTTTAGAGATAAAATATGAGTAAAACACTTTATATGGACATATAAATGTTTAAGAGGTAAAAGATATTTTATTATCTTCTTATATTGGACGTGAATTTACAATAAGTATAGTGCTTCATTGAATAAATGTAAAGCGTTAAATAAATGTATCATAAATGCTTAATCTGCCGTTTTATTTCTAAAATACAATGAAATATATAAAAATTCTGTATACATATTACAAAAGTAGGCACAATTATTATGGCATGTATCAATTTTTTATCCATTTATTTTAATTGAGTGTTATCAGTTGACATTTTTGTACTCGTGACTAAAGTTTCAATAATTTTGGTTAAGTGTTTTCTGAAATTAATGCATTTTAATGTTTATGTGCTATGTGATTTGATTTTTTGTATCAATTATCAAAGATTAAAATAACACTATTTATTTTATATATTTATCCAAGCTTGATATATTATGATTTTCTTTGAAATCGTCGCCATAATAAATGCAGCATATTGGCGAGAACTTTTACCTCATCTATGCAATTAAATTAAACAAAGACAACAAAAAATGTCTAATGAAACCAATAGTTATTGTATCTTCATGATACATTTGTTCAGAATAAATAATTGTTGTCAATCTGAGCAAAAATTAAATAATTTTTATTACAATTCTTATGATTTTCATCTGCTGGTTTATTCTTATTTCTAATACTTAATAGGATGGCTAAAGTAAAACACTTGGATTACATAAAGTATATAAAGAAAGTCAAATAAAGAAAATGATTTTACCATTCAGGAGAATATGATGGGGAAAATGCTGGAAGTGATGTGTTTGGCTGTCGAGGTTTACTTTAAAAAAACTATAATCCAAAAATGTATATTTAAATTTTTGTTTGTAATTTTTTCGGTAATTCTTTCGAATTATATATATATATATATATATATATATATAAATTTAAAAATATTCATTAGTAAACACCTTCATTAATATAAAAAGTTTGTAGTATATAATTTTATACTGATTCCTTTTTTCTAATTTAGATAGAGATGTTCTCCGTTTCCAAATGGATATTTTTATATTATACAGAAACACAAGTTATACGAACAAGAATTTAGCGTATAAAATAAATATCGTAGATGTCAATTTATCATTTATTCTCAAATATCGCTGTAATCTTCCCTCGTACTATATTTTTTTATCGTCCATATAAATGTATTACTTTCCACTTTCGAGTGGGAAATTTATTCAGAACGTTTTTTTTTCTTCGAACCAATGCATTTTATGTTACGTTTTGTAAAATATTGCATTTGATCTCTTGTATAAATGTGCTCATTTTATTGAAGTATCCGTTCAACATTATATTTGGTATCTATTGCGATACTTTTTTTTTTTAAAAAAAAACGAGTTTATGAGAAGAGCATAGTGATTTGTCTTTTTTTGTCGACGCACATGCTCGGCACTATATCTTCCTTCAGCCGTGACATTAATCCTGAAACTGTCGCTTGACAGCCGCTGACAGAACGTTCCTTATTTTTCTCCGTCTCAACCTTTTTACCCAATCTTTTAACCTCCGCTATCATTCGTTCTTTTACTGTTGAAACCCACTACCCAATTTCTCATTTTCACCATTGGGTATAGAGAGACACTGTCCGTGAGACTCTTAATACGTGACTGACGCGAGGTCTACGTCTTTGCGCAGTATAAAACGAACAACTCTCACTGTGATCGTTATTTCTTAATAAAGTCGTCAAAAGTTGCGCACTTCCATTGTGAGGTCACGGCCGATTATATACAGGAATTTTCTAAAATATATTTTGTTATTAATGCAAATGTATACATTATGCATTAAAACATCTTTTTCGGATTAATGCAGAGTTTCATGTAATGAATTCAGAAAAGTTGAACACAGATATTTCTATGTCATTTTTCAATGTATATATATATATATATATATATATATATATATATATATATATATATATATATATAAATATAATTAACTTTGTATGCAAGTATTGGACCTAAATATAAAATTCAAATTTAACAATTTTTCGTTTGAAAACCAATATTTAAAATTTGTTTACATAAATGTTAATTTTCTGTTACGAATACTGAAATTGACATATATTCCTGTTGAATAAACTAAAATATAAAGAAAGCTATTTAAAACAGAGATTTTCAAACATTATGATTGTATTACGCGTTATCTCATTCTTATTCTTTATTTAAATCATATTTTTACTATAGGTATATAAATATGTTTAAAATAATAGTATTCAAGTTCAAGTCACAATTAAGTAATAGACATCACACATAATGGACGATATTTAAAAAAAGATTATTTTTACTGAAAGTGTATTGATAGTACATGCGTTTAATATTTATATATATATATATATATATATATATATATATATATTATATACATATAATTTAAATGTATGATTGGGTAAGGCACATTAAATTTTTAATAAGTTTTTATAAAAGTATTTAAGATATTTAGTGTGTGTGTGTGTATATATATACATATATATATGTGTGTGTGTGTATGTATGTATGTGTATTATGTTAAAAAAGAAAAGTATGTGTATTATGTTAGAAAAATAATTGTGGTTTATGGCTTTCAAATTTTAAGTGGTTTAAGTATTTTAACAGATCCAGAACTGTTGGATGACTAACGCTTGACTTTTGTACAAGTTCTTGAATTGTTGTGCTTAATTTTGATTCAACTAACGCCGTCAGTTAGTCGTTATGAACTAAAGAAGGACGTCCTCCACCTTGTTCATCTTCAAAGCTCTGATCACCAACACGAAATTTGTGGAACTACCATTTCACCATACGTTCCTTAACAGTACCCCCACCAAAAGCATCGTTTCGTTAGGTGCAGTTTCTGCTCCTTTGTCACCCGTTTTGAACTCATACAAAATTTTTTTTTTATTTGTTTCTTTAATTCAATAGCCTAATTTTAATCAAAAATAATAATAAAACGAAAGTCGATGTTACCAAAGTACAGATTAAAAAGTGCACTTTAAAATGATATTAATATAAGCACGATGAAATGACATTTTTATTAAAAAAAAAAATAAAGTTAGAATTCGGAAAATAAAAACCGTAATTATGTTCCTACCAACCTTATAATGTTTATATATGAGTGTAGTGTTAAAGTACAAGATTTATGGAGTATGTGTACATTATACACCACAATACAGTTTCTGTTCATATAAATTAATACCCGGTAAGCTAGCAGCATCAGATTTTCTATTAAATACCTATATATTCGTAGTGAAATCAGCGGGATATATTTAATGAAAAGTTCCAGAACTATGTTAATTTATTAATAGATAGTTTTAACAAAGTTGTAATTATGTACTCTCAGTTGTTTGCATTTAATCTGGGAAATTTATTGAAATTTTAAACAGTTTTTAATAATTTTGTTAACGGATATGCACGTTTTGTAATTGTAAAATATATAAGGTTTTGATATATGTTTTTGAAAGGCATTTAATATCAGTAATAAAGAAAAATGACTATCAGTTGTAAAATATGACAATTGGAATATTTTTCATGAACTAAATTGTAATTAGTTATTCATTAAAACCTATTTTTATCAGTGTTTTGTCTTCGGCATAGTGTATTATATATATATATATATATATAAATAAAATGAAAATTAATCTAAAAATAAAAATTCCATGACAACTTCTTTATTTGGGACGAGATTTCTATGATACCCAAATATGGTTTTTGTTTCATTCGGTTACATGTATATGATTACAATATTTTTTCACGTATTTGATGTATTTGGTCGTTTTTTTTTGTAATCATGATGTTGCTGGCTGTACCTGGAGGTACTAGTTACGATTGATAAGTAGACGAGTGCAGCGAGCTTGGGGGTTAACTAACGAAGCGAGTTTAGGGTGAAGCCCTCTAGTTTATATATGTATATATATATATATATATATATATATATATATATATATATATATATATATTAGATATAAAAAATATATTTATTCCATTTATTGTCAGTAACTTTTAAGTTGAACAAAAAGAAACAAATTAATTTTTCTTTTTTCATCAACAAAATATAAATAATTCACTTCATTGTAATTATTTAAATGTTAAAAAATAATAAAAACTTATAGTTAAGTGCGTATTTATTAATTTACTATAGTCATTTTATGATGGATGTGTTACTTATTCAGATGTATATGTATATATATATATATATATATATATATATATATATATATATATATATATATATAATAACTCACGGATTTCATGATTTTACACTCAAAAAGATCTTTTTATGCAAACTATACATATTTATACATTTCTCACTCCTATGTATACATATGTGTGGGTACATATAATTTAGTACATAATTTTTAACAGCTGTCTGTTAATTTTCACAATAATCTGAATAAGCTGTAAGTCAAAGCACGTCAAATATATCACGAGCCCCTGTCATTGAACAATGTTCATTATACAATTGTAATGTTCGAATAAAACGTAATAAATAAGTTGAACACATATTCAAATTACCATTTATTTTATTTTAGACACTTCATGCGTATTTTGCTGTTTTTTGCCATTTGTAAGAATTGAAATATGCAGTGTATGTATTTAGGAAGAATCTCTCTCTCTCTCTACATATATATATATATATATATATATATATATATATATATATATATATATAATTTTAATATTAGATCAATGCTAATCTTTATTTTCTTAAAAAAATGAGTGCTGATATTTTCATATTTGCACATGAAGAGAATTGATTCTCAATTTAGTGGTTTTTTGAAATAGATATTTGTATAATGTATAGTGATTTTCTTTGTGATTATGAAAATTCTTATTTATGATACATATTTCTGTACTAATTTTGTTAGTATTTTTTCGTTACATACAAAATGATAATATCCTTTTTGGATTCAGTCTAATTATACAAGTATTATTATTCTTAAATATAATGATGTGTATATTTAATTAACATAATACAAACGTTATACGAAAACTGAAATTATGATGTTCTATTTTTTAGGAATATAACATTTATATAAATACAATTTTATTTTTTTTTTATAAAACTAGTTGAAAGAAAAAGTATTTATAAATTTTGATAATTATTTTATTTAAAAGCATTTTAAAGTCTACTTTATTATAATATATTTGATTTATTTCAATTGACTTTATCTATAAATGTTTAATGTTAGAAAATAGATCTTAATGTTTTAATTTGAATTATTATTGCAAATACACAGAATTGTCAATAACAATGTGATAATAAAACTGTAAATATACGATTTTTAATTATTAAAGTAACAAGTATACACACACACACACATATATATATATATATATATATATATATATATATATATATTCATTATGAAATGTCAGTATAAAAAATATACAATTTTTGTTGTATATAAAATGTAAATGAAGTATGATTAAAACATTATGCGGTGTTTAAGTACATTTTTAAGAGATTTGTATGAATAAATAAATTTTACAACTCACTAATAAATAATGGATCGTAGAGATAAATATATCACAACTTGAACGTTATTTTAAAAGTATATTTATTTAATATTTCTGAAGTAGATAAAATGTAACTAAATCTTATAAAACTGAACAATTCAGTTTCGACGTGTTTTAAAAATACAGACGTTCAAGTTTGAATTTATATGATTCATGACAGGCATATAAAGACTAGCTTACGCTCCATAAACGAAAATTCATATCGTTGTCTAAAAATAGTGAAAACAGATCGAAATCTGCGGGAAATTCAATATCAATTTCATGCAGTTCAGCAAAACAAGCCGAAAAGATTTTTTGCGGCGCGTGTTACCGAATATATATATATATATATATATATATATATATATATATATATATATATATATATAGTATATCACAAAGCTTTAAATACGGGAAAACGACATTTTCCAAATACGTTTTGTGTCGGTGTCAATTTCTGACACTAGAAAATATATCATATTTTCCTTGAACACGGTAAAGAGTCACCTCGACTGGGAACGAACGGCATAAACACCACCAATCTGACTTTACGCCTTTCGGCGTCATATCCGGTCGACGTCTGACTTCCGGAGCTTAGCGTACTTGAATCGATCAAAGATGATCCTTTTTATGTGCAGGTTAACGTCACAACATATGTCAAAGGTCTGCGCTCTTTAGTGTTGTGCTAAATGGAGTCGGTGGATTTATCTCAAAGGGAGATTTTATGGAGTCATATGCGTGTGTGGACCATTTGAACGCGTGTTTTTCCATTACACATCTACACATTACATTTGCGGTTCTGCGACTTCATACATTATTTATTTATTCATCAGAGAAATGTGACGTTCTTTTCCACGTGACAAATATTTATTTACTGTTCGTATGTTGGATAAAGTTGCGAGATAAAACTTTTTATGTACAGAAAGTAATAAATTAGTTTATCAGTTCGTCTGAGTAGTTGGAAATTTATTTCATTTTTATACAGCACTTTTGATCTGCTTAACATAAGACATTTAATCAAGTAAGGAAATTGTGTCATCTTTGCTGTTCCTCACAACTACTCACATATATATATATGTATATATATATATATATACATATATTAACGCATGTACTTACACAAACAATAAAATTAAAATTTTATATTTTAATTAGTGAGATGTGACGTTTTATAACGATTTTAAAAATTAAATAATATCAATTTATAAATAATTCTGTGGAATGTTTTAATATATTTGAATAATTTTATTAAATAAAAAAAAATAATATCTAACTATATCTGTAATAATTTTAAACACAAATTTTGTAATTA
>CM068314.1:24578107-24615607 GCA_034766995.1 Acanthacorydalis orientalis | reverse complement strand
GTTTTCACATTCTGATAAAATATGATTTTTTCATTTTTATAATTTCATTTTATAGCATAAGAATTTCTTCGCGGTACTTTCATACAAATCTTAACACATAATTATATGATTACATTTTTTAATACCATCATAACGTAACACATAAAAAAATAAATACGAAAATTATATATACTGTGATCGTACTCAACACATTTTGTGTATAAAAGAATCCTTATGTTATTTGATATTTATATTGTGCGCGTACTCAGATTTTTACAAACACAAGAAATACAGGAAAAAGTAACGACGAAAAGCGACCATGATAAAAGATGCTCTGTTGCATGTTTTCGCTTGAATCATTTCCCATTGTGAAAAATCATTGCTTACTATCGACTGGACTCAAGGTCTCTAGTGATCTTCTTTTTTCCTGCTGTCTATTCTTTCTGTGCAGTCATTCGTTGATTTTTGTATTCGAATCTATGTCCCATCCATTCGTCTGTCAGATTTACCCTTATCTGAACGCACAATTACAGATTTCTGCCGATTCGAATGAATTGTTGCCAAGTAGATATTTGTACATTAAAGATGTGTTGTATTGTCGTTCGTGTATATATATATATATATATATATATATATATATATATATATATATATATATATATATATATATATATTTGTATGTTTATATGTATGTACTTGCGAAATAATAGATTGCACTTGAAAAAACATTGTAATAAATAAACGCAATCCTCAAATGGTTTCGTTTGACTAATATTACAACCCATGTGTATAATATAAAGCAAATTTATCAGAAACTTTTTTAGCAATCCAATACGCATGTTTAACACGTTAGTCGACCACTAAGGGTAGCAAAACGTATAGTAGTGTCCAACAGTGTTAAAGCACGGAGGCTTGTTTGTCTCAAGTTTTTGTCGAACGTGTCCCACAGGTCACAGAGCGGTTCTGCGGCCACATAGACTACACTTGCCTAACTCCACGTATATATGGCTATTGTTTGAGTTTCAGATAAAAATGCTTTATTGTTTACACAAACGTTCGGCTGGTCGACAGCCAACGACTGTTTGTGAAGCGCGACGTTAATGCGCTCCCTGTTCTGTGTGTCAACGTCAACATGTTTGTACGTTTTCATGAGCATTCTAACACAGTCGAGCTTTTATGAAAATAAATCTTGAAATAGTATTAGAACGAAAATGTGATAATCATTTGAAATGAGTTGACCTAGGGACTAATAACGTATATGCGATAAATTGTTGCTTGAATGCCACAATCGAAATGCGGATTTAGAGACATAAATATTCCGTATTATTTTTTTTTTTTACTTCATCATTTTATACTTATCCTTTTTTATTATTACTATCTGATATATAAAAGTGCAGGGTTTTCCAATAAGGTCGCAATTTTTTAATTTAAAATAAAACATGATTTGCGCTGGAATTTCAAGTTTCTTTATTTTAAATAATAGTTAGGGTAAGGGTGTTCTTTATTGTAAATAATAATTGGGGGTATTCTATTTATAACTGAAAAATAATACTGTGTAAGTTACAGCCGCGTGTTTTCCTACAAGTAACCAACATCCTTTTGTTAAAATTTTTAATAACATCCCTACACAACTGGGATTATATCTCACCAATTACTCTTCTGATTTTATCTTAAAGGTCAGAAATTGTTTTGGGATTATTGGGGTAACCTGTCCTTTAAAGTGATCCCAAAAAAATGGTCTAAGAGTGTTAAATCTCAGGATCTCGATGGGCAATTAATATCTCCATTTCTGTAAATAACGCGACCAGGAAATTTCCTCCTTAATAAATCAATTGTTTCACCAGCTGTGTGGCTCGTTGTACAGTCCTTCTGGAATTTCATGTCCTCTAGATCGATATCGTCCAATGCTGTCCACAAAAAATTGGTTATCATGTTTCGGTGTCTTTCTACATTCACAGTAATCGCTTTACCTGTTCGACTTTCAAAAAATTAAAGACCAATGACTCCACCGTACCAAAGTGAAATGACTCCACCGTACCCACTAAAAACTCACTTTTTCTATATGCAGTAGCTTCTCAATGATCGCTCTCGGTTTTTCTTCAACTCAGATTCGGCAGTTTTGCTTGTTAACTTAGCCAGAGAGTTCGAATCGAGAAGACGGTTTTTCAGAAAAACCGTGTTATTTTTTCAGTATCCAGTTAACAAACTCAGACGCAGTGAATGGTCTTTTGGCTTTAATTCTTATGTTAATTGAACCTTATAAGCCTTCATCAATAAATCCTTATGCAAAATACACTATGTGGTTGTGTGTGAACGTCGTAGAATTGACATTCCTGGCTCTTCTGATACACTTTTACAAACCAAGTTAATGTTTTTTTTTTCAGAACGAGTAGTACGAACCCGTGCTAGTGTTTCTGTTATCTTTAATTGATCCAATCTCTTCAGATGTACTCACTAGTTGAAGAATTGTTGATTCAAATCGACGAGTATGTTGAGAATAAATATGTAATTTACAAAATGTATTTTTTATAGAACAAACATTTTCACAATACAATTGTACTATTTCAGAGAGTTGTTTTGTTGTATATGAAGCCATAATTAAAAGTGGCAATGTCAAAACTTAATAAATGTTAAAAAAAAGCTGTCAGTTTGACATCTCTGAAATACAACCCATTAAAAAATTGCGTTCCTATAGGAAAACCCTTTATAATAATATTTGTTTACTTCCATTTTTTTATATTTAACGCGCACGTCGGTTAATGTAAGATTTCGCTTTGAAGTGAACACGTTTAATTGACAATTTAATTGCATTTTTGTGTATTATAAATTTCAATTTTGTGATTTGTTTTTAAATTTCACGTTTGCAAACTTTCTGAAGTTGTAATATAATAAAATGGACGCTACCAATTTTTAGATTGTCTTTGATTGAATTTTTTTCAATTCGTCGTGCTTAACAGAGATTTAGAGGCATATCATGTCATCTGAATAAAAAGGTTGAAAAAAAATTCTACACCATCTACTGACTGAAGAAATAAATGAAAAAAATGTTATAAATCTGTTGGTTAATGAGCTAAAATGATGTTTGTCAGATTCAGTTTTCTGTGATCTTTCATGGAAAAGAAAATAATTATTTTGAAAGTTAATGAAATTCAGTATTTACATTTTTGATTAAATAAAAAATATATAGTGTATTTTAAACTGAAATTGAATCGAAGATTTTAATAATAATTTTATTTAGTACAGAGTAACTTAAAAGTCAATAGGTCTGTCAGTACTTTAATTGTATTGATGTATGTTAAAATAAATATTTTCTAATGTAGACGCGTTATTCATGAAATTTCAATCATTTTCGGAAATGATTGACACAGTTACAACTTCTATAACTTTCATGTATTGATTGACTAAATAATAATTCTCATAATTTGCTCTTATAACTTTATATATTACCTTTGAAGCAGACTTCATTATTATTTTCTAGCATGTTACTAGAATTTTAATATCAAATAATTGTAAGTAAAAAAAATCGATCTAAAATACATATTTTAATCACATTAAAAATATTTTAACATTAATTTTTAACTATTGTGAAATAAAATGTAAGTAATTGATTTTTATTGAATTTTTACTTAATTATTTAAATAATGTGTTTTTTTAAGTGTTGAATATTTTCAAGTATTAATTTAATCGAACTAGTTGTATAGAGATGCTTATAAACAAATAAATTATCATATTTTTGTAAAATTTACATCATACAGAAAAATATATTTTACAGTACAGTTCTTTTTATGTACAACGGAATTTCAAATTGAAGTTAATATTTTCATTTTTAATTTTATATATATATATATATATTTATGTATGTATGTATGTATATATATATATATATATATATGAGGTGTATTTATAATTTTTATACTTTTTACAAGAAAATATTTGGAAATTAATGATGCTTTTATGTATGTTTCCTCACGTCTCTTTAATACCAAGCAAACAATGGAGTTTAAAGCTTAGTTACGACTGATATGATTTAATTCCTTTTAGTTAATGCATACTAATGAATTGTTAACCTAAAATCCTGTTTTAGAAATATATTAGATATTTATTTTGCTATATTTATATAAAAAAGATACTATGTAATTAATGACGAAAAAAATGAAAAAATAGTTATTTTAATATTAAATTATAAAATACTTCATTGATTTTATTACTATCAAAATATTGTCATATTCATAATTCAAATAATAAAACTAATGCTTAAAAGCAGTAATATTGCTAAAATGAAAAGAAATTGTTTTATATTTTAAAGGTAGATTTTTGTCTGTCAAAAAAAGATATTGAATGTATTTTTCTTTTATGTGTATTTTAAATATATGTTTGTAAAGAAAAGAAAAAGCATTCAGAATAAAAATTGAATCTCACATAACGTAAAATAAAAACACATTAAATGATATCTTTGCACACTTCTATTATTCGCAGAGCTCTGCAATAATAATGTTATCATGTAGCAGAAGTATTCTTCTGTTTGATAAAAGCATCGTATTATCTATAATTTCATTATTTTTTTTGATTCGCATATTATTTTCAATTATTACATTGTTATTATCAAGCATGCGATTTGTAACAGGCGATGCTGTTAGAGCTGTTTGAAACGTTATGCAAAAAAAGAAAGAATCGAAAAGGAAATAAGATTCTACTCTATAGATGTCTGTGTCGTGTAGTATGTTTTAAATTATAATGCATTTAAAATAATTGCTTGTTATACAGAAATGTGTATATTTATATAATACACGGGATTGAAAATATAATATGTACTTGAGAATAAATAAAATGATTATTTTATAGATTATTTTTTTAAATTATAAATTAATTCAAAATTTATAATTAAGGATTATTCGTTTAAGAGATTAAAAAATGAGTTTTAAAAATATACTTTGCAATAATGTATTTTGTTTTTAAGTTTACTGGGATATTTTTAGATATATGATGTTTTTATTTTTTTAAATGTTTATTGTACATCATGTAAGAAATTTTGTATCCAATTAGTTGTTATAATAATTAATGTTTTTATTTCTAAACCAATGATCGATAATATGAAAAAAGTAATATTTATTTTTATTACTCCCATAAAATATTTGTCTGTAAAAATCAAAATTTATTTCAGTCAGTAACAAAAATGTTTACTTATATAAAAAATAAACTAAGATAAATGAGATCCGTATAAATGAAATCGCAAAATCGCCAGATTGACAATATTGTCAAGCAGGTTGCGACGTAAACATGTTCGACGTCTAGAATACAAACACCGAGAATCTAACAAAACATTGTACGAAGTAAACACGCGAACATCAACAAAAAGCGGAAGTTGGAAATACAGTGCACCGTAAGGCAAATATGTCCAGTACTGCAGACAGGTTCTGTTCGGCAGTAGTAATTGTATAAAATCAATTGAACGAATGCACTTTTTTTTCTTTTATCTTCCGACTGTTCAGTTTTACTTGATATATCGATGGTTTAACCTTATAGAGAATGATTTATTGTTCGAAGATCGATTCAAGTGTTCTGTAGAAGTAATTTATTACTTATTAGTTCACACATAATTATATATATATATATATATATATATATATATATATATATGTCATTTTGTAATATTGTTAGTAATTAGAACCATTGAAGTACATTTTATGTTCTTGAAAAAAAAATAAAAGATAAGTTAAGAAGTAAACAAAAATAATCGTTACACCTAACTAAACTTTATTTGATATTTGTACCTTTTATTATCTTAGTATTCTGCAAAAGTTCGAAAAATAGTTTTTTTTTAATGAAAGATAATGTTCCACAAATCTTAACTTGAACTCTGAGTCTTTTTCCAACAGTGCAGTTTGATAGTGACTTAACTGTTATCATCTTTATGTAATTATTTTTTTAATAATTGTTATGCATGTCATTATACTACGACAGCATTTAAAGTGAGGTTGGTGCAAAAATAATTGCGGTTTTTACTTATCGAGTATAACGACGCATGTATCATTTAAAAATGATATTTATTACTCAAAATAAAGACCATTGGTCTGCACACATTGTCCCAACGGGAAACAATTTTGTTTATTCCTACAAGATAGAATTCTGGAATCCTTGATCTTTGAAAATCTTCTCTCGTAGGAAATTACTCAAATGTTTAAAAAAATGATAATCTGTCGGAGACAGGTCCGGAAAAGAAGGTGGGTGAAGTAAGCTTTCATAACCCAGTTCATTTAATTTTTTGAAAGTCATTTGTGAAACGTGTGGTCGGGCGTTGTCATAAAGAAGAATTGATCCTCTTCGATTGACTAATGCTGGTCGTAATCGATGTAACCTCTCATGCATTTTTTCATTTTCCTGGCAATATTTTCCTGCTGTTATTGTTTCACTAGGATCTAAGAAGTTGTTGCGAATGATGCCACTTGCCGTCCACCAAACAGTGACTGTAATCTTTTTTTCATGAAACTTCGGATTAGAAAATTGTTGTGGTGCTTTTCCTCGTTCTAGCCGTTGTATTGAATGTTTCCGATTGTTGTATAGAATCTACTTTTCATCATATGTGACAATGCGATCAAGAAAGGAATTATTTTTGTTACACAAAAGAAGCGCAGAGCAGACTTCGTATCGTCGAATTGCTTGACGTTCGTTTAGTTCATACGGCAACCATTTATCCAGCTTTTTTCCAATTAGGCTCAAATGTCGAATAACTGCTGAATGATCAATTGAGTTTTTCTACCACCTCTCGAGTTGTTTTACGTGGGTCCACTTCAACAATAGTTCTTGAATCATTATTGTCTATACCTGAAGGACGTCCACGGCCCTTTTCATCATCAAGGCTTTCGTTTCCATCACGAAATTTTTGGAATCAGTGTCGAGCTGTACGTTTACTAGTTGACTCTTCACCAAAAATAAATTTAATATTTCGAGCAATTTCTGCTGCTTTACGTCCCAATTTTAACTCATACAACAAAATCGCACTCATTTTCTTCTTTCCATGATTAAAAGAGGTTATATCCAACAGTACTAAAGAATGAAAACAATAGGCATGAGCTGTAGTACTAAGTCAGTAGTGCTAATTTCATTGTTTACAATGATTTATCACATGACTATAACAAAAGATAACGATACTAAGAAAATCAACGCCAAAATTAAAATGATAAAAACCGCAATTATTTTTCCACCAATCTAATACTTAGGTCATAATTATATTTGTAAGATTTTTTACCTGTAATATTGTTAGAATGTTGTTCTGACGGTCTTCATCCTTTGGGATCAACTGAGAGTCTGCTCTCTATAACTAGTTTTGGAACAAGTGCTATCTTCATGTGAACCTTGAAGCCTGACATCAAAATCCACCTGAAGATGGCAGAAGATGAAGATCTCAGAAAGTAGATTCAGATGATCTCAACGAATGAAAGCCACCAAACTTAAGTCAATTTATAATTTATCTGTGAATTTCTGATATTTTACTATCTCTCTCTACATTCGATATGCTTTATTTATAATGTTAACTTTAAAGTTACCATTATAAATTTCGAAACAGTTGATTTAAAACATTTTCTGAAATATAACTGTTATAAATTACAAGTGATATTTTTGTGATAAAATCAGTAGTATTTTTCATTTCATTTAGTATTTTAGGTATTGTTCTCTATAAATTTATCGTGTTCGAAAATATATACAAAAAAATGTAAACTGTTAAAATCACAAATAAATTAAAATAATCACATTGGGAAAATTTTCTACATTCGTACCAAGCATTGTTGAGAATGTGTCTAAAGAAATTGTTTCCATATGTCTCACTTGAGATTTTACAATTCTGCACAATTTCAACGTTCTATATAGCCACGAAAAAATCTTATATATGTGTGTGTGAGTGAGTTTGTGTGTTTTTTCATCTACACAATTTCAGACAATGCGATTGTTGTGAGAGTTGAGATTTTCGTGACGACCGCACTCAGAACGACCTTTTGGAATTATTTATAGAAGAGTAGATAGTGTTGTGTCAACAATGTCGACCACATATCTATGACAGAATTTGGAAACCAATTGAAAATAAAAGAACTGGAATTTCAAATACGCACTATATTATATATATATATGTGTGTGTGCTATTAATATCATCATATATTTACTTTGAATAAAATATTTTCAATGTAGAGTATAGAATGTGGCTATTTAAATACAATATAGTAATATTCACGATCGACGTTTATTTCGTCATTCATAAATAATCCTTTTTTAAAAGACTTATACTTTCTTATAAATCACAATCTTTACTATAAATTATATTGCTATGGTTCTCTCATTAGTATATCTCATTTAATATAATATCACATTTCTGTATACATTTATACTTGTGTGTTTTTATTTAAAGTTTTTTTACTTATCGTTTATTGTGAGACAGTATCATAAACGATATTTTTTTTCAAAATCAGTAATGATGTTTACGATAATTAAAAATCGAAGAACTGCCTCATCCCACTTACTCGCCAGATATTGGCTCCAGTGATTATCATTTATTTTTAGATCTTCAGAATTTTTAATCGGGGAAAAAATAAGCAATAAAGATGAAATCGAGAAATTAATTTTGTCGTTTTTCGTATCAAAACCAGAGTCCTTTTATATAAATGGAATTTAAAAAAAATACCTGTAAGATGGCAACAAGTTGTTGATAATGAAGGAAAATATATATCATTGATTGAGATAGTAAAATGGGTTTTATTTGCATTGTTTAAAAATTTCTCAAGAATACGCACGAATTTATAGACTGATCTGATATAATAAAGAAATAGATTGTAAGAAGAACTGTTAACAGATAGATAACGGGATTCATTGACAGAAAACCAATAAATATTAAAAGAGACCAATGAATAAAACATGTATAAAAATGTTAGAAAATGTAATGTAAATGTGTTGATACATATTCATATAAATAGAAAGCATTTTGAAGAGGTATTTGGCCAGCAATGGATTGCTAAAAGCTTAAAATCATTATATATATATATATATATATATATATATATTTCTATATATTCAAATCCTCTCAAAACTAACTTTTTCTTGCATGTAACACGTACAGAAATATTTTACGAATTTTGAGAACCGTCGATATTTCAGCACAATGATATTAAATAAATAGGGTGTCACCTTTTCAAGATTGGAATATATATTTTTCGGAGGTGGCGAAAACATAATATTCTATATCTTATAAATAATATTTGATGAAGTGTTGTCCCCAAATGCGTATTCATTAATTCAGTTGAAATAAGTCGGATCCATAAATTTAACATCGTTCTCTTCGATTCATTTGCGTCATTCAGTTTAGCGCTGCTGTCATTAGTATTCATCTTTTCAATCGTCCGCCAGCGAAGTTCGCGCACATAATGTACCAACCTTGTGCCGCTGATAATATTTCGAATGTTGAATAATATCGACTGCTTCGTAATACCTCAAGGGAGTATCCCCGTCATCTCGACTGCTACTTGAATATTTCATATCGACTTTACCCAAATGATTGTTAATTGAAATTCTTGTCGCGAATGTCGCGTCGGCATGAATAGAATTATCAGCTTATTGCGCCACGAACTTAACTGGTAGACGACTCTTCACCTCGACTGTGTTCCTGTTCGTTCGGAGGAACGTATTGTGTGGCAATGCTGTTTGCTGCATGTCGCTAAGTCTCTCTATTCAAACTACAAACTAGAACTTCGTGTGCGCTGCACAAGTAGTTTGTCATTTCGTAGGGCTTTTCACTGTTGCTCCTATATCTGAACATATGTCGACGCGAACAAAACATTCCGGAATGCTTATTTTGATACATTCGCGTGTGAATGGCTAATAGTTCTCTCTAATTCCAACGTTTTTCTCCTTCTATGTTATACTCGAACATTTTTTCCTGCACAGCTTATTAACAGTTATATTTATAACCAGAACATGACTATTTCAAGAAAGTATCCTTACTAACAATAACAATTCTTATTTGTATAATTTTATTTCTTACGATCTTAGAAACAATTCAATTTTTAAATTTCGGTTAAAATTTCTAATATTATGAATAAAATAATACAGTAAAATGTTTGAATACTGAAATATTTTTAATGTACAAATAATGTTGAAATGTATTGAGTATTCAAGACACTTTTGATCATGGAATTTCTCTTTAACTGTGATTCGCATTCGTTGAAAGCATTATTATATATCCGTCAAATGTTGATGAATTGGCCATCGATAATATTTTGAATAAAATCGAATAAAAATGTACCTTATTAATAAATTATATATATATATATATATATATATATATATATATATATATATATATATAAATAATACGTTACTAACTAAATACTTCAGAAGTTTTCCTTAAATTATTTTTTCTTAATCTTAATACCAATAACAAATTAAAAATAATGAAAGTAAATTTTATATTAATTAAAGAAAAAGATACTATCCTCAATATATACTAAAGAAAGAAGTTATTTCTAAATAATTAATTAGAAACAGAATACAGTAAATATTTATTTTCATTTAAAATAAAATTTGTATAATAAGCTTGCATTCAAGCATACGTTTTTGTAATATGTCAATTAAAATGTAATTAAAAGTGATCTTGAAAGAACGTCCATTCAAGAAGAATCTTTTATATATCACAATATGTGTCTGACAAGAAAGTAATTAAAATTTTTATGCCGAGTTTTCGTTAAAAAAGATTTTTATAAAAAAAGTTTGTATACTGTATTATATTTTGAAAATATAACACCTTTTTTAGTAATAGACATTTTTAATATTTTAATTAATCGCGGTGTTGTTTTGCAATGTATTTTTGTAAAGAAAGAAGGGAAGAATTAACTTTTTGAAGGCTTGTCTTGGTTTTGTATAAATTTAGCACGATTTTGATTTTGTGTAAATTTAACTAGAATTTGGAACTCATTACACGTTTTTTTTGTTTATTGTATACAACTCATGCATTGATGGTATGTCAGCTTTATAATAAATTTAAATTTACCTTTAGATATTATTCATAAAACACGAATGAAATTCTAAGAAAAGCTTGATATTAAATTATGAAATTTCAAATAAATATTCAATTACGTTTAATTTTCGTTGATAGATATTAGATGAAATGTTTTGGGTAATGAATTCACCGTTACAGTAATTGAAAACGTACGTTATAAATATTCATCTATCGATTAGTGATAGCAGTCAGTAATATAATATATATTTTGTTCGTGCACATTTCTTTTCATCATTTTTATACATACGTAGTATATTGTATCGCAGACTACCGAACAAGTAGACGCTTGAATATTGTTGATAAAGTATTTTTCAATAACGCGAACAGCACAAAACAGATCAGAAAAATCGTGCATAGAGATACACAGCATTCCTAATCCTGAAAAAATAGCATTTTCTTTGAAATCTCAGTGCTTATCGTCATACGCTCATACGTACACAATACTAACGTATATACACACTATATACCTTTTGTATCGATTGAAGGTTGATCAAACATAATACATTTTATAGTAAACAAATATGGTTATATTGCGTGCATTGTATTCGTTACGAAAGAAAAAACTCGCGCAGAAGAATGTGTATGAAATTTTGATTAAAAAAATATCTTAATTAAAAGTATAAGTAATTTTATTTATATTTATACTCGTACACGTATTTTAATACGAAGTAAAGTACAAGACAAATAAATAAACCTAAATATTCTAGAACAGTGATGTCAAACACGCGGCCCTCGGGCCGCATGCGACCTGTGGCCCAATGCTTAAAGTTGATTTATTAAAATAATAAAATCGAATTTAAAAAAATATAAAATACATTTTTAAAACTGCAAATTATGGAAGTATATTGTAAGGAACACCGTCTTATGGTCAATTCCGATTTAGTCAATTTGTTTACTTGTAAACATTATCAAGATGTATATATTATGGTTGTAATTTCAGCAATTATGTTTAAAATATTCAAGAATTATTATTTAAAAATTTTTGAAAATCGATTAAAACAATTCAAGTTATGCGAAAATGATTTTTTTTTACTATTTAGTGCTTTGTTTTCTTATAACGCCGAAGAAGCAAAAAATAACATCCAAATGAAATTGATTGAAATTCAGTGCAACACGATGTTAAAAAATAAGTATAATGAAGTTGGTACTCAAGATTTTTATTTGTACTTTAACATGAACATTTTATTGAAATGTGTATGTTTGCAACAAGATTCTTGGAAATGTTTTGGTAGTACATACCTGTGTAAACAATTATTTTCGCTTTTAAAGACTAGTAACACTTCATACAAGCCAAGATTGACAAATGTAGATTTAAAATCTATAGTAAAAATATTATTAATATTGGAAGGAACACCGCCTTATGGCCAATTCCGATTAAGTCAATTTGTTCACTTGTAAATATTATCAAGATATATATTATGGTTGTAATTTTAGCAATTATACTTCAAATATTCAAGAATTATTATTTAAATTTGAAAATCGATTAAAACAATTCAAGGTGTGCGAAAATGTGTGTTTTTTTTATTATTTAGTGCTTTGTTTTCTTATAAAGCCGAAGAAGCAAAAAATAACATCCAAATGAAATTGATTGAAATTCAGTACAACACGGTGTTAAAAAAAAGTGTAATGAAGTTGGTACTCAAGATTTTTATTTGTACTTGCCAGAACATTTTATTGGAATGTGTATGTTTGCAGCAAGAATCTTGGAAATGTTTTGGTAGTACATACCTGTGTAAACAATTATTTTCCCTTCTAAAGACTAGTAAGACTTCATACAGGTCAAGATTGACAAATGAACATTTGAAATCTATAGTAAAAATATCAACACAACAAATTACACCCGATATTGATAAAATAATGTTTGCCAGAAGATGCCAAGTTTTTTAGTAAAAGATTTTATTTTTTTTTAATTTCTCTAATTTAAAATCGTGTTGGAACATTTGATAATAATACTTAAAATTAATGTATTTTGTTTAATTTTTATAAATTCATTAAGAAAAAATAAATGTAAGATTTAAATGAGTTATTTTCGAATATAAATAAGAGACCTTTTTTCGCTCGCCAATTTTTTTTTGTGATTTTTTTGTCTGCGCCCCGCAGTCTCTCTTAAACTGAATTGAGTGGCCCATGTTCATATATGAGTTTGACACCACTACTCTAGAACCTTTAATGTTGTTGTAGTAACTCTTCGGTATCGTTGTTAGTTTGAAATTAAATATTTAGAAACATAAAAAGAAATAAAAAAGGTTAGTTAGTGTGTTTTATATGTGTATATATATATATATATGTATATGTATATGTATATATATGTATGTGTGTGTGTGTATGTATATGTATGTGTGCGATAGTCACTGTTAAATTATTCTCAAATTTTTAAATTTATTTTTCAAGTACGAGTACATTGTGTAATATTTTCTATCTGTAGATGTAGACGTTGTTTTGAACACGTTTTTAAAAATACAAAAACGTCAAATTTTACACCACGAATTTCAAATATAATAATGTGATGTTGTCAAACCTCAAGTTAATATAGTTATCTTTATTAAATTTTCATTGTTTCTGCTCTACCCATATAAAATATTCATTGTTGAAACATTCTTTTTACATTCTGGAATGTAATTATATATCAAAAGCGTTTTATTTGGGTACAAAACATCAATTCTGAAGATATAAATATCCATAATGGAATGCGTCTGTACGTATAATATTCTCAGAATTTTATAATATCCACATAAAAATCTTTTTCTTGGAGGTATTTATCGGAAAAAAATATAATATTATAATGAATGGTCAAGAATTAACAAAATCATGATCAGATAATGCAGGTTTCGTTATTTTGTTTTGTTTTTCGCTGCATATTATGAATAAGCAGATGCACACTTTTGTGCAATGTTGTTGAATTACTTACAAGGTCATTTTTCAGTTATTTGCTTTTAGTATTTTATAAGAACAATATCAGTAAGTCTCGAGTGTAAATTAATTTTTCATAGAAATATTTTTAATTCATAACCATCTATATACATAATAAAAATAGTTAATTTAAAAAAAAATCAAAAAACGAGATATAGCATTAAATTAATTTATGTAAATCCTATTTGTACAAAATATAAGTAGGTAGTTTAATTTTCTGCGCCTTTGTTTCAAACTAAATGCATTACGAAAGATATCAATTCATAATTTATTTTTATTACTTTTTCATCATTTTGTATTTATCATATTTTGTTATTTTCCTTTTAATATTTTATAAGAACTAGAAATGTACATGCAGTTTGTCATCATATTTACCAAAAAATAACGTATAATTTTGATTGATTTTATTTCTTAGGTCGGTGCAGAAATAATTGCGGTTTTTATCATTTTAACTTTAGCGTCGATTTTTCTAGTTATTGTTGTCTTTTGTTACAGTCATGTGATTGTAAATAATGAAATTAGCACAACTGATTTCAGCTTATGTATATTGTTTTCATTCTTTAGTGTTGTTTGATATAACCTCTTAAGTTAGTCATGGAAAAAAAACCAGTTCGGTCTTCCTTTTGATTAATAAATATAATTTTTAATTGATATATATATATATATATATATATATATATGTGTGTGTGTGTGTCTTTATACTCGATACGTAAAAACCGCAATTATTTTTGCACCGACCTTATACACTGTCTTAGTGATCCTTATTATTGATATCATTTAAGTGCCTGTCTTTTACTATTTTTGACATGTGTGCTATACTTAGGTATGTATTACAGGTGTGAAGATGGTACACGTGCCGAAATTAGTCAATGAAACTTTATTTTTTTTATTGATAATAGAACTTCATAGAAATTCGTATAAGAAAATCAAATTAAAAATTATTAATAATGATTTATTGAATTGGAGTGAAAAAGAATTTATTTTTGTAAAACATATAATTGTAATTTTGATTTTATTTAAATTAGCATTCAATTTTCTTAAGTTATACTTTTATTTTTCTCAAATTAGAATCTATTTCTCATAAACTTTCGTTTTATTTTAGAAAATTTATTTCTATATCAACACTTTTAGGTTTACACTTATAAATTACTATTTAAATTCATATTAATTAAATATTTTCATTGTACATAATGTTATCTTTTTTTGAAACCATAAATTTCAATTATAATCAAATAAGGATATGTACGTACGGTTTAAAATATTTACTCATATTTAAAAAGGATTATGTTTATATTTATTTAAATTATACACATAATAATAAGTCATTAAAAACGTTGAGTTGTATATTAAGTACAGGTGAAATAACATTAAAATACACTATGTCTTTGTACGTCCGTCATTTTATACATATCTGTGTTCATATATACTTGTTTTATGTATGTGAAAACCTTTTATATTTTTACGTAGGAAAGAGAATTTTTATAAATCATAACAACAATCAGTCAAAATATTCTGAATGAAAATAAAGATTAGCATATATCTTCTTAACGTATAAAAACATACATTAACAAACGAATTTAGTCAGTAGTCTACGTACACAAACACTATCCTCCTCCTTGCCTTCCACATATACATATATATATATATATATATATATATATATATATATATATATATATATATACTTATATATATATATATATATTTATATATATATATATATATATATATATTTATATATATATATATATATATATATATATATATATATATACACATATTTATATACATATTCGAAAAAGATATTAAACATTCATTTTTAATAACATATTTTTTCACAACATCCACAGTTGTAATATTTTTGAAAAATTCATAGAAGCAAATTTTATATTTTTATGAATTTATTACTTTTGTGTGATTTTATTAGGCATGCATCATATATATATATATATATATATATATATATATATATATATATATATATATATATATATATATATATATATATATATATGAAACGAATGTCGAAGACGATTTATAGTACATTTTGAAAAAGATGTGTGTGCATTGGTTCCAGGTTCATTTATCAATTGTATCGTAAACACACTTATAAAGGGACAAGAAAGATTCAGACGAGAGTAAAATGATATTTTGACAATAAATCCGATTGAAGCCCGAAAAAAAGATCTCGACATTCGAAGAACATTAAGTCGGAAGTCATTCTTTGTGATTTCACATATTTTTTGCGTACGTTACAAGAGCATCTCTGAAAGTAAAACATAAACTAGATTATAAACATAAGCGTATTTAAGTTGTTGAACTTCTTGTTCGTTGAATTTTAAGCTCATACAAAGCAGAAAGCTGTTACCAAAATACATACATTTCAGGTTTCCTTAATTCTTGTAGGTAATAATTTTCACATTCAAATCGCAGACGTGACAAAATTGTGTACGAAAGGAAGCAACGTTACACTTAGTGATCTTTGTGCAAATGATATAATCTTGTATATATGAGAAGAATAACAAATTGTGTATATGTTGTATTTAATTTGTGAACACATTTTATATTCCTACATACACACACACACACACATATATATATATATATATATATATATATTTATATATATATGTATATATATATATATATATGTACATATATATGTAAAATTTAAACAATGAAGCACACCACTCTTATTAAAAAAATCATTCGATAGAAATTAATCACAAAACCTTAAATAATTGTATTAATATTTTCTTGAATATTTATAGATTTGTTTAAATTTAATTTTTTGTAATCACATTTATAATAACATTTTTTTTAATATCTTCGTTTAGTATTTTAACTCTTCCAGATTTTCTTGCTCATTTTCTTAGAGAATCCATTTCGAAGGTTTCTATCCCTTGCTTTTATCATCCAGTTCGTTACTGTTTATTATAATGCATTGAATGTAATTATGTATGCTTTTATACCTATACCAAAACGATGAGTTATTTATGTTTAACACTGACTGCCATACGACGCGTTGGTTGTATACATTTCTAACTGATTGAGCCGTACGACAGCCCATCTTAAACATATAATATGGTTAGAGCAATTAGAATTATTTTGGCTTCATATTTGATTGTTTTACATGCTAGTATTCGCTTCTAAAATATGTTCACAGAGTAATAAGACAGCTGGCCGTGGTAATGGCCTATTTCGAAATAAAAAAATTTGTTATGTTTATAGCTCTATAAATCAATGATAAAAAGTTAAGAACAGTTAAAATAGTATATAAAATTAATTTTTTTATTGATTTTAATTTACAATACATTAAAAATTTATATAGTAAAACAGAAATAAAAAGAAAATCGAAACGAAAGATAACACATATTTGAAATAAAAAAATATGTAAAATAGAGCTAATAAATGTGGAAGTTATAAGTAATTTATTAATGATTTTTTACAAAACAATTTGCATTGTGAGTGCAATTTCTTACCAAACCATGTGACGGCCAGTAGTCGTTTATTTATTTTTACTTATATTGTATTAAAT
Organism: Acanthacorydalis orientalis; assembly: GCA_034766995.1. Lineage (NCBI taxonomy): Eukaryota > Metazoa > Arthropoda > Insecta > Megaloptera > Corydalidae > Acanthacorydalis > Acanthacorydalis orientalis. The sequence goes on along the minus strand of CM068314.1, from coordinate 24,598,142 downwards.
ATTTTAAATCCTTTCCCATATTTGCAACTTAAATAAAAGCTTAAATAATAAAAGTATTTCTTTTAGTCTACAGAGCTGCAAATATCAATGAATATGCTGCAGTCAGAGTGTTAATATTTTCTTTGTCTATCGTACCATGTTTAAAATATGGTATTTTTTTCGTTAGTGTCATTGAATATTAATCGTAAACTTTTTTTTTGTATTTAAGTAATGTTATATATCATTTTTTAATGGCGAATAATTGGTTATAGTATATTATAGTATTTTGTTAAAAAAAATTATTGTTTAGAAGCTTAAAGAGCCTTGTAAATTCTCGATTTTAGTAACAATTGTACACATAAAATTTTAATGTATTGATGAAAGCCGATCAGAAAGACTGGAATAAATAAAATCCCTTCCAGTTTAATTTTAAACAGGTGAACACATGTGATTTCCTGTTCTGCTGTACTAAGTCAAAGACGTAATTGTTTTGATCCATATTAAACGTCATATTTCATATCATTGATAAGAAACATGTTGATTAATTACCAATCTAAATATAAACGACGCAGACAAGTATGGATAAAACTGTGAATGTGTGGAGAAAGGTAAAGGTTTGATTAAAATTGTATACTTGAAAACCACGTAGCTAAAATTGTCACAAGACTTATTTATCGTTTATCATTTATCTATGTAACATACTAAAAATGTTTAACAGGCGTATAAATATCGAAACTGGCTAGGTTAATAATTTTGTTGCGTCAGGAGCAGTCGCTTCTTTACTTATTAAAATGTTATTGTTTATTTATGTGAATATTTCTTTGTGTAGTGACTTAGAGTATGAATTTTTCATTCGTCGTTTAAAAACGCTTCTTTAACGTTTACCTTACAAAAGACTTCAATTCAATTTCTTACTAAGTCTTATTAAAACGGAACAAACATCCAACGCATTAAAATCAAACATCGAATCCGCATCATCTATCCGTGTACAAACTTTTAATTACACTTTAGAATTTCTGATTTGAAAACTTTTACGGAACAGAATTTCAAAAACAACATAGTATCGAGCACTTTTATCCCTTATCTCGTGATTTACTAAGTGTTTCTACAATTTGCGTTTAAAAAGAACACACGAAAAGAGTTTGAACCGCAGCGATTTTATATAGAGATGTCTCGTACGACTTTATTCCATAAATATGAAATATCTGTGATGGCGTACACAGTGTCAGGTAGGCGGTGTATATTTTAGTTAGGAAATAAGTGAATTCCCTCAGGCACACGGCGTAGAGTGCTTTTCTGAGTTCGCTTGGTTTCAATATCTATGCTGTGCTTTTGCAATCTTTCTACCCATTCCGTTTCACTGTACGTTTCCGCCGGAAAGATATATACGCAACTTATCTCAGACAATTTTCACAGATTTTTTTATATGTCTCTAAAAATTGATATTGATTTTCAACATTTTATATCATATCACATATGTTTTCTGAAACAATACTTTATGCAAACAAAATTCGTTTTTGAATCATTTGTTATTGGGAGACTTGCTTACTGATGTTTGTGCATGTATGTAAGTATATGTATGTATATATATATATATATATATATATATATATATATATATATATATTATGTACATATATACATACGTATATAATTATATCTTCAAGCATTAATTTTTTTTTCAATATAAGATATGTACTCATAAAAGTTTTACTATTGTATAGAATTTGTAACAATTGAAGGCAATAGTCAGTATTCCTCTATATATAAAAGATTTACCATATTTACATTTTCAAAATAGAAGATTTATTAAATAATAATTACATAACTTTTTCTATTGTAGTAAATATTATCTATCTATATATATATATATATATATATATATATATATATATATATATGTATAGATGGATAGATAGATAAATAGATATTTTTACTACAATAGAAAATTTATATACATATATATATATATATATATATATATATATGTATATAAATTTTCTATTGTAGTAAAAATATCTATTTATCTATATCCATCTATACATACATATATATATATATATATATATATATATATATATATATATATATATATATATATATATGTTGGACATTTGCTCGGAAAATAGTCTTCAATTTTGTAAGCTGAATAGGGTTATTTAACTGATTTCTATCTCGTGTGCAATTTTTCTGCCATACATATTTTATATGACGATACGTTAAATTCTCTGAATTTTGATTGGATGATCATCATAGAAGCTGCATGGAAAATATAGGCTCGAGGCTATAAATGTGTACGTTTGGGTTCATAAATCGTACTATGCAAAAACTATTCGGGAGAAATACGGTTTTATAAAAAATGTGAAATATTTATACTGAACAAAAACAGTTTCCGGTAGAGTTCATTTATATTTTCAAATAAATTATGTAGTTTAAAATTAACGTTTGAACATAAAACGAAATTCCTTCTGAAAGATCTTGTTTTTTTATTAATATTCAATGGTTTTTATAAATCCATGACGATTGTTATATTATTTTTATTTATATTTATTGATTGTTTGTTTCAACCGCTACAAAAGTCATATATTCAAAATGTTCAACATCTGTCCATTGTTCATTATGATCAGCTGATCATTTGTGAAAGTGAATTTGGTCAGTGTCAACAATATAACTGTAAATTCATTGATAATAGAATACTGATATCAGATTTTATAATAAGAAATACTCTATATTAGATGTAAGCTACTCCACAGATAATTTTTATAGATAGAAAAAAATAGTAAGAGAAAAGATCTCGGTGTCTTATAAAAAAATTACTTTCACTGTTGGCCATACAATACCATTTCAATATCTGTAACATTTAATCAACATTTAAGGTTTTGAATCTAAGTAATGTATTAGTAGTCACTGACATCAGAACATTACTACTGTTTATTTGTTATAATGTTAAAAAGAGTAACAATACTTATGTGCTGTGTTTGTACTTGTTTGTACTTTAGTTTTATTTTCGTATATATTTATGAAATAAATTCTAAATATATATATATATATATATATATATATATATATATATATTTCATAGATCATTTCCTCACATCGTTATTAGGAAATCTCTATCCAGAATATATGTATTTATATAGAAGTTAGGTAAACACATACATTTCGTTCTGCATTCTATATTTAACCCATTAGTACCCAACGTTGCACGCAACGCAAGATTTTACATTTGATTTTTTTATGCATAGATTTCTACAGCAATCTCATTTTAAACCAATCTTTGTCATAAATGGCATTATCTCTGATATTTTAGGACAAATATTTATTAACTTAAAATAAAAACGTAATTATTGGTAATATTTGAATTTTATACAAATATACATTCATTTTCTTGAACTTGGTGGTTCAAATATATATATATATATATATATATATATATATATATATATATATATATATATGTACACGAAATGTTACACATTAGTCAGAATAATAGTTTCACATATATTTTACTCGTAATAACAATTTCACTCAGTGTAAAATATACTAGTTTTTGCATTATTCAGAATTCCTTGTAATGTTGCGTTCAAGCAGTGCTGGGATTACAGAACTTGTTGACACTTGTTGTTCGAACATGCGAACACGTCTATTCTTGAATCTTTGTTTGTAATATTGAGTTAGTTTGGCTGTAAAGTTTTAACAGTGAGGTCATATTGCTACAAAAAATATTTAATTTACACGTTCAGTAATTTTTTTGTAAACATTAGAATCCGAGTGATTATTGAGTAGTGTAATATTCATTTCGCTTAAGATAACCGTTAGTTGTGGCTTGGAAAAATAAAAAATCTTTGTCAACAGCAGAGCTTGTACTTATATTAGAAGAGGAAGATGATTTACGTCAGGTTGAAAATATTAGTGAAGCGTACATACCACCACCTGTTGACGAACTAATAGATGAAGAAGAAATTGATGATGAAATATTAAGTGGAAGCAGGAACGATTTATCAGACATAACTGGAACATACGAGATTCATTCCGAACTATTTGATGAAACCGGATTTAGAAGACCATCCAACTTTATTAACTGCTTTATTAACTTAAAGGTATCTTTATTAAGTAAAGATATCTTTAACAACTGCGAAAGTAGCGCATAGAAAGTTATTCTAAAGTGGATTAGAAAAGAAACATCATATTCAAGTCTACTACAAGAAGAGGAGCATTTTTTCATTCGGAATTATAAAAATGAGAGAAATTGTGACGAAAATGAAAGAGCTGTGAAGAAAAATGGAGTTTGGGCCGGTAAATCTGGGAATTGAGGCGTTTAATATAAAAATTGGGTCGACATGGAGAAATTGTGGCAAAAATATAGAGTAAATAGGACGGAAAATGGACATATCTTAAATTCTTTCATTTTTGTCACAAAAGAAGAAATTGGAACGAAAAGAAATTGGCACGGAAAAGGTAGAAATTGACAAAAAACGAGAAATCGGGACTAAACAGAGCAAATTTGGACCGAAAAATCAAATTATCACAAAAAGAGAAATTTAGCTAGTGAACGAGAATTTTGGTAAAGATAGGAATTTTGACCAAAAAAATTGAAATTCGGCCAAAGAATAGAAATTAGCCATAGATGTAAATTTGGACAAAAAGCATATGTCCAAAAATAATTTTAAAAAATGAATTTGGCACATAATCTTGAAATTATCCTAAAAAAGTGAAAAATTTGACGCAAAAGGAGAACTTGGAACCAAGTAGAGAAACTGGTACAAAAAGAAGAGAAATTGGAACAAAAAAAAACAATTTGTACAGAATGGTGAAATTGGGACAAAAAACGAGAAATTTGGATAAAAATAAATTGGGACAAAAATGAGAATTGATACTCAAACAAAAAAAAATCAAAGAATGTTATTTGGTCAAAAAAGCAAAAGTTTTCCAAAAAATCCAATTTATTTCTTTTGTATTCGAAATTTAATTCATGTCTATCGATTCTGTTTTTCCTTTCCTTTCTTTCTTTTCACTTTTAATTTATTATAATGTTGTACAATATTATACTTGTAAATATTTATTGTATAATCAAGTTTATGTTAAATTAATCAAGTATTTTTAATAACATCACTTTAGTCACTTATTATGATTACAATTTGCGTATAATTTATATTATTTAAGTTTATAATGTATATATTTCGTATTTATTACTGATTATCTAGAATAAATATTTAATGTTGATTGCAAATAAATAAATGATGTTTATTATATCTCTTCAAATAGTCAATGTATGAAATAATATTTATAACAAATTAATTGTTATAAAAAATACACAGAATTGTCATAACTGATCTGTGAAACATGGAAAGTTTGAATTTAATTTATTATGCTAATGGATAAATAATAATATAAAAAATAGGTAAAAAATATTAGTGTAACCATATCTAATAGTTACTTTATATATAAACATATGTAAACGTGTTTGCATATTATATAAAATTTCAACGAACAAAATGTGTCTACACTAAAAAGCTTTTTTCATGCGTTAGTACACAAAATATACAAAACAAGGAAAAAAATAGGCTATTTTAATTTTGCAAAACATCATATTTTTTCATGACGTAATAATAAAAAAAAATATATATAGGTACATACTACAGAAAGTGCCCTTTGTATAGTTCGAATTTCATGATATACAATAAATATAAAAACAAACTGTACACACAAGGAATAGTACTCGTATGCATGTTCTCGTTCTATTGTTCCCGATTTAAGAATATTACCAATGCCAGGACAATATGTCGTACATATGCTTAGAGCGGCGTGTGTCCTTTCGGCATCCTGCGCGCCTCATCAGAACTAAGTGGCATGTGTTCTGGGAACTCTTTCCCGCAGTAAAATGGTATTGAGCTGTATGATGGCTTGTCGGATAACGATGGAGATGCTTCGGGTATGTGCCATCTATTTTAGACGACGCTCCTTGCGGGAATACAAATTATGATACTCTTGTGAAGTTCTCACTGTTATATAACGATATTAATCTAGTTTTGTTTTAATATGATTCAATATATGCTTTTAATATTCGTTCTAGCATGTATATTAACGCGGAAAATAAATCTTTTATTTGCCATTATTTTATATTGCAAATAGAAAAATAAATAGAAAATAGATTACTTTTTTACCGCTCATACCATTTTATATATATATATATATATATATATATATATATATATATATATATATAGGTAGATAGATAATTTATATTTATATAGAACCCGTGTATGACAAATTATTATAATGTAGTACTATGTAAAATTCTCTTTGAACTTCGAATAAATGCATTTCTTTGAAAATGTTCAATTTTAATATTTAATCTAGTGTTTCGTAGAATTTTGTTCCCATTTGCTTTTATAAATTAATTGGCTTTTGATTTCGTCTGTATTTAAACGTGATATATTATAAACCAGTTTAATATTTAATTATAACTGTTTGTTTAAAAACGTGTCTTATTTTTATTTGAATAAGTTGGATCATTTGATTGTCAGTGATACAAATGAAGGAAGTCTTTATTGAAGACAGTATAGTGTAAAACTTAAAATCAATTAATTATGTATTTGTTTTTGCCTTGCTAAAAAATAATTTTCGTTTTTCAAAGTGTTGCCTGAACGAGGATAAGAAATTTATAGGAATTCGTATACAATGTTAATAAAAATTATAAATCAAAATAAGTTGTTATTTGTCATTATGTATTAATAATGTGCACGGTGAGAAATACAAAGTAAAAGTTGTTATAACATATTTTTAATAAATAGAAGATAATTATATACTTAAAGAGTAAAATAAATAACTTGTTAGGTTATCTTGAATAATACAAAAAAGAATCCATGTACTACTGTAAAATAGATTATATTTTTATTTCCATCAATTTTAGTCAAAAGCGAAAAAGAGTGTCACCGTTACTAAAGAAGAAAGTCTTTAAGTGCAGAGTTAATACATACATACATACATATATATATATATATATATATATATATATATATATGTATATGTATATATATATATATATATATATGTGTGTGTGTGTGTATGTATGTATGTATATATATATGTATGTATATATATGCATGTAAATAATGTGTATATATATATATATATATATACACCCGTCCCTCAATTTACACGGAACTTTTTTTACACAAGTTTTTTTACACGGTGAATTATATCTCCATTTACGCTGCACTTTTTATACGCGGTATTGATTTACGCGGTCAGATAGATTTCATTTTATATAATTTTTCATTGTATTTATTATATATCAAAGTGTCGCAAATTCTTACTTGAACGTATAAAAGCACGCCAGTGCAGTACAAAACATGCTCAAAGAGACGTCACAGTCCCTTACTAACCATCTTTGCGATCCTAATTTACGAAGCCAGAAAATATATTTTCCTAGACGTTTTAAAACTACGCAAGAAGTGTATACAAGTGACACCGAATAAAATTTATCTACTTTTGTTTTCTAAAACGTCATTATTTTTTTTAATTTATGTGAAATAAATATCTGTTTCTACAACTTTGCTAGCTTTTATTTCCAATATTTTTTCTATTGTACTGATAGACTCAATTTAAAACATCCATGTGGAACGGATACTCCGCGTAAATTGAAGGACGAGTATATATATATATATATATAATGGTTTAAAATTAAAAAAAAATTAGTATTTTGTAATGAAATAAATAGTTGTAATTTTTAATAGAAACATCTATTTACTTTCGAATTTTATTTGTTTACAAAGTTATATGAAAATTTGAATATGTCTGAAACAATATACGAAATTAACTTTATCATTATTTAAGTTTTGATTGAGTTTGGTTCGTTTATATCTCAGTATAAGTGCATAGTTCCATGAGGGTAGATAACAACGATAGTGAACACTTGAAGTAATAAAAGACGCGAATTCATGTAATAAAATGATACAGTTTTTGTAGAGATCTATTTGCTGATCGTTGCCTTTGATATTCGTTTGATTGATTTTCCATCAAGTCTTATATTTTGCTTGATCGATTTTCGCTTTAGTGTATAAAATGATGTATATATATATATATATATATATATATATATATATATATATATGTGTATGTATGTGTATATATATATAAATCTTTATGAAATTGTAATTTTTTTAAACGTGTGTTCTGTTAAATATGATTTTTTTACTTTACAGTATCCGTCATAAGCTTTTGTAAATCGTTCTGCGTTGTTTATGTATTACCTCTCTTTGATATTTGCATTTTGTAGTGGAATGGCTTTAAATTTTGCAGAATTCATTTATGTTATGAATATTAGGAATGAAACAATTTAAATATGTTTTTTAATTGAGGTATTTCTTTAAGTCTTAGTGTATCAAAGTATTGTCTTACATTTTTTTTAGGTTAATCTTTAATTTTTTGTATAATTTTAATATTTTTGTACTTAAATGAAATGATAAAACATATTTATCGGTTGTTACTTGTATTGTCTAGTCAGATTGGTATACTACATTCTGAAAAATAAGAAAAATTTTAAAATATTTCAGCTAAATTGCAAACTAATGAATACTGTAATTAAATTCCATGAATTTAAATATATGTATAAAATTAAAAATTCATTACAATGATGAACTCAGTATTATATTTGCAAATTTCTATCTGTTTTTCAATAAAAAAAATACATGTTCATGTCACTAGGGGTTTGTTGTATAGGAAATTTATTAATAATTCGGTACGTACAATGTGAATAAAGTACCGTAATCTCTTTTTAAATGTTTCCACTACTGTATGATTGAACAAGTGTTATATTTGTTTTATAGCATACTTTTCATATAAAACATTAGACTATTTTAGCAGGTGTGTGGGTGATGAAGTAGTTGGGATAGTCAAATAGTTTTCTTACTATTCGCTACGACCTCTTTAATGTAACATTACAGCATATTCTATTATCAACATTTAAACTATACTTCGTAGGTCGTACTTTCCAATTAATTTTAGATAGATTGGAATCTGACCCTATATCGATCATATATTGTCCCTATTAAGATCGTATATTATTAGTACAACCTTTCTGATGTAAATTAATTAAAAGGAAACAATGAATTAAAAATTAAATGTAATTTCTAATTAAAGAATATTTGAAACGATAGAGTGATTAGATAAGCAGATTTATTTTATTTTTTTATAATTTCAAATATATATAAACGAGAAAGAATTTATAATCCAACTTAATTTATGCATAAACTTTATGTGAACTTTTATAATTATTTTTTCGGTTCATAAGAAATACAGTAAGTACGCGCATGCATGATGTGGCATTTTCATTGAAAACAAACGAATCAGGAAATGAATTAACGTACTGTATTTATCTCAATTTAGAGCTCATCGATCGTATCAAATTATCCTCTGGAGTTTTCGAAATGGCGAAGGATAAAATCCACTTAACAGGTTGTTTATTTACTCCATAAATTAAGTATGTCTTGATTACCATCTGTTTATAAAGTCATGTTTTTGGAAAAGTTATTATTTCACACAATGGTTTGAAATATTATTAAGAGACTGTTCGATGTAATTAATCGTTTTGATGAAAATGTAATGGATGAAACGTTCATAGGGAAAGAAGAGAAGCTAAAAGCAGAATTTAAAATAGAATATTATTTTAAATAATTCTATTTTCTTTTTGTAAATAGCATATTTGTAGGTTGATATACCGAATTGTATTTATTTATGAATCTTATATATATATATATATATATATATATATATATATATATATTAGATTGGTGCAAAAATAATTGCGGTTTTTACATATCGAGTACAAAGCACGTATGTCAGTTAAAAATTAAATTTATTAATCAAAATAAAGACCATTGGCCTGCACGCATTTCTCCCGACGGGAAACAAGTTTGTTTATTCCTACAAGATAGAATTCTGAAGTCCTGGAATTAAAGAATTCATCGAAAGTGCTTTGAGCTGATGTTTGATCTTTGAAAACCTTATCTTGTAGGAAATTTCTCAAATATTTTAAAAAATCATAATCTGTCGGAGACAGGTCCGGAGAATAAGGTGGATGAGGTAAGGTTTCATAACACAGTTCATTTAATTTTTTTAAAGTCATTTGTGAGATGTGTGGTCGGGCGTTATCATAAAGAAGAATTGATCTTCGTTGACTAATGCTGACCGTAAACGATGAAACTTCTCATGCATTTTTCAATTTCCTGGTAATATTTTACTGCTGTTCTAGTTTCGCCACGATTTAAGAAGTTGTAGTGAACGATGTCACTTGCTGACCACCAAACAGTGATCATAATCTTTTTTTCATAAATCTTCGATTTAAGAAACTGTTTGGTCACTTCTCCTCGGTCTAGCCATTGTGATAAACATTTTCGAGTGTTGTAGACAATCCACTTTTAGTCACATGTGACAATGCGATCAAGAAAGGGATCATTTTTGTTACACAAGAGAAGCGCATAGCAGACTTCTAATCGCCGAATTGCTTGATGTTCGTTTAGTTCATACCTCGCCTATTAATCTAGCCTTTTCATTTTTCCAATTAGGGCTTAAATGTCGAACAACTGTTGAATAATCAACATTGAGTTCTTCTGTCACCTTTAGAGTTGCTTTACATGGATTCGCTTCAATAATTGTTCTTAAATTATTATTGTCTATAGCTGAATGACGTCAACGACGCTCCTCATCATCAAGGCTTTCGTTTCGATCACGAAATTTTCGGAACCAGTATTGAGCTGTACGTTCACTAATTGATTCTTCACCAAAAACAAATTTGTTATTGGAGCAGTTTCTGTTATTTTACGTCCCAAATTAAACTTATACAACAAAATCGCGCGAATTTGCTTTTTTTCATGACTAATTTAAGAGATTATATCCAACAATACTTAAAAATGAAAACAATAGATATAAGCTGAAATCAGTAATGCTAATTTCATTGCTTACAATGATGTGTCACATGACTAAAAAAAATAACGGTTACTAAAAAAATCGCCACCAAACTTAAAATGATAAAAACCGTAATTATATTTGCACCAGTCTAATACTTAGGTCATAATTATATTTGTAAGATTTTTTACCTGTAATATTATTGGAATGTTGTTCTGACGGTCTTCATAAAAAAATGATAACGGTAACTAGAAAAATCGACGCTAAATTTAGAATAAAAAATCCACAATTATTTTTGCACCAATCTAATGTATATATATATATATATATATATATATATATATATATATATATATATATATATATTTATTTATTTATATATATATATGTATGTATGTACATATTTATGTATATATATAATGTATGTGTATGTTGTGGAGGTAAGCATGGGTAAAAATTAGTATCTTACACGAACATCTTACGCTAATTAAATTATTAGACAGAATAATCAAGAGTTAAAAATAAACACACAGTTGATGTTGAAATCAAAAACATAACGTAAATTGTTTCGCAGCAGTTCCGCGTAATACATTTTTATTCTGAAAAATTAAAATGTAATACCGACGTCAATGTTATAAATTAAAAGATAAATTGAAATGGAAGCATAGCCTCCTCTGAAAAGACATCAAAGAACTTTTGAATAGGGGCACTTGATCCTACAAGTGAGGCGTTCAAAGCATCAGGTGCAGAGAACCTAACGTCTTATTATTTCATACGAAACATGAATCCCCATACTGATGTCCCGACAAATACGTTCCAGCTTTTATTATTTACGTGTAATGTCAGTCACGTAATACGAACTTAATTATCGCGTCTGAATGTAATTCATCCTGGACTGACACATCTCGACGTAACGTAGACGTGGCGTGTTCGGACTCTTTAGAAGATTGCAATGCGAACGCTCTCCTCAGTTAGCGTCTCTTCACCGTACAACCAGCACGTGTCTGAGATTACCCGTTGCCATCGTTGTCTGACGTAACGGCGCTCTTGGGGCGCTTTCCAGTCGTCACTGCGAGCCACAGTATTGCCTCGAGCTTCGGCCAGCATAAAGGACAGGTTTACACAGTACATACAACTGTCGGCGGTCCTAGTAAAGGATATAAATGTCACATTTACACATGGCGTTTGTGTATTTTTCGAATGTTATGTTCGAAAAATACACAGACACGATTCGTTTCGGCACAAAAATAAACGCATTGTATTGTTACATAAAATAAAATTACGAAATAGGGATTGAGACGATTTACTATAATTTCAGGATCCGATAATGTTGCGAGGAAAGCCGACGAAACTTAAAATGTAACTTTTATCGCCGGGAAACAGATAATACGGGCTTGTTTTACAATAACAGATTCAGTGGTTCGGCACTTAATAACAATTTGTTTTCAACTTACCCCAAAGTGCTATTAAAATTTATTTGCTCGATGAAACCAAAACTGCAATTTCAGTATCGTTCATTTTTTATTGAAGTAGTGGTGCATCGTGTAGAAGTGTTTTGTTTTTATTGGTATAGTTTTTTTTTTTATTTTACAAAAATAAACTTACATTTTTGTATCTTATTTAAATCGAAATTTGTATATCTTTTTATCTAAACGAATATTCATTTATTATTTTGATTGTTTGTCTACTTTAAGCGATATTTATTTTGAATTTACTTATTATTTTTATGTGAGCAATCTGTAAGAATTTTCAATTAAACTATTAATTATTTCATTATATTCACGTTTTTAGATCTTTTTCTTTATAAAATACATTCACGTACGTGTAAGTGAATAAAAAATTTGTAGGAAATTTTCAATTATTTTATCAGAGATAAATTAATCAAGAATGAAAATACTTATTGTCTAATATGTGTATCCTTTTTTGTGTTATATTTTATATATTAAAAATCTTACACTTGTTTATTTTTAATTCGTTGTTTCTTCTCAGGATACGAATTTATAAATATATTTTTTAAAAAGATGTTCTAAGTTCTTCTAGCTTAATAAAATTGATATAGACATCTCTGAAAAATATACATTCATTTAAACACATTCAATAAAGGATGACTGAAATAGTGTATAATTTTATATTTGTCTTCTTTATACTTACCATTAGCAAGATAGAACAGTAAAATTTGTCAATTTGTAATACATATAGCATGTTTTCAGCTGATAATATTTTTTAAAAGTATATATAAATATGTTCAGAAATATAAATAGTTTTGTATTTATATAACTTAGCATTATTATATATTAATAAATAAAAATATAATCAAAGGTATTTCTAAAATACATTATGGAGTTAGTTTGAATTTTGATACATTATTTAACAGTTCTTTTAAAAAATAAATATTGTCAGTTGTATTAATTACTAGTAATCTTTAAATATATTATTGTATGAAGATTTTACAAGAATTAAACATAACGATGAAAAGTATCAACATTTTTTAAGATATTTAATTTTTATATGTCTGTACATATCTGTAAATTGTTTCAAGAATAAAATTATATATTTTCGATAAATTCTTAAAAATGCATGATTTATAACAGCAATTCAATTTTAATTAGATTCTTTCTCACAGATTACTGATAATTAAAATAGCATCCATTACTCTGCTGTATAAAACAAGGATCGACAATTTTCGCGTCGCAAATAATCTTAAGATTCGAATGTCAACTGATTACGGATGAAAAATGTCTCGCGATCAAAGTTTTTTCATATATTTCAAGTCGGATAAATGGCCATTAATCACCATCGATAACAGTGAACGGAATCAGTTCTGTTGTGTGAAACGGGATAACTTCGCCGAAAACATCTTCGATCTCATTACAACCATCCGACATAACCGCCGACTTGTAACCAATTGCAGCAAACCGTTCGTTACCAGCTATCTCCATTGCCGAAATTCAAAGTGCTCAGAAACAGTAGGTAGTTGCGGGTTTAACACTTGCAACCTATTTTATCTCTTCAGATATTTGTTATAGACTTAGGAGTTTATCCTTTGTTATTATTGATTTCGGAAAAGGTTCCGTTGATAACCGCGTGCTGGGCGTTAGAGTAGATTCAGTCCCGTGTTTATTATTTTATAAATTTATATTAATATGAAAATATTTAAACAATCAGGGGTTAGAGTAGAGTTTAATCTCGTATTAATTTTATACTGTTTCCCGTGTATATTCAAATTACTTTGAAAACTTATCGGAAATTTAATCTAATAATTGAATACACAAGAACACAAATTCACACACATATATAAATGCATACATACACACATACACACACACACACACACACACACACACATATATATATATATATATATATATATATATATATATATATATATGTAAATTCGTTAACAATAAAAATATATAGAAACTCAACAAAAATATAAAAGAAAATATTATCGCAATCATCTAATAATATTTGAGATATTTTTAAATACATATATCTACGTTTACATTATCGCTTTTCCTTATTCATTTATTTTTTTTTTCATAAACATGATATATATATACACTATAAAAATTTAAACATTAAAAACAGTATGTTTAAAAATATTTTACCTATTTTTTTATAATCCCATGTATGCATGTATGTACATATATATATATATAGGTGATGCAATTTAAGCTTCCACATGAAATTATTTAAAAAAAATTGTAAAAGTTAAAAAAACATGTTACATAGTTTTTAATTTTTGCGATTTTTTTAATTACTTTCATATGGAACCGTAAATTGAATCTTTCTCTCTCTCTCTCTCTATATATATATATTTATTTACATATATATAAATATATATTTATGTACATATATTATATATATATATATATATATATATATATATACACACACACACTTTTTCTGAATTTTTAATAAAATGTGATAACGTATTTTTTATGAATGAACTGTGTCAAACGTATGGAGTATACGAAAACAGCCTTAAATTGTTGATATTTTTTTTTCAATATGACAGCTTCTTTCAATATATTAAGTGTTAAAATAGAATTCGAATATAATACTTCTTTCAAAATGAAGTCAACAGTAAACAGTTTATTTTGGATTTTTTTTAAAAACATATGTTTGTACATATGTAAGTTTATTCGTAATGATAAAATTTCTATTTATCAGGTTTAAATAAATATAATTTCCAAACAGTTCTATTATTTGAGAAATTCGTATAACAAGAACTATCATTAATTGTTTTTTTCTTCGCCTATATACATATTTATGTTCATTTCATTTTTCTTATATGGAATGAAATATTTATTATTTCTTTAAATATAAAAACGTTTAAAGTTGATATTAGCGTCACAAATATAAGAGTGAACAATAATCCTGATTATTAGTGTTGATTAATTAAAAAAAAACGTATCTGGTTTTTAATTCATTAATATATTAAATTTTAAAAAATAAGCTAAATATCTAAGATAAATGGATATTTCTAAATTTTACGAAGTTTTTTGGATTTAAATAGAAAAACGATCAGTGTTGTCTTTAAAATAAGTGTATTGATCATAACTATTCATAATTTTTAATGAAAAAAATATTTAGCATTAAAAATATCCTTCAAACTTGTACTCTGCAAATGAGAATAGTTTGTAAAACCGATAGGTTTTGACAATTTAAAAAATACTAATTTTTAATTTTTATTTATGCTTTATTTATATTTATATATTATTCAAATTTTTATGAAAGTTTAAATATATTGGATTAGCTGAAAAAATTGCGTTTTTTTTCTATGTAAATGAATGGCGAATTTTTCATGGGAAGCAAAAATTTTATTGAACGATATATTGTCCATTCGATTACCTTTTGGCATCTTTCAGGCAACTTCATGATTCCTCGCTTAAAAAATTCTTATCGTTTTCGGCAAAAAACATTTCAAGAACGATTTGATATCCTCGTCAGCAGGGAAGGTTTTACCATTCAAGGCGTTTTGCAAAGAACGAAACAAATTGTAGTCTGATGGCGCCAGGTCTGACGAATTTGGTGGATATGGTAATACATCTCACCCAAGCTGCAACATTTTTTGTCGAGTGACCAAACTTGTATGCAGTCTAGCGTTATCATGGTGAAACACAACACCTTTGCGATTCATCAATTCTAGACGCTTATGTTTGATGGCATTATTGATTTTATCCAGTTGACGTCAATACATGTCCGAATTAATGGTTTGGTTTCTTGGGAGCGTCTCAAAATACACAATACTTTTGAAATCCCACCAGACTGACAGCATAATCTTCTTTTGATGAATATCTGGTTTTGAAATCCTTTAGTTATCGTCTGTTATTATACGTTTTAAAAATGGATCGTTTTCTTAACATTTCAAGAAAAAATCTCAGCTGTCAATGTGCTTAATGAGATGAGTTTGTTTGAGCTCGTATGGTACCCAAATATCGACCTTCCTAACGTATCTAAGTCGTTTTAAATGGTTTTCAACACTCAATTTCGATATGTTAAGATTCTCAGCAATCTTTCGTGTCTTTAAATGCTGATCGGATTCAATCAATCCCTTTATTTTGTCATCATTAACTTCGTTTTGCTTTCCTGAGCGTGCTTCATCTTTAAAATCAAAACCTCCAGTCCGAAATTTAGCAAACCAATTCTGACATTGCCCTACTTTAAATGCATCTTTACCATACTATTTTTTTGTGACTATTTACGCTGTTACTTGGCATAAGATATTGGCAAAGAACCCACAACATAGGTACAGTGCCGGGAGTCTTAGAGACCCGAAAACCAGTATATGTCCACGGATGTAACTAGCATCGTCAGATGGCGACAAAGATGTTTTATGCTTCACTAATAGTCATGATCTGGAAAAAGTTACAAAAAACCCAGAATCTTTACCATACAAATCGCACAAGTTTTTATGAGCTTGCACAGCGTTTTTTTCATTTTCAGATGTAATACAGCAATATATGACGAAAATGTTCCTTTTGATTTTCCATTTTAAAATCGACAGCAAACAAACAACTGTTAATGAAATTGTACACTTTCTTTTTCTAAAACAAGCTTGAACTGTAATCTGTCAAGTTACATAATTAAATTGCGGTTTAGAATCAAGTTAGTTACATTTCAAGACATGTATTCAATCTATTAGAAAAAAACGTAATTACTTTTTGGGAAACCCAATATATATATATATATATATATATATATATATACAACACACATACAGTGTCAGCTATTTTTAATTCAAGACGTTTCGTTTCACATCATCTGACCCGTACGTTCAGAACTATAAAATTTACTGAAAACATCAAAAATATTAAAAAGGTATACTTTTATCGTCGTACATTTCCGTTTAATGGAATGTTACGATATGGCTTATTTATTTTATTTCTTATACAGTGCGCCTCCAAAAAAAAATATTAACGTTATTTCTCTACGTTATCATACACTTGATTATATTATTTATGCATCGCCAAACAAACTCAATAAAATTTGTAACGATTTTTCATTACGTTCTGTATTTTTTTATCAGCGCTATCTTAAAATTCATAGAATCACAGCATATTCACATAAACTAGAATTCCTGTTGCCTATCATAACAACTTGTATTCATGAATGCAAATATCCGTTATATGTAGTCGTTTGTGAAACTAATTTGTTTTATAATAGTTATCAAACTTAACGAGCATACCCAAGAGCAAATGAATTTTGCTTGAGTATATAAGTTATATTAGTATATAAGGTAAAAATGATTGCCCTATTTTATTACACTTCATAGCAAAATGCGAAGCACTGTACACAATTCATGTCATTGTGTTTGCCGATACAGAAAGCTTTTTTATTTATTTATACACAAAATATTTTTATAGTTAATGTGAATATAAATTAGTCGAACACTTTGTTTAATATTTTTTTCTTTTTCTCTTTTTGAACGTAACACATAAAGTCTGGATTAAGGATGGAGTATATTAACATTACATTTTAAATTTTTTTTGTATGTTATATGTTGTTTATATATTGTAAGATTTATATAACGAAATAGAACTTATTTTTTACTATGGTTTAAGATATTTTAATAATTGTAACACTTTTTTGTTGATTTGTGTACGTGTAACAAAAAGGAAGTATAAATATTTTTTAACACAATACATTTCTAAATGTTTCTTAAAATATCTGACTTTATGTAAAAATACTTTTTATAAATACAATACTTTTCTTTATTTAAATTGCGTTCGTAAAATATTTTTTCTTTCCGGTTATTCTCATAAACAATTAAAAAAAGTAACTTATTTCTATGATTTTTATATATCATCATTATAATCTTTGGCCTTTGCCAATCTGCTAGTGATTAAATGAGTTTCTTATTTTTTGTCCATTTTGTGTTATCTAGTGCTTTTCTTCTCTATATGTACCCTGTAAAATTTCTGATCTGATTATCCTGAATATTTATTATATTTCTTGTCTTCTACTAAATAATATTTGTTGTTTATCTATTGTCTGTCTTTTTTTCGTGAAATCTACTTTATTTTAATTTTCACACTGTTTAATATTCTTTCAATATTTATTCTTCTTCTATCTCTTTTTTTATTTCTAACATGCATCTTTTAATTTTTATCTGCATTATCTGTAGTCTTAAATTGTTCCAAAATGTATAACAAAATGGAAATGAATAAAATATAATCCTTGTTTTATTTTCGTAGATATTAATGGAATAATTTTCTCTTCAGAGTGTAATTTTCAATTTAAATATTGTGACATCTAAATCCACTCATCAGTTATTTTTCAGGTGATATGTTCGATAATCTACTATAGATCACAAATTATGCCAAATAACACACTTATCTCTTTTTCGATTACTCTCCTATTTCTTATTTCAGCTTTCTACAGATTAACACCCTCTTTAATATATATTTAATAAATTAAGTTTTAATATATATTTTAGTTTAATATATATTTAATAGAGTAATAAATTATTGGAAGTGTCTGTATAAAAATAATAATGTTTACATGCTTCCACTTAGTGTTATAGAACTAATTAAATCATAATATAATAATACGGAATATTGAAATTACAAGTCAGTCAAATTAATGAGATTATGGATATACGCCAAATTTGATAATATTAAATTGGAATTGACTAGATTTTATTTAAACGATTACTTCTATTGTATTTAATTCTCTCTGTTATAATATTTTTTTAATTGTTTTCATTTGACGTATATATGAAATTTAATCCAGTTGAAAATTCAATATTTGTATTGTGATTTTTATTATGTATTTAGATAATGTATTGACTGTATATATATATATATATATATATATATATATGTGTGTGTGTGTGTGTGTGTAGTTTTTTTAAAAAAATATTTTTTTTATTATAAAAATATATTTTTTGTCAATAATTAATAAAAATAATTGAATAAAGTTAAAAAGAGGCGTTTTTAAGTTTGAATATATATTTTAAAGTAGAACTTTTAATTGCGTGTATTTTTGTGACTTGAAACATAGCAGTGAGTACGATATACACTTACAATATATGGTTCATTATGTACGTGACTATTTTTACCACCCATTTGTTTACAAGTCGAGTGTGCCTTTATACGACTAGTCTTTTTAATTGCTTCTGTAAAATCTACAATTCTGAAGTGTATAATATGACCTATTTTCAAGTCACGTTCTTTCATCGTTCAGTACGTCGTTTAAACAAAGTTCTGGAATAATGACGCTGTTTTTGAAAATAATAGTGGAAGTGTTCTAATCATCTATACGTTTGAAATCAACTGTCAATGCATGCGGATTTTTTTTTATTCTCAGTACAGACATTTTATAATGATAATATAAAATTTAAGCATGTGAAGTATGTTCATGAATGAACGTTTATAAAGATATTTTGATTTATATCTTTTTTATGATAATAAACCGTGTTTATTTTTTTAAGAATGCCTCGAGTTTTTTTACATACTTCTACAAGTTTACTGTTACATTTTAAGCACTAATCTTCATGTACCAGCCATGACATCGTTTGATTATGAGTAATAATACCGCCCATCTGCGGTTTCAGCTCTGCCAAATAACTTATCTCTCATCTTGTATTTATTGTCTACATGGATATGAGTTTATATTTTATTACAGTTAACATTGGATGTAT
>CM068314.1:24573107-24575607 GCA_034766995.1 Acanthacorydalis orientalis | reverse complement strand
CATGTGGTTCTTATTATCGAAGAAGTTTCCCATCCCTGTTTTAGACTATATGAGTATACTAATTATTAATATAATACTTTATATGTATTGAATTCTTATAAGTTTGTATAAACGTATTTATTTAAAAATAAAATATAAAAATTTAGTAGGGAACCAAATTCAGCAACCACATACGATAACGTGCCGCCTATACACGGTTACATTTTTTCTTTTACATTATTTAGAAGGTTTTTCTGCTAGCTTTATTCGAATAATAGCTTGAGTTCATGCGACTGAAAGTGATATTGTAAAAGTACTCTCAATTCGTATGTTTTTTATATGATGGAAAAAGTAAACGTTTCTGTTATTTATATTTTATTGATATATTATTATTAAATTATGATCTGTTACAAAAATAAATCTAACTAATGTAAATGTTCCTGTATACCTCTTGGGAAGAAATAACGTAATGATATTAAAAAAGGTCTGCTGTATCTTGTACAGGAATAAAATGTTCAAGAGCTTGAAAAAGTTCAGCTAGAAATCATTAAATTTTCAGTTTGAAGTTGTATTTGTTGTATTTTATCTAATGTGAAAATATGAGTTTGTAATTAAAACATATCTTTTTTTAAAAAGATGTAAAAAATTATAAAAAAAACATTTCTTCCTCAAATAAAATATGAACACGATTCATTATTATTTATTAAATTTTACATATTTGTATAATTTTAAAATATTTCTAAATATAATTATGTATTTAAACTAAATTACTTATATATTTCAATAAAATTATTATTTTGTTTATAATGTTCTTACAAGAAAAACAACATTGTAAATTTTTTCATTCAGTGTCAATTTTAATATTACATGTAAAACCTGTTTTTTCTTTTTTAAAAAATATGAAAGATTTGAAAATAAAATACATATTACTTATTTTTTTCTATTTTAAAATTTCGCATTTAATAAGTTTCTTTCAGATTATTAAGAATTTATATTTGAACGTATGCGCTTTATTAAATTTATGACAATTCGATTTTAAGGTTATATTTATTTTCTCTGATAATTGTTCATATTTTTAATACATTTTATATAAATAGAAATGACAATCAGGAAAGTATCTTATAATGTAACTAGACATTTAAAAACGATTTATTTATGTAGATATAAACATATGTATGAACATAATTCCTATTTAATAAGCCTTCCTGAACAAGTGACCTAGTTTATTGAAACAATGCTTATTTATAAATAGAATCTAAATGTATGAGCTTCTGACAATCCCTTCGCGACAGTAAATTCTCAACTGTGAAAATAATATATATATATATATATATATATATATATATATATATATATATATATATTATTATATTCGAATGTTTTCCATCACAATACATGTACGAAATTAAATCCTTTGTTGAATAATTATTAAATTGAAATTATTTTCAAATAGCATTAATAATTTTTATTAAACTTCCTATTGGTAACCATTTTAAACTAATATATACGAGTATATATATATATATATATATATATATATATATATATATATATATATATATATATATATATATATATATATATATATATTAAGGGTACCAGAAAATTTTTTCGTTTCTTTTTATATTAAAATAAAAATCAATTGAGGAAGGAGTGTACTTTTTATTGAATAATATAGTTTCCGTCATTATCTATCACACTTTGCCATCTATTAGGAAGAGAAAATATTGCTGTTTCATAAAAGTCCTGGTTCTTTTTAGAAAAAAAAAGTATTCAAGGTTTATTTTAACATATTTCACATCTCTATGTGTCTTATTTCTTAAAAAATGTTCCAGTAACCGAAATAAGTGGTAGTGAGAGGGTGCAATGTCTTGTGAGTATGAAGGGTGCGGTAGAACCTCCCAACCAAGCTCGGAATTTTTTTCACGTGTCTTCTTAGCTGCATGCGGTCGTTCGTTGTCGTGTTGAAGTATAACGCTACCTCTGTTTACAGTTTCTGACCGTTTGCTGATTAAATTCTGATTCAAGGGATCGAATTGTTCACAGTAGAGATCAGAATTAATAGTTTCCCCCGAGTTTAACGTCTCATAACAAATGATTTCTCTATAATCTCACAGAATACAGATCAATACGTTTTGAATGGTCAAACTTGGCTTAAGAGGTGGTTTTATGTTCTAATTTAGTGACAACCATTGATTATTACGTTTTCTGTTGTCATAAAGGATCCATTTTTCGTCGCCTGTGACAATACGTTTTAAAAAAGGTTCAGTGGAGAACCTTATCTTGAATGATGTGCACGTGTTTATCCGAATCATTTTGTTTTCTTCTGTAAGATCGTGCAGTACCCAAACACCTCCTCTCTAGATTTTTCCAATTTTTTTCACATGTTCTTGTACTGTTCACCAGGGGCACTGAGTGTATAATATTATTTATAATATTTAAAAATCATTTTTCAAGAAATATTGTTTCATAATAAATATTTTTTACTATTCTTAAATATTATTAGAAATTCTAACATCTA